>JAMPIV010005482.1:0-408370 GCA_024509875.1 Oreohelix idahoensis
GTGTGTTCTTACTACCGTCTCACGATCTAAGTGTTTATACATTCAAACTGCGCTACTAATGAACGGGGTAGGCAGGTGGGTTGTAGTGGATTTGCACCGCTTTTCCAAAATCTGCTAGTAGCAATGTCACGCACTTGCGTTATCGTAAGCGATGCCTAGAACTACGGTCGAATGTCGTTCTATTAATACTTTCTCTTTCTGTCACTCCTCCGTTTCTCTCTCTCACTCTTTCTTGGAACGAAACACGCCTTGGCTGCCAAAATGTTATAGTTAATTTCAAGGACGGAGTATGAAAGCTTGTAATATTGAGAGAGGGTACCATTCACTTTGCGTTAAGGCTTCTCAAAACCTTCGCGACTGCGGGCGATGGCGAAGACGTTGAGCACAACTCCCTATTTTAGCTCTATAGTATTTGGATTTATAATCGATAATATTTTATCTATTTGATCGGGGTATCAGGTATCTTACTAC
The DNA here is from genome assembly GCA_024509875.1 of Oreohelix idahoensis. NCBI lineage: Eukaryota > Metazoa > Mollusca > Gastropoda > Stylommatophora > Oreohelicidae > Oreohelix > Oreohelix idahoensis. The sequence continues at coordinate 472 of JAMPIV010005482.1, forward strand.
ACACACTAAGAATAAATGCACACCACTCATGAGAGCTGAGTCTTACTGGTGTACGGCTGTCATATGTAAATGTTTAATTAATTAATTGTTTTATGCAGTCAAAATAAGTATCATGAAGTAAAATAAATAAAACATTCTCCTTATTTTACTGTGGAAAAACTAATCTTAGTGATTATTTCGTTCTACCCAACGAGCCGTATGGCGCGTCATGTTATAATAATAATATAGCCTTCAGTCATAACTGACTGTGGGAATGCGCACCTGAGGTGACAACCCTCAGCTGTTGATTTTCCTGGTGTTTCTTTCGACGTTGTCTCTTCTCTTCTGCTTGCCGCGAGAGCTGCTTTTCGCTTAATTTGCGTCACCACTTGGTGTGATCGGCAGATTCATCCTCCCACGTTGCTGGATTTGTCCAGTACCCTCATGTCTCTCAGGCACACATCGTTGAATCTCAGCTGCGGTCCCCCAACTGTTCTTTGAGATCTGTCAGTTGACCGTAGAAGATAACTTTTGGGATGCGACCATCTTCCATACGGCAGACATGACCAAGCCAGTGTATACATGCTTTGATACGCGTTGAAAGCGAGCACGTGATAGCACCTCGACATTAGTCACTTTGTCTTTCCACGAAATACCGAGGATGTGGTGTAGACACCGTAGATGGAAGGTATTGAGCCTTCAATCTAGCTTAGAAAAAGGTGTCCATGTCTCGCTGCCATATAGAAGACTACTGGTGACGCAGACGTTATATACCACAGACTTAGTCTTCGATGTGAGCTTGGAGTTTTCTCAAACACACGTTGTGAGGCGAGTCAAGGTAGAAGCAGCTTTGCCAATGCGGCTGTCAATTTATGTGTCCAGATAGAGTTTGTCATTGATGGTAGGTCCCAGGTATGTGAAGTGGTACACTACTGCCAATTCATAGTTATCGATAGTGATAACTGGTGCAACATCCGTATCCTGACTCAGCACATTTTTTTAACACTTAGACTGAGGCGAAAGTGTTTGCATTGGCATCTCGCATGTCGTGAGGGATAGTTGTCTCTTCCCAGCACTGGAGCAGAACCATAAACAGGGGATATAATAGTGTGTTCTTACAGTATTTGATTAAACCAAGAGGAATCCCACTGGCTGGTGCTAAGCCAGAGGCCAAGCTATCAATGACCTTGCTAAGTTCTTCCAAAGTTGGTTCAGCATCCAGCTTTTCCTCAGTTGGCAGACATTTGACAGCGTCAAGGGCTGCAGGTGTGGTATTTTCTCTAGCGTAAAGCTCAGCATAATGCTCGACGCACATCTCCATCTACAAACCCTTATCGGCTTGCTTCTCTCCGCTGATGCGGCGCCATCTTACTTTTTACGCTGTTATCTGGATGAACCATCAAACCAGTAATTTGACTTTGCTGTCTTCTTACCAAAGGCGGCAAGCGCAGTACTTTGAATGATATTCCACAGGTGCTCCCAGTTTTCTGTAACAGTATCACTATGCAGTGGGCTACTAAGCACATTCTTAGAAGTCATGGTAAACTGAGCGATCTGACTTCTTACTGGTATAGACCCGTGGTTTCCCTTCATGCCTGGTACTATGGAGTTTTCGTGGTTGTCTCAGATTTTGTAGCAAACCAAGGAGTAATCTGTATTACAGTCTGCTCTAGGGTACTAGTGCGTTGAGAGCACATACCTGAGAAGTGGCCCTTAGAGAAGAATCAGATCGAGTCATGCTTTACTGCATCATTTCCCCAAGTGCCGCCTAGTTCGTCACTTTTTGTTATAGTCAGATTACTCATGTCTGCACCATACACAATATGAAACATTGCTATTTGTAGGCTTGCAGCACTTTAAAATAGTGTCCAGTCAGTAACATACACACACACACACATATTTATCACGGTTTGTTTCTTTACATATGTTTATGTATACTGCTTTTTTTTTTAAATCACCAACCTGTGGAATACATTGGTATCCTTGTTCTCGTCTGGGAAATCCTAAAATTGTCGGAGAGATGTAATGTCCTTGTGCTTTAAGGATTATCATGATATATGTTAAAATAAAATGACACTGACGACATCTCAAAAGATTAAAGTAATGCTTGTATCGCTTGATTTCCAACTGGTGCGGAGAATGAAAACTCGTTCACCGTTGTTACCATATGTGATGAAGTTGTTGTGAAGGTCTTTTACAAATTTTATTGGGCTGTTCAAAAGACTTTCATTTGCTTGCAGGTTTCTGAGCAGCATGACGAATGAACCCATTTTTAATTTGGTAGCTGTAACTTTTCTCTGTGTGAGAATAAATATTTTATTTTTCTTGGGGTTTGTCGTACGGTAGGTTAATTGGTTTACTGGGCCCAGTCTAAGTAAAGAGTAAAGGTTGACTGATACACGAGAATGTATAGAAAATAGATTTCACAGGTGGTAGGTTGAGGGAAAGATATGTCTCTGGAGTGAGTAGGTTTCTCCCATCCAGCCTATCCGTACAACTATGCTTTATTATAAGACAATCTTTGCCTCCCTGTCTAATGAAAGAACAGGTTACTCTACACACACACAACAATATGTGACAACAATGACGCACAAACGTGAAAAACTAAGGATACATGGGTATGGCTCTGACCAACACTCAAAGTTAAGTTTTCTTGTTGTTTATTATCACTAAACTGTTTTACAAAATCAAGTTACCCAAAGAATATCAAGAAAAGCATTTACATATAGAGGAAATAAAGAAGGATGGTGCGCCTTCACCGTATAAAGGAAAATAACCCAAAGAAATATTTACTCAAAGGTTGAAGGTTAGCACTAGGTTTACAGAATAACAATATTGGCCCAATAAAAGACCAAGTAAAGTAAACAGAATCAAATCAAACCACCAGAGATTAATAGACAATTTCCAGCGACAATAAAGTTAACCAACGCTCTCTCATTCATGTGGCCACCTCTCACACTATTACCTAATTTGTATTTCTTCCCCTGGGTCTGTGTTATCCCTTGGTTAATGTATTCCATGAACATAATCCCTACTGTCTTTGGCTGATGCAGGTCGACTTGCCCAGAATCGTGATGCGTTCAGAGCAGCTGTAATGGAGACAACGTTCTGGAAAGAATACGTCACATGATGATGAATCCCTACTGGTTCTGTTGACTAATGTATCATACCAGCTGTCGAGGATACAAATTGGCCCCAGTTCATCCCACAAAAATACTCATGAGGTGAACGCCGAATAAGTTTACTTCCACGATAAATCCTGGTGACGATATGAGACATGAAGGGGTGTCTTCACTATTCTAAAAAAAGTAGCACTGTTTCTCCGATGGGTGCACAGGGGAATGTGATTCTAGATACAGGAACTACAACTGAATAATTTCGTTGCGACTACTTTTGCAGTGTAGAGGGCGGGCGGGGAAAACAGTCTTGTTTCCTGCTCGGCTGGAACGTCTATTTGTATATATATATATATATATATATATATATATATGTATATATATATATATATATATATATATATATATATATATATATATATATATATATATATATATATATATATATATATATATATATATATATATATATATATATATATATATTTATTTATTTATTTATTTATATATATATATATATATATATATATATATATATATATATATATATTTTTTTTTTTTTTTCTCTCTAACCAGCGGCACTCGAGCATTCCATCTCTTTTGAACCAATGACATGTCATTGCGAGGCTGGGGAGTCAGTGGACTGTCCTTCCAACCCGGTCAGGAGCTTCGCTCCTTCCCATCCACACGGGATTTATGTGCAGGAGCCGTTCAGGTTATTCAGTCAAATTTCCGGTCGTAAACATTCCTTCAAACGCTGACGCCCGGATTTGAACCATGAAAACCTGGTCGCCAGTACAACGCCGTAGCCATAACACCAGCGCGGCTCCCGTATATATACATATAAATATATATAAATATATAAATATATATAAATATATATTTCGGAGCGCATTTTTTAAATTTACCGCGTTGGCGCGCCACTGTTTGACTTTAGTTGAATTAAAACTCTGTAGAACTATTTTATTCAGTTGAACTAAAATTCTGTAGAACTGTTTTTTTTTAGTTGATGAACATTAAAATTTCATTTGCTTTTCATTTAGTTATTAATTTTCTTTCTTTAAAGGACTGTACAGGTATTCATTTTCTGTTAAGTATATACAGCATTTATAACCATAAAAAAATCAGGCATTTTCAACAATCTGGCACTCCTCAGGTCCAGAGGTTGCCGGATTTTTGAATGTCAACTGTCTATATATTTATAGGGTTTACTACAAATATTGAATATGTGAGGGTCCTTGGAGTTTACCGTTTTAAGAGAGGGGAACACTTCTAGAAAATCTGGAAAAGTTCCGGTTGTTCCAAATGATGATGATGGATTTTCAATCGGCCGACTCTTTGTCAGAGTGCCAGTCCCTGCACAGCGTATATTTTAGTACTCCACTTGGATTACAACTGTCAGGCGTTGGGAAAAATAATAATAATGTTTCAGGTATACGCCAATGTTGGCTGATAAAATAGTATCCTGGATTTGGTAAGTCCAGTTTTATAAGTTGCAGTCATACAGTATCTCGGCTTGTACACGCTTAACCATGGAAATGGAAAAGGAAAAGAAAAGACCGCTGGTTCGTCCACTTGGATCAGGTCTGCTAAAAGTATAAGAAACATTTTATGGGAAAATGCTACCACTCTATGTAAATATAAATATGAATAGACGGGGACACGATAGTTTCTCCTCCGCTCTGTCAAATCCTGAGGAATTTAAAAGATACACGGTGTTTTTTTCTACGCCTACACACACAGACTCCGCTGGCCGCGGAGGTGGGTCAGACTGAGCCGATGAAGACTCCCCCCTCCCCTTCTTGCGGCTGGCTGGGGTCATACGCACAGTGTTTTTTATTATTTATTTCTCATAATGCGCCCCGTACAAATTATCACTTATCATTTAGTAGCTAGTAAATGGTCGGTATCTGTTAAATTGTCGTATGGCATTTAACAAAATAATAGACGCTATAATAACAATAATTATAAAATGAAATATAAACAATATTAATTTGCCTCTTCCAATCACTCGTTCTAACACCTGTAAGTTCGGTCTGGTTAGCCGTCTACGCTGTAAACACAAATTACCGTCTCGTCTCCGCTAGGTAGCAGTAGGGAACGGTCTAACATTTTAATTGAATATCTGGTTATGGAAATCGCTACGCGTTATTTTAATCAATACGCCTTACTAGCAAGAAAAAAGATCTAAATGAAGAATTTAACTGTATGTTCAAAGTATTTAACTTTAAATGCTATCACTGTAAAACACTTCGAACACTTAGCACTATTTACCAGAAATTCCAGAATAAAATCTCCACGAATCACTTTTTAACCAGTAATCCAAAACAAATGGTTTAAGGCTGCGCTAGATTCTTCTCAAATTCTGAGTGACGACTGATAGGTGGGTTATAGAAACAGTAATATATATATCATTACATTTTCCTTGATCTCTAATTCCAGACCCCGAGGACGACCCAGAGTCCATTGGGAGGACAACATTAGACAATCTTTGAAGGATCGAGGACTAGAATGGAACCAGGCCAGGAGGAAGACAGCCGATAGGATAGTCTGGCGCTCTCTCTTCCAACCCTCTACACCTCATGGTAGAAGGGGAACGACTAAGTAACTAAGTAAGTACATTTTCCTTGATCTCTAATGCGTTATTTTCGCGCTCTTGGGTGAGACAAAATGTCAGAAGCTAGAGGTATCAAGATGAAAGACTTCTTGTTTCGGTTTTCCAGGTTTTCTCGTCTGGAGCTTTGACCGACTTCGAAAGACTTTCTGTTCACTAGCGGATTTCCTTGCAGGATGCCCGTGTTCCCAGATCAAAGGGTATTGGGGATTTTGGATTTCCCCTCAGCAATCTTCAAAGAAGTCTATATAATTTGGTAGCTGTAAATTTTCTGTGTGTGAGAATAAGTTTTTTATTTTTCTTCAGGTTACAACGGAGATATCTTTAACCGTGTGCTTCTGTATCTGACCGCCAAATATGAAATGGATGATGTTTTATTTCTCAACAAACGCATCTACAAACAATACTGTCTAGATGAGGGTTTCTCAACCAGGGTCGCTTTGTGTTTCGCGAAATATCGTGACTGAAAAAGAATTAATTTTTTTTTTTATTTTACGTTCTGGATGATGTTAACGTCGCCATGATGGGCAGTGACCTAGCAGCCCTTAACCGCGTGCGTAAAAGGCCCGTGTTTAATCTTGTACATACCATATCTCATTAGTATCTTGTAGATTATACATTTGTAATGAGACTTAGACCTACTTGGATAAGGTCCAAAAAAAAAAGAAATAAAATCGAGGAAGAAAAATAAAAGAATTTTAAAAAAACGGAAGTGTCTTCTAAGAACGCTACTGACTTGCATTAGAGTTGATATCCTTTGTGGCTTTACACACAAAAAAGTAATTTAATAAGTTGGCCAAAGTTAACAGATCCACAGAAAACAATCATTCCCTATTTAAAGTGGTACTGAAAATTCTTATTGGATTTTTATATTTACAAATTACTGATCACGCCAACTGCAAGCTGTAGATATTATAATATTTATGTATGGGTTTTCTGCGACAGGAAAATTATTTCAAGGGTTCCTCCAGGATAAAGAGGTTAGGAAATGGCTGGTCTAGAACTTATCCATCTCACTTTTATTTATGTAATGTCGTAATTACAAAACCCATTCGGTGAACTGTTGTGATAGACTATTGGCATATTTCTTATTAAACTCGTTTACTTTGCGTGGTAACATCTGGAGCAGCTTTTGGTGCATACGTAAAACAATTTCTATCAAACTAGCACGAGGAACAACATTGTTTATTTGTCGAAATTGCCGCACTGAGGGGTCTCAAGGGAAGTAATTGTTGCTTTCGCTTTAAAAAAAAAATTTATTGATAGCCTCCTTTGAGGGCTATTTTTCGTTTTACACGTCAACATCGTTGCTCTCAACGGCGTTTCTCGTGTGCCAAGACATACACTACAAACTGTATTGTTGGTAAGAATTTTCTATAGATCTAATGTAGAAAACAACAAGAACAACAACCAAGAAGTTAAAACAGTTCATAAATGCATCCTTGTGCAAAAGGATCAACCTTTTTAATCGAGGACTCGATTTGGACCAGTGCTGGATTAATCATTAAGCAAAATAAACATGCGCTTAGGGCACTAAGGTAAGGGAGGCACCACCGAGTTTTTCCCCTAGCTATCATGCAGTTAACTCTCAAATCTTTCACTGCCATACTTGACTTTAGTCAAATGTTTGTGTGCTGAAAACAGTGTTGAAAATGTGCATTAATTCTTTTCGACCAGTTATAAGTAAATTATTTCCTTATATTGCTTCCTGCTATTATTAGTGTTAAATAAAATATTAAATACAATTTCTTTTTTAAAATATAGTTGTGGGATCTGGACTAGAAGAAAACTGAATTTCCAGTCTCTTATTTCACCTTCAGCATTTATTGAGTCTAAAAGTCTTGTCAGTTAAGCAATGGACGGGACGATGGTCCGTTCTTTTTAGTCGGCCTCTATTTCTCTTTAGTGCAGGGGTCCATAGCACAGATGTTCTTGTGATGACAACGTGGTCTCTTCTGAGGGCGTGGCCAACCCAACTCAACGTCTGCCACCTATGATGGTGTACATGTCCTCTTGGTTATTCCGAGTAAGCTGTTCTTGGTTGGTGGTGGTATTTGGGCAAAAGAGTCGGATAATTTTCTTTAGGCAGATAGTGTGGAAAAATGACAATTTCTATATTTCCTTCTATGTAACTCTCCAGCAATCTGCACCATAGAGAAGCACAGACAGTACACATCTCTCATATAATCTTAATTTGGTGTTTGTACTGTACCGAGAGGACTTCCAGATGTTGTTTAGACTAGCACAGGCAGTTCTCGCTTTATTCATTCTGTTGTTGATGTCTTTGCTTGTTCCGCCGTTTAATGTTACTATGCATCCAATGTATGTAAATGTATCTGTCTGGTTCCTAATTGCTATGAGCTCAGGATTTCCCACACTGAGTGTCATGACCTCTGTCTTCTTTAGATTGATTGATGTTCAGACCCACTTGCTGGCTATACTTATTCAGTCTGTAGGTTTTTCTTGGATATGTTGATTTGAATGTGCGAGTAGTGCAATGTCATCTGCATATTCCAAGTCTTCCAGTGTAGAAAATGTTGTCCATCTTATTCCTCTTGGACTGCCCTCTGCTGTCTGGCGCATCACCAACTCTATGACTGTCAAAAATAAAGTGTTTGATCAGGAGTATCCCTGTTGTACTCCTGTTTTCCCCTCTAAAGTTAGGATGCTCTGCCAAACATTATATGTAAAGTTAGCATAGAGGTTTTTATGTTGCAGCTGCGAATTTCATAAGCCCTCAATATTTTCCATAGGCTGTCCTTGTGCATGCTGTCGAAAACTTTTAAAAATATATTTTACTTTATTTCTAATACACTGGAATAGCGCATATTCCTAACATCAAATTTTAAATCGTTTTTCGTTCCTATTTTTTCAGTCTGGATATTGGATCCAGAGCGCGAAGCTCACTGTGAGCGTTGGTCTAGAACAAATGTCAAATAGTAACATGTTTGCTATAGGTCAAAAGTCCGCCCAGCTTGCGTAGAGCAATGTCATTATACGAGTGGTTCTTAACCAGCGTAGTAGAAACTTACATTAAACTTATGTTTTGGATCTTGTAGTGCCTCTTCTTGGGCCTCATACGCAAACTACTGTTTCTGTCTCCTTTTTCTAACTTGTTCTGTCTCAAAATGTGGTAGTATCTCTAGCTCAGTGGCTCTTAACCAGTTGTACTCTCACCCCCTGGGGGTGAGATAAGCTATTACTGGGGGTGTGAGACGTTATGATAAAAGATAATCACTTACTGTTTAATTGCAACAACCCACAAGTAAACGATTATTTGTCATGTTGTAAAATTGTAATTCTAAATAACACTGCAAAATAATAGTGTAGCAAAATAGCGTACACGATTAAACATTATTATATTATATTTTATATCTATGTACTCATGTGGGCAAAAGTAAATTTGACCTAAACCTTGTTCAATTAACTGCAAGCAAATAGCGGCATTCCAGAGTTTATGCAAATGAAATATAACGATTTCCTGTGTGCTCAACTAGACAAATTTCCACAACTAGCAAAGAAAGCACGGCATATTCTTGTGCAGTTCGCTACCGTGTACTTGTGTGACATGGGATGTTCTTCATTTGGAAATAGTAAAACAAAGGTCGCACATCGTCTAGATGTGAGAGATGATATGCCGATGACTATGTCAAACAAAGAGGCCCATTTCAAAAATAAAATTGAAAGTAAGAAACAGCATGATTTAATAAATTGCATACCTATTCCGGCAGTGATGAAAGCGCAATTTTCGATCTTCATGGTAAATAAAAAATTAGATATTTTTTCATGGGGGTGCGAGAACAGATTTGAGAATTTAAGGGGTCCCGACAGCCGAAAAGTTTAAGAACCACTGCATTTTACATCACCAGTGTAAATCGATTGGAAATAACCCGGCAAATACTGGTGACGCAAGCAATGAGGAAAACACCTGAGTTGTTTGATAGAACACAAACGAAGCATGCTAGATCATATTATTGCATGGGCACCTTCCAGAATCCCCAAGATAAAAGAAAGAATGGAGAAATGTGTGTAACATAAACACTCGGAAACATAACAGAAGACGTCAGGTATAAACACATTCAAACAATAGTCTAGGGAAGATGTTACTGCCAGGTTTTCGTAGCCACCAGTAATGTTATATGTCCGGAAATGTTAGTTGGTTTTTTTTCTGCGTGATGCTCTTGTTGATGTGTAGTTGAAGATCTGGGTCACTCACGCTGACAGCATACATGGTTCTTGTACGATGATTAGGATGATGAGACATGGGTGTGAAGAGACGCGAATGTGTTTAGGCTCATATATATTTGCACAAAACACCCAGTCATACTCGTACTGGAGTCAATGATGGTTGAAACTACTGGTGACAGTTCATACATTTATTCACAGCACTAACAGTAGTATCACACAGGAAACAGTCAATGTAAACAAGTTCGTGTACATCATGTTAATTCAAATCGCTTGGTACATAACAGTCATTCTAAGGCTGGTGAACATTCAAATATGTGGGCATGTCAATAGTGGTATGTTCTTTAAGTTACAGTTCATAATGCCGCTTTGGTATCCCATACTGAACGCGTCAGATACCTTAATCACTCCGTCATACAAAAGACGAGCCCTTAACTCATGTAATCCTATTACCAGGGCCGTCGTACAACTTGGCATAACACGCCAATTATATCTGCACATGCGGTAGAATAGTTGCCATTACACAGACCTCACTATGACGTCAGCTGTATATTCTTCATTAAGCAGGTTGTATAAACCATGCTAAAATGTTTGTATAAATATACCGCCAACCTGCGGTTTCCACCATATAAAACTTCGTCACTGGACTTCTGATCATATGAAGACAAATAGTCTTAAATAGCTACCTTGAGCACAAAATATAGGTTCTGCATTACAGGAACGGTGAGCTGTTCTCACTGCTAGGTAATCCTTTAACAAATTCTGCCACCGAATGCGTAGTATTGAAAAAGTCGGTGTTACCTTGAAACAATTCCTCAGAACACAAGAAACAACACTGTCGTCATTCCTGACGTACAGTAAATCACTGGGGAAAACTGACAACGCAGTCACTTCGAAGATTTTCCTTCCCCAAAATACAACGGACATACCCGTCCTACAGAAACCAGATTGCAACTCTACTTGACGGAAGTCTAATTTTTGCGCGCTACCACTGCGCATGGCACAAAGCCCAGAACTCTTTACCTTTGACCCTAAAGGTCAAACCCAATGAATGAACCAAAAAGGGAGACAACCCCTAATCAACCTGACACCGCAAAGTTAAGACATGGTTCCCTAACTTTGTCCAGGGTGAAAAACATACAACCAGTAAATCGACATTTGAAACTCCATCAATAAATAAAGCAACATATTACTGCAAACCCCCCCCCCCCTTTCCCTGTAAAAAAAATTGACACTTTTTTTAAAACATATCCATGAGCAAGATAGCCCAAGCATCAATTATGTGCCCATGAAAGAATGAACCTAATATCAGGTACAATAGACGCATAAATAAAGCGTCTGGAGAGAGTAAACATCATCACTCTTCATAAGAGAAAATATTTCCTCTAAGGAAAACAACCTCCGGAGGCACCATTAAAGAAACCTAAGTTGCTGGCAATACCAATTATAGATATCAAAAATTGTCAAATACTATAATTATAGAAATATACAAATATCATGAACTACAATACTATACCATCAACATATTTAATGGATATATATCATGGATGGACATAACCAAATTTGTTAAAGTCATTATACATCATCCAACTAGTGAAACAATTGTTTTAATATATATTATAATACTAAGAACAGACATAAGTCTGGAAGTGTATCAGGAAATCTAGGACATAAGATTTAAATGGAATCATGTGGGCATCTAGACAATACGTCTGCCATCACATTATCCGAACCACGGATAGCTCGCACCGTAAAATGGAAAGGTTGAAGAACAATAGCATAACGAGTAGATCTCGAGCTCTTCAAATCCTTTTTTTTGCATAGCCGTAAGAGCTTTTTGGTCGGTTTCCATAATGAAATGCGCGCCCAGAAGGAACCTTTGTAGCTTAAGAATGGACCACACCATGGCCAACAATTCACGGTCTAAAACCGAGTAATTTCTTTCTGCCGCATTCAGCTTCCTAGAAATATACATTACATTATGCAGAGTTCATGAATACTCCTGCATTAGTGCCGCTCCAATCCCAGTGGAAGAGGCATCACTACGAAGGACAAAAGTCTTATCAATCGTTGGTAGTCTTAAGATAGGATGAGATGAGAACAAATTCTTAACCTGATCCAATGACGATTGGCATTCTTGGGAAAAACGCACCCTATTAGGAGAACCTTTTTTTAACAACGTTGAAAGTGGTGCCATAATGGAGGATAGATTATCAATGAATCTTCCATAGAATTGTATTAATCCCAAGAGACTACGTACTTGCTTTTTTGTCTTCGGGACTGAGATATTTAATATCTTAGAAATGTTTTGGTCCTCTGTCTTTAACAGACCATGACCAACCCGATGACCAAGGAAAGAAATTCCACTAAACCCAACAAAAGCTTTAGAGGGTTTTGCAGTCAAACTATGCTCACGTAGAGTAGACAGTAATTCATTTAAACCTAAATAGTGTTCTTCCCAAGTATCACTGAACAGACAGATGTCGTCCAAATAGGCGATGACATCTGTACGATACGATATAATTCGTCGCATCATGCGCACGAAAGTTGCTGGGGCGTTCATAAGCCCAAAAGGCATAACATTCCACTGAAATAAACCCCTAGGTGTTGAAAAAGCAGTGAGAGGTTTGGCGTGTTCCGTCAAAGGGACTTGCCAATAACCTTTCGTCTAGTCTAGTTTAGTAAAGAATTTAGCTTTAGAAAGTCTAATAAGTAGATCATCTAATACAGGCATAGGTTCAGCATCGAACTTCGTAACTTGATTTAATTTGCGATAATCAATGCAAAGACGTATGTTATTGTCTTTCTTTCGAACAATAACCATCGACGAAGAATAAGCTGAAGTGGATGGTTCAATTATTTTCAATTGAATCATTTCATCCAATTCTTTCTCGACTTGTGCTTGAAAATGAATAGGTATAGGGTATGGTCTTACTCTGATCGGATTACGATCAGTAAATATGATGTCATGTTCAGTGACATGTGTGTGTCCAGGAATGTCGGTAAGGACATCCTGAAATGATTGTAGCGTAGAAGATACTTGACGCTGTTCCACAAAAGACAATTTCGAAGAGACGGTAACGTTTTCCATGATTCCGTAGAATCACGTGGAATCACGGGAAGAGGTAAGTTAACATCAGAAAAAGTAGTTTCCTCATCCTGTATAACGAACACGGATGAGATATGACCATCTTGGACTGGACAATCGTCCGTCGCCTGGAAAATAGGCTGTAAATAGTTTGGTCGTTCAATAAATTCCGTAAGCATATTTATATGAAAGGTTTTATGCCTTCCATCAACATCGACAATATAGTCGACATCCGAAATTTTAGAGACTATAGTATATGGAACTTTCCAAGAAATAAGAAGTCTGTTTTCCCTCGAGGGAAGTAAGACAAATGCTTTGTCTCAAGGACAAAGTTGACGTAGGCGTCTTTTCTTATTAGCAAATCGCCTAGCCTTTTCTTTAGCAAATTCTGATGATGAAGTAGCTAACCTGCATGATTCGATAATTTTTTCCCTAAGAGCAATGACATATTCATATGACGATTGTGTATCATCGTCAATATTATCGGCAGGGATCAGATCGTGTAGCAAGGACATAGGACCGCGCGGTTGCGCGCCAAAGACAAGTTCAAAAGGAGAAAATCCTGTATGCTCGTTGGGAACCTCTCTATAAGCAAAGAGAGCTGCAGGTAGGACCCTGTCTCAATCATCAGGATGATCCTCCGTTATCTTGCCAAGTAAGTTCTTTAGTGTCCTATTAAGACGTTCAACCAATCCATTGGACATTGGATGATAAATACTACTGAGAGACCTTTTAATGTCCAGAATAGCCATTACCTGAGACATAGTGTCCGATATTAATTGAGTGCCGTGGTCTGACAGTATTTCTCCGGGAAATCCCAGACGAGAAAATATGAGCTAAAGAGCATCTGCGATATCGACAGTTGATATTCTTTTAAGAGGAACAGCCTCTGGCCAACGCGTGCACATGTCAATGCAAGTAAGGATAAATTGATGTCCTCTGGCTGATTTAATCTTAAACGGGACAATAATGTCTATTGCCATTTTCTGAAACGGCCGAATAGGAATATCTGCGGCCTGAATAGGTGCAGCATGTCTAGGACCTCTTGACTTGACCTCTTGACAAATTTTGCAAGATCGGCAATAAATTCGTATGTCTTTGTTCACTTCTTCTTCTTCTTCGTTCGTCCTGAAAAGGACGGTGGTTGAATCTTTGTTCACGAATGACCAAAAGAAGGACGCAAGGACTCTAGTCTTAGTTCTGGAAAAACCCATATGTCCAGCACACTGAGAATCGTGTGCATGTTGAAGAATTAAGGGTCTCATACACTTTGGCACAAGAATTTGCGAATGCATAGACTTGTCCGACTGTTGTACCATTCGTACCAATATACCATTCTTCATAGTGTTATACGATCTGTGATTCGTATTCTGATTAGGATCACCTGTCTTTGCAAGAAGGAAGAATTTCTTTAAAGAAGGATCCTCTTCTTGTCGTTTAACAAACGTGTCATGCGAAATCACCAAGTTATCGTCTTGGCTATCAACTCCATTACTATCATCAGATGAAGTTGGAGGGATAAGAGCTTGGGCTCTTGTTACCACTGCATTGACCGTTTGGATATTTGTTCCTCCCAAATAGAAATTTGTTCCGGGGTGCATTCCTTAACCCCATGAATACGACCGATTATAAGATCCGAAATAGGATTAGGAAGAAGACACGCGTGGACATCTCCTGTAAAGAAGGGAGTATCAATACTAATGAGAGCAGTAGGATAAATTTTCCATGGTACCCCCAAATGTAACACATTTGACCACCTTTCCCGTGTAACAGCGTTTATCTATTAGAGACTGTCTAACTCCGACAGTAATACATCCAGAATCGAAAAGCGCTGAGACTAGCTTATCATTCACTAGACCATTATGCAAGATGAGAGATCCTCTCTCATCATGCGCAACTGTAGCAGGAAGAGCGGGAAGAGGGTGACCGCAAATTAAAGTAGATACAGACGATGGCTCGAACAATGTTGAGCATTGGGGGCATTCAGTTGCTCTCCCAAAATCGAAAGCACAACCAGTGATAGCATTAGAGTTCCCACTATCATTTACTTGATTACAGGCTCCATCAAACTCTTGTTGTGCAGAGTTTGCCTGTTGGTAAGCTTTCCTTTTATTATATCTAGGTCTACCGCGAATATCATTTCCCCTGTAATTGTTATCATATTGTCTATTGTAATTATCATTCCGGTTTGAATCCCGGTTTGTATATTCACCATCGTCATATTCTTAACGTCGAGAATGATTATCCCGAGAAGAAAAGCTTGGGTAGTTTTTATTGTGATAACCTTTGCGAAAGTGTCTAAAATTATTACCACCAAAATTACGAGAACTACCATCTCGTCTCCAGTTATTAGAAGAAGAACCTTGATATGTTGGATTACTCTGCTTATGAGTGTAATTCTGATTACTTTTCCTATTCCAGTTTTGTTGAGCACCCTGAAATTTCGTATTGAAATTAGGGCCATATGGTGCTGCCGAAGCAACTGGAAACCCTTCTTTCACTTTAGAATTGCTAACTGTAGCATGGGAATGCGCGGTGGTATACTGGCAACAGTATTCCTCCATGTCTTTTAAGTTTTTGGGCTTACGCTCATGAAGAAATGCAAGGAAAGAATCATTAACAGATGGCAAAACTTTGTCTCTAAGTAATACGTCCATTAGACCTTCATATGTTTTCTCAGTTTGAGACAACTCAATCCATCGTGTAAATGTACGACGTATCTTTGTAACAAAATCAGAGAAATCTACCCCATTTTCTGGCAACATTGTCCTAAAACGAAGACGATAATCTTCTTCTTTTAGTTGATATTTTTTTAGTAATGCTGCTCTGACAACATCATAATCAGTTCTGTTATGTTCTTATATTGTCATAAGAGTAGTCACTGTTTCATCTGTAAAAAATTGCATCAATTGTTCGACATATTTTTCTTTTTTTATCTTATGCGTATCGCATAAAAATTGAAATCTATCCAGATAATCCGCTATGTCGTCCTTTAAAGGATTGAAATGAGGTAATTTGATCTTACTAGCAAACTCCTTTGTTGTGCCCGAACTTGCTTGATGAGCACCCATACTTGTCACTTTCAATTTCTCTAATTCCAAAGTTGCGAGTCTTTCCTCATGTTCCATTTTCCGTTTCTCTTTCCTTTCCTTGGCCTCTCTGTCCAATCTTTTTTCTTCAGCTTGAAGTTTTCTTTCCTCTGCTTGAAGTTTTCTTCCCTCTGCTTGAAATTTTCTTTCCTCTGCAGCAGCTTGAAATTTTCTTTCCTCTGCAGCAGCTTGCATTTGCAACATTAAATTCTCAGCATCTATCTTCTTTTGCTCAGCTTCTGCTTTCAATTTATTTTCGAACAACCACCGAAACCGTTCGCAGAAGTCAAATAAACAATACCGCGAAACTAAGGAAAATGTTACAAAAATGTGTAATGATGACTGCGAAAAGTAAACAAGACAAATGACAACACTGTTATAAACAAAAAAGTTGTATAAAACTAAACAATAGGAAAGAGAGACCTACAGATACAAACAAATCAAATCGTAAATCAAAGAATGGAAAAAATAATGAAAACAACACTAACTAATCTCGTCACAGCTAAACGTAAATAGCAACAATTGTCGCTAGCAAATCTCAATTAAGGAAATTTGCAGTCCGTACAGAAAACGCTCTTAATAGATAACCTCTGTTTCGTGGTATTATCTAAAGGAGACACCATTCCCAACCAAGACCCGCTGAAAACAACAGAAAAATACACCACAATATCACATATAACATAAATATCATCAATGGAATGTGTTGCACACAAAGTTCAGTTACAAATGATATTAAAGTAACTTTCTTGCTCCTTGTCAACACGGAAACACAATGTCAAGCGCGCAATGATTGTCAGATCCACTGTACAATGTTAGTATGTAGTGGTCTTCAGGAACACACAGTCACTATGACCTTCTCGATGAATAGTTGAAACTTGATGCCCAATGTTGAAAAGTTCGAAGACGGTACTGTTTACACAAACACTTGACCTCGAACTACGTGGCTTGATCGCTCAAACGTTGAAGGGTCTGTTGACTGTAACGCTAAACAACCAGCGGTACAGTTTACAAAAAATACTTGACTTGAGTGCAGCTGTGGTCCACGTAGCAATATTGCCTAGATGCCAACATCAGTACTTGTACCAACTGTGGTTCATGTAGCATTATCACATCGATGCTAACACTGTTTATATGGGTCAACAGTCGATGACCTATTTCTACTGTCCTGTGTAGCCAAAACTTGGAAATGTAGAGTGGTGTGTGTTATTTATAGCTGTCAACCTAGATCGTTCCAATCTATAGCATAAACGAACATTGAAGCCGTAAAGCCAACGGAACTGGCCTACCAGAAATGTTACTGCCAGGTTTTCGTAGCCACCAGTAATGTTATATGTCCGGAAATGTTAGTTGGTTTTTTTCTGCGTGGTGCTCTTGTTGATGTGTAGTTGAAGATCTGGGTCACTCACGCTGACAGCATACATGGTTCTTGTACGATGATGAGACATGGGTGTGAAGAGACGCGAATGTGTTTAGGCTCATATATATTTGCACAAAACGTCCAGTCACACTCGTACTGGATGGCTGAAACTACTGGTGACAGTTCATACATTTATTCACAGCACTAACAGTAGTATCACACAGGAAACAGTCAATGTAAACAAGTTCGTGTACATCATGTTAATTGAAATCGCTTGGTACATATCAGTCATTCTAAGGCTGGTGAACATTCAAATATGTGGGCATGTCAATAGTGGTATGTTCTTTAAGTTACAGTTCATAATGCCGCTTTGGTAACCCTGACTGAACGCGTCAGATATTAACAAATTCTGCCACCAAATGCGTAGTATTGAAAAAGTCGATGTTACCTTGAAACGAATCCTCAGAACACAAGAAACAACACTGTCGTCATTCCTGACGTACAGTAAATCACTGGGGAAAACTGACAACGTAGTCACTTCGAAGATTTTCCTTCCCCAAAATACAACGGACATACCCGTCCTACAGAAGCCAGATTGCAACTCTACCTGACGGAAGTCTAATTTTTGCCCGCTACCACTGCGCATGGCACAAAGCCCAGAACTCTTTACCTTTGACCCTAAAGGTCAAACCCAATGAATGAACCAAAAAGGGAGACAACCCCTAATCAACCTGACACCGCAAAGTTAAGACATAGTTCCCTAACTTTGTCCAGGGTGAAAAACATACAACCAATAAATCGACGTTTGAAACTCCGTCAATAATTACAGCAAAAGAAGATAATCATGATAAAATCAAGATACGTGATTAGGCACGTCAGAGTTGTCAAACGTGAAATAATAATGGTTTTTCCTTATCTACCACAGAGTTGTAATTAACGTGAAACGAGAAGTATTCAGTGAACGAGAAGAGGTGTGTAATAATGCATGCTGGCAATGTTGAGTGATTTGTGAAACTGTGTCGTTGCTTAAAAATGTTACGTTTTGCGAGGACTTACAAAAAAAGATAAACGACACAATACTTTATTAAACCCCGAAATGTGTTATAATTATGGAATAGTGTGTTAATAATTGTAGATGATATATTCAGTTTCTTCTTCTTCTTTGTTCACCCTCAGACTTCTACATTAATAACTCAAATAAAGGCAGTAGTCAGCTTAAGATTCCTGACAACTCCAAACTGTCTTTTGTTGAGAGAAGTGGGTTGTTGATATATGCCACTCCGTTCACTGTTGTAAGTTGGGCAGAACTGGCGCAGATGTTCAGCTGTCATAAGGCTGGTGCCAAAGGAGCAGAGGTCTATTGGATCAATCCTGTTCTTGTGATATAGATGGTACCTCAGACTATTGTGACCATTGCGTAAGCGGATTAGCACTCGAAAAGTGCACAGTCCAATGGATAACAGCCCATTGCAACATCCCAAGCAACGAAGAGGCAGATCAACTTGCTAAAGAAGGGGAAGCACTGCAATACAATGATATAGAGATAACTTATGAAATGCCTAAAACAACCATAAAAGCCGAATTTAGTTGGGACAGAGAACAACCAGTTCACATAAAAGATGATGCGTATCACCAGCTATCTAGGCGATACCAGGTCATCATTTTATGCTTCCAACTGATATAAGTATCTGACAACTTACTTACTTAGTCGTTCCCCTTCTACCGTGAGGAGTACAGGTCTGGAAGAGAGAGCGCCAGACTATCCTATCGGCTGTCTTTCTCCTGGCCTGGTTCCATTCTAGTCCTCGGTCCTTCAAAGAATGTCTATTGTTGTCCTCCCAGCGGACTCTGTGTCATCCTGGGGGTCTGGATCCTTGGCTCTTTGTTTCCCATGCTTGTCGTGGTAGCCGATCTTCTCCCATTCTGCAGACATGGCCAAACCATCTTAGTTGGGACTGTTCTACTGCAGGGGACTGCACGTGGTGGGATTTTAGGCCTTGACGTATCGTCTGGTTGCGGACCATGCCTCTTCCTGTTACTTCAACCACCCTCCTCAGATACCTCATTTCTGAGGTTTGGATCTGGCTTTTATGGGTTGTAGTCATTGCCCATGACTCGCATCCATATGTCAAGAGTGGGACATGGGTGGAGCGGTATACAGCTATCTTCGTTTTCTTACCAACCGCTCTCTTGCTGAGGAATCTTCGATTTATGGCCTGAAAAAGTCTCCCAGCTGCTGCTTTTCGAGTGGCCAACTCTTCTATGATGCCTCCCGCTCGGTCTATAATAGCTCCGAGGTTTTTAAAGTGGTCGACCTGCTCCAGGACCGGTTCTCCCAGCTTAATCTGATGTCTTCTTTCTTCTCGTGAAATCACCATGGATTTTGTTTTAGAGCTGCTTATGACCATCCCTATCTTCTCCAGCTCTTCCTTCCAGACTCTTGCTAACCTATCTTTTGCTGATGAATCCTTGATTTATGGCCTAAAGAAGTCTCTCAGCTGCTGCTCTTCGGATAGCCAAATCTTCTTAAATGCCTCCCTTCCAGTCTATGACAGCTCCGAGGTCTTTAAAGTGGTTGACCTACTCTAGGACCTATTCTCCTAGCTTAATCTCAGTATAGATGGCCAAACCATAAACTTTACAATAGTGAAATGAAGGTGTCATCAATTGCCATCTTACAACTGTTCGGCTGGAATGGATCTCCAATCTCTGCTACCTCCTGTCTTGATGGTCACTCTGATAGACTGATGCTTGTCAATCTCTTGATGTAAATCGTCCCACTTATAGCGCTGCTTTCCTCTTGCATGTTCGCGTTCAAATATTGCTTCCATTAAGGTTTTCACCAAGATGTCTTGTTATATGGCTAGATTAATATAGCTGTCTAAGTTGGACTGTTGAGCATAGCTTTATGGTGTGTAATCATCTTGGCTGGTTCAGTTTTGGGCCAGGGTGGTTGCACAATTAAGCATCCTGAACTAGAGATACACTAAGATACGCCATATGCGTATGATGCTGCGAAACGTACTAACTAGAGGGGTATGCGCCATACCTTCGGGCTAGAAGGTTGTGTTTTCAAATATGTGGTCATTATCACTTATAAGTATATTTCAGAGTGTGGCTGTTGCCGCTTACATATATGTGGAAAAAGTACGCATCAACGCTGTGGAGTGAAGAATATATGTATATTTCCAGACCTGTGTGTCTTGAGAATTAGACCAAAGAGAGATAATATTCGATTTGTGTGTCGACATAGATGGCCAATAATTAAAACCTAATAGTAACTGGCGTGTCAAGCGAAGATGGAAGTAATGAATAGATTTAAACATAATATGCTGTAAAAGCTATAATCATAATAATGTAGGGAACTGTGCAGTTTTGCACTGAATTATAAATTAAATTATGTGGTAGATACGAACTTCTTCTTTTTTGATCCTTTGCCGCATACTGTCGAAGCAGTCAGTGGCCATCACGCTTGGTGGCGTCTTGTAGAGCAGCAACAAAGTGCTTCCACTTTGTTCAGTTGGCCGCCATCCTTTGTACAGTGACCCAACTCTGGTTCATTATTTGAATCTCAGCCTCCACAGTTATCCGCCAAGTTGTTTTGGTCGGCCTCTCTTTCGCTTTCTTTCGGGGGTCCATAGCATAGCTGTTCTTCTGATGGCATCAGGTTCCCTCCGGAGATCGTGCCCAAACCAACTCCAGCGTCTGCCAGCTATGATGGTGTACATCTCCTCTTGGTTACTCCGAATAAGTAGTTCTTGGTTAGTAATGGTATTCGTCCAAAAGGTTCGGTGAATTTTCCTTATTCACACTGTGTGGAAAGAGGCCGTTTTCAACATTTCCTTCTCTGTTACTCTCCAGCATTCTGCACCATAGAGAAGCAAGGAAAGTACACAGTTCTCATACAATTTTAATTTGTGGTTTTTGCTGTACCGGGAAGACTTCCAGATGTTGTTGAGCCTAGAAAATTCTGTTCTCGCTTTGATCATTCTGTTGTGTATGTCCCAGCTTGTTCCGCCGTCTGGTGTTACTATGAATCTAAAGTATGTAAATGTTTGTTCTAGCTTCTGGTTCTTTATTGTTATTGGCTCAGGATTGCCCACAGTGAGTGTCATGACCTCTGTCTTGTTTAGACTGATGTTCAGACCCATATGCTGGCTATACTTATTCAGTCTATCGGTTTTCTCTTGGATGTGGTGATGTGAATGTGCGAGTAGTGCAATGTCATCTGCATATTCCAGGTCTTCCAGTGTAGAAAATTTTGTCCATCTATTTATCTTGGATTTAGATGTAACCTACAGGACATAAACGATGTCAGGAAGACAGCCATATTCAATGATGAGCTTAAACGAATACATGTGGATATAGCTGCACTACAGGAAACACGTCTGGCAGGCTCTGGAATGGTGAGTGAGGAGGACTACATTTTTTATTGGCAAGGGAAAGACCTTAATAAATATAGAGAACACAGAGTAGGTTTTGTGGTATAAAATCGCTAACTAAAATGGTTGAACCAGGTGAGAATGGATCAGAACGCCTGTTAACGCTCCGCCTGCAAACTAGCGCAGGTCTCCCATCACCCTTGTCAGTGTGTATGCTCCAAATCTGTACTCTGTCTCAGAAGCTAAAGATGAGTTCTACTGTAACCGAAATGTTAGGATGGTTTAATCGTTAGATTAGTTTAAAGGATCAATGGATTAATTTCATAAATCATGCTTCATATGACAACAGGGACCTAGAGATGCAGCAATAGAGAGTGCAGTCAGCGACCCATAGCTTGACTGCTTGCGTCAGGGTCAGCGAACCAGAGCTGACCAAGAACCTACTCCACCTTCACGTGGTGGTCCTGGAAACAGGCTGCATCACTGCAGTCTGGCTGAGAGAGTAGGGATCGAAGAGATAAGGCAAACCCGGTCCCAAAAAATGCCGCGCAGAAGTCGGATGTGTCGGCCGAAAGGCGCAGATATCGCAGCTCCGGTATAAACAGACACAACGCAACCAACGTCCTTTTCAGGACGAACGAGGAAGAAGAAGAAGATATGACAATAAATGACACTGACCTCCGTGTTCCCTTAACTAAGAGACCGTTAGCAACCAACGTAGTGACCATTGACGTCCTAGCTATCTGAGTTCGCGGCCTAAGAGTAGTGCCGCTTTCAATCAGAATTTAGAGATTTTCCAAACCCTACGAATATATTGTCGGAACAGACAGGAACCAATTCAGTAATGCAAATTACTTCGTAGAGTGATCATGTGTTAAAGTTATACATCCTCAAGATTTTCAAGACTGACCAAGAGAGATTATCTCTATTTCAGACTAGTCAATTGATATTGACTAGTAGATCATAAAGACCTTTTTGACTAGGTTAGTATTATATCGACTTTGTATTTCAGCAAGCATTTTTCGTAAATACTTGTAGGAATCACCAGACGATCTAAGAACGACTGATTTAACAAAGAAACCTATGAAACCATGTGCCATTAATTTCTACTTGGGAGTGACTTTGACCACTTTGACAAAGAGTTGATGTTATACCAGAATAAAATCGCATTTTGGAGTTTAAATTGTTTACCTGGACTTTGTTAGTAAATACTATTGGAATTGGACGAAAGAATAACACAAATGAATCTAAAAGATAAATACTTAACACACTACCACTACATACGTAATGGGAATAAACCACTGAATCGAACCTAGTTCAAATAGATACATATCAAGGAATCAACATCTCTGGCAGCTAGACAGTAGCCATATACCACTTTATCAGAATTAAAGTTAAGCTTTATCTATAAAGCAACATACCAAGGTTACATGAGAAGACTTTTATATTGTCCGTGACAGTGGTTTTTCCTACCACTCCAACAAACTAAGCTAACATGGCACAATAGAATCAAGGCTTTGTTCCATTGGCACAGCAATTTACTTCAATGGGTCAGCCGACTCAAACCCCCTGATCAATCTCCCCACCTCCCTCCCCACCCCCCACCCCACAACCGCAGTCTCCAATGGTACCGGCTGGAGACACCGCGCTGTTTGCGCTGAAACAAATAACGGATTCACTCAACAACGAACACCACTACGCTAAGTATCAGTCTTTGCGGACCATCATCCAACCTTTCACTGGTGATTCAAAGCAGTTTAGGAAATGGCTAATGCAGATGGACAAATTTGCTACCCTCATTAATTCTGCAAATGATATGGACCGTAAACGGGTCGCATTTCTTTCATCTAAGGGCCTTGTGACAGATTGTTTGCGCAGAAGGGCAGACCTATTCCCGGAAAAGACATTTGAGGACCTAAATAAAGAGTTAGTTACCAGATACAGTGATATTATGGATTCCTAACACGCGAGGACACTTTTGAGACGGATCCACAAGGAGAGACAAGAATCAGTGCAAATGTATAGAGACCGTTTGTTAAACCTTGCAGAGGACGCCTTTATTGGTGGTCAGGTCACCACTTCGGATGTAGGTCGCCAATTGACATGCATATTTATAGACAGGTTATCCTCGGATACTCTTAAGTTGCATCTCCTCAGACGGGATTCACAGGACATCACAACAACCATTCAGTTAGCGGTTATGGAAGAGAACGTCAAGAAAAGATTTCAGAATAGACTAGGGAGAGACCCGATGCCCGATAACATAAGAGATGAACAACCCATAGAGGTGGATCACGCAAGAATTAGATGGAATCTTCAACGCAATGACTAGGGTCCCTATGAAAAGAATGCCAGACCCCCCGCCCCCCAAACATGAAAGTAATTAACTAACAACGACTGCCAATTATATTTTTTCGGTGCGGCCAGGTAGGACATTTGTCACGCATCTGCCGATCTGCGCAATATAAAAACACCCGTACAGGAAATCGTTATGATTGCCCAGCTCCCCCTAGACCATTATTTACCTTCCACAGCCAACCCCACCCTACCCAGTGGTCACAACCACACTCCAGACCCCAGGGAAACGCCAGAACCATGCATTAACTGAGGTCAAGTGCAGAGTTAAAGATTTTAGGCCTCAACAATCCAAGAAAACAGTACAGTCCTATAATTCCCATCCTGTTGCTCCCGACCCCAGCTCCTGCATCATCACTATACAGAAACGGAACTATCGAGCGCTTGGTGACACTGGTGCCACGGTACGCCTCTTAAAGGAAAGGCTTTACCAATAGATAAAACACTTGGTTCGTTTTTCTAACTACATGACACCAATATCATCTGCCACAGGAGAATCACTAGGCGCATAGGAACTGCATATATCATGTTTATCATAGAAACCAAAAACATGAACACCCCTTCATCATTACCCGTAGGCACTCAAGAAACCTTATCCTTGGCAGAGATTTTTTGGTCCAGCATAATGCAAGGATATATTTTGATTTAAAGAGGTTAAGGATAGGAGACACATATGTACCGTTACAAGACGACGTCCATATTGCTACAATGGTAAGGACAACAGCACCAGTAACACTAATTCCCAATTCGTTTACATTCGTTAAGGCTAGAGTTAAAAGATCACCCTACATCAAGGTAGGACAGACAGTCTATCTTACAGAGCTAACAAATGTAAAGGAGTCACATGACCCTTATACTGTGCCACAGGATGGTATAGTAAACGTTGGCACCCGTAGGGATTTTACTGTAATGATATTGAACACTTTCGGGACAACAAGTACCATAGCCAGAGGGAAGGTGATAGCTCAGGTCATTCTGTCAGATCCAGCAGCTCAGCATCATATCCCAGTAAATACGAACTGTGTAATTTCACGATCTTTGCGCAGTACATATTGTTAAAGTAAGTCCTCCCGTTTGTTTGCTTCAGTGACTTCAGTGACTAACACGGATATACAAAGACCGTGTCCCGCGAATGTTTCTATCGTGAATGCGCAAACAGCACTGAATCGTCCCTGTATTTGTTTTGCAGTGTTCCCTCAGAAGGGATAAACGAATCAGTAACATGACAATAAGGCATCAACGGTTCAAAGTAAAGAGGTGCAAGGCCAATGCTGGCACGTTTTAAACCCAACAGACTTTGTTGATTTTTCATGATGAATGTGCAGAGATGAACAGTCACTAGGTTATGTCGTTCCGCCCATTGATAACAAGCAATACTAACATAGTACTCTACCACTTGACGGTAGTACGCCTTCTGGCTTTCTTCCCAGTAAATCATTATATATATATATATATATATATATATATATATATATATATATATATATATATATATATATATATATATATATACAAGTATATATAAATGTGTACTGAATATAGTATTGCCTTTGTCACGTAGCTCCTTTCAGATTCCGTTACGTTCATAAGAATGTCTTCTTCAAACTAGTACACACTTCAGCGACGAAATAAGGTTGTAAAAGACTCCGATTTACGGTGTATTAACCTATATGTCCACAAAGGTGCAGACACTAATATAAGTTCATCGATCAAGACTCCTGTCTTGTATAATCCTTACTTCCGAAGATACATAACAAATATATCAAATTGGGTGCCGGATCAAAACAAAGGCATATGTCTTGCGGGCCAACTTATTTACCACGTCATCTCATAACAACACACACAACTCCTACGTCATCTTCCAATGTAACGCATTGATTGGTTAGCACAATAACATTTTTTTTCGCTACGTTCATGTATAATGTACCTAAGTGTACTATTCAAACATCTTCAACTATTTCCCCAAACTCAATTCAGCGCTCTTTGATGCGCAACAACAAATGTTGTAAAAACCTGTATGCAACAATTACCCTCTACCACCGTTAAGAAAAAAAGACAAGCAGTTCTTTTTTTATTCACGGATATAGCACCCAAAAAATGTACATGTATCATTATCATAATGCGTCTCAGTTGATTTAAGTCAGCTAAACAGTCTCAAAGAAAAAACAAGCATCATGTAACAACAACAGTCGATGAGATGAAAGGATAATAATCAAATCACAAAAACATATTACTGTCAAAGACTAACTATCCTATTAACTACCCTTAATGTAAAAAATAAAAATACAATTAACTATAATATAGCTAAATGCTAACCTAACTAAGTTAATATAAATAGCACGTAAATATATCACAAATAACACCTTCCACGCACCAAACCGCAATTATGTGTAGATTTTATCTACAATAAACTGTACAATTCTAAACTATGAACAATATGATACGCGAAAAAATCCATCGTTACTAAAAAAAAAACAAAATTACGTTCAATAATAACGCGCCACACTATAAGTATACCATGAGGCTCCCGAGAATTGAAGAATCATTCTTTAATTCACATCTCTGACAAGAGCAAGCTTGAGCGAAAGGTAGATACCTTTGAAGATCTTAAGTAGATACTCTGAATTTAGGCCATTGATGGACCATCATTGCAGAGAAAACGTAGATATCATGTGAAATTCATGATAGTTAATGTTTTGTTTCTTCTTTATGATAGGTGTCACGGCGTATTTTTAGGCCGTACTTTTAGATCGTAAGACGATCGGAAGTCGTCGAAATATCCACTCAAGTTGAATCATGTGACAAGCTGGGAAAATACGAACGCTCAAGTTTTGTGCGCGGGAAAAAGGCAGTGTAGATTCGACAGCCGTCCCGTATGGGCGTCGATGGTATACCAGCTTGATGCTGCCTATATTGTGTAGGAGATTGTGATGCAGTGGCCGCCATATGAGTCCTATTTCTGGTGTTAGTTATTCCAGGGAAGTGTTTATTCACTTAGTGCTGAGTTTTGTACATGCTGAGTTGTTGTAAGTACTTTTTTATAGCCTGTAGTACTATGTCGGTTTCCCGCGTGATGGCGCGGTGGTCATTGTAGGAGTTTGGTAGCCATGCTACCTGTTCCTGTATATTGATATGATTTAAATTCATTCCATGTGGTGGCAAATATATATGTGTTGTGAATTTCATCAGGCCGTATGTGGCCATGTGGTGTTATTGTAATAAAACGGGACATGGGCTGATTATAAGAGTTAGTTCCTTGTGTCACCCATTGTTGTATAATCACACTTTAATAGACCGAGCCAGAGTGTGTATGGTATAGTTTATTCAGTACAACTGTGGTATAACCCTAGTGGTGAGGGGTCGTCGGCTAGTACCTTCCCCCACCATTACTAGTAATACGGCTTGTGATATATGGGGTTCTCTACCGGTCTTGGTGTTCTGAGCCCAGAGGCCGTAGGGCCATTTTTTTCTGATCGATATATGAGTTCGATTAATACTGATATTTGTTTGAAATTAATGTATAAAGTCGATTCGGAACTAGGCTATGTTTACAATGTTTTCTCAACTAATACAGTGCGTCTAGCTTTGTTGTGAGTTGTGAGCGTTTCGGTCTATATCAGGTCGGAATTAGCCCGCGGTATTTGACCTGGAAGGGAAGTAGGTCACGGGCTTTTGTTAGCGGTAGATCAGCGTATTTTTCAAATTTGTGGATTTATTCTGTGTAGTGTAGCTGATGTCGGCAGATATAGGAATTGTTTACATTACTTAATTACGAGTTATAGGCTGCTGATATGCTCAACACAGTAATGTATAGCGTAATAAGCTGTGTTGTTAGACATAATGGAAAGTAGGTTTCGCAGGTCGAGGCGAGAAAGTGTGTGCTCCAGACGGAGCAAGTGACTCTTGTGGTTGCAGTGTGGACAGGTCAGGTTGTGGATGTTTCTTTTGGTAGTACAGGATATATTTGTCCTTTTAAGGGTGTGTGCCTCGTGTGATCGACTGTGCGTGTTGGCATAGGGCACTGTCATAGGTGGTTGTTGGATTTTTTTTTTGTCGGCTGTCGTGTTATGGTTGCAGTAACGTACAGGTGCAGAGAGGTATATGTGGTTGTTAGGGGGACTGGCGCAGGCGGGCTACTGTGTTCACAACGAGTGTACACACTGCCTGCGTAACTAACCATCTAGTCTGCCTGAAGATAGAGCATCCATCACGGTTGCCAACCAGTTTCAACAACAGCATACATTCGTATTACCAACCAGTGCCAGCAACAGCATCCATTTTTATAACCAGCCAGTTCCAGCAACAACATCAATTTTTATTACCAACCAGTTCCAGCAACAACATCCATCGTTGTTACCAACCAGTTCCAACAATAGCATCCATTGTTATTACCAAGCAGTTCCAGCTACAGAACTCATCGCTGTTATTGACCTGTTCGAGTTACAGCAATCATCGCTGTTACTGACTTGTTCGAGTTACAGCAATGACCACTCTTATTGATCTGTTCGAGTCACAGCACCCATCGCTGTTACTGACTTGTTCGAGTTACAGCACCCATCGCTGTTATTGATCTGTTCGAGTTACATCACCCATCGCTGTAACTGACTTGTTCGAGTTATAGCACCCATCGCTGTTATTGATCTGTTCGAGATACAGCACCCATCGCTGTTACTGACTTGTTCGAGTTACAACACCCATCGTTGTTATTGATCTGTTCGAGTTACAGCACCTGGCGTAAATTTATTTTGAGAGAAAGAGTCTTAGAAATAGTGGTCTGGTTTAGAGTGGAGAATGGTGGTGAAAAGCTAAGTGATAGAAAATGTAGAGAGTAAATAGTTGCTTCATAGAGTGCTGGGGAGAGTAAAGACAGACTTATTTACGACAAATCGTTTCTCTCAATCTTCTCTTCAGACTCTCCTGGTCAAACAATTATTTGCCAGTTTCCAGACACACATCTGCGCTCACACCGATTTGGTGCTTCAAACATACAGACGCACGTGGATACAAACTATATTAAACAAATAGGGGAAATGTTGGGCTTTGGGTATTTCCAACACAGCACTAAATAAGTTTATGATGTTTATTAACCTTAAAAATCAAATCACAAACAAATACCAAGTGTTACATAAAATTAGCATAAGTACTCAGGAACATAGGTAATGTAACCTAACAGTGAAGTTAATTACTCTGAAAGAGGGGTTACAAATCTTAGGTATGGGTGGTAGAAAAAAATCCTGTTATTCCCAATTGTTCTTCCATTTACTAGCAACTGAAAGAGAGGGGGGTAAACAGAGTTAACAAAATATCTCACTTAACGGAACAATGCAGGGTATACTGAAAATGTATTACCCGGTAGGCAAGTTAACAAATGGTTTTTTCAAACAAATTAAAATCTCCTGTCATTCATGCACGCGCGTGAGGATCCACACTCATATATTCACTCACACTTACCGATTGCAGCATCAGACAATCCATAGAATTATATAAACAGCAATTACACTCTTGACATATGAAACTGTCTAGTACTTCGATGTCCGAACCAGATGTTGCGAGGTTTGCGGATAGCAAATATTCCCACTTATCGCCGGACTTGAAGCCTAAGAGTTCTTGTGTTTTATTATATAAAAAAGGAGTTTATGGGATGGCACTGACATATTTCGACACAGGGGTGAAAGTGAAGTGGTATTAAAATTCCTTCAATGCGTATGATAGCAACTGACTGGTAAAGTTTTTAATCCAGTGAGGAAAAACTAGGCTCAGTCACAGTCAGGTAAATCGGTATTCTCTCTCAGTAGAGCAGTAAATAATATATCGCTACTGGCACTGTTCATCTTCCAGTTTATCTTACAGATTGTAATTTAAATTGATGATTTATTTAAATGTTCTCGGGTAGGCTTTCTTTCATGTAATTATGATAGCTAGGTCGCATCGGACCGCCACAAGATTAAATTTAAAAAATGTTTCAACAATATGTCTGGAAGTTTAAGAACCGAGTCTGAAACGCTCTGTATGACTTCTTTATGCTGGGATTGCAAATGTGATCATTCTATAGAAAAAGATAGAAAACCCATGACAACATAATCATACCTCAAAAATCAAATAATATTCTAACGCGCTATAAATTTACCATTAAGGCTATTATATACACTCGCGTATTTAATTATGTATTTAAGAAAACACGTCACGAGTCTAATGGTTAAAATACACATCTATATATATAGGACTTAACTAAATTTATTAATTATAAATTCCTTCGCGACTTTAAAAGTTACTTTAACATTAAAGCATCTATTATTTTTGGAAATATTATAATAGATATATCATTAAATTTACCACTGGAACTTTTGGGATGAGTTTAATTAAATAGATTTACATAAACACAAAATCCAGTGAAATAAAATGAAAGCACTAGACCTCTGATCACTTTAACAAATATATTATACCGTGCACAGAAACAGAAATCACTCCAATGTAGCCACTAATTCAGATGGAAATCTAGCAGAATTTCTACTATAGCTAGTGAATCTTAAATCTCTGGCGACCGAATGATAACATGGCTTTCTACGTGGTCTGTCCATATCTAGCTGAAATGTAAGATGAGTGGGGCATGAGAAAATTGACACCTTTTTAGATCTCAAGAGACTTTTGGGGATCTGACCGCCAGACTAAAGAGAGAAGCCGCCCATGGTCTGACGTATCTCCGCTCGCTGCTTGCGCGTCGGCTTTCCCGTTCGCTCCCACTGCGATCGGTTTCGTATCTAACACCGAGATGCGAAATACCGGCAGGAAACTTGCGTCGCTCGTTTCAGGGACCACTACTGCCTTTGATAACGCCGATAGTCTTTTCTGAGATCCCTCAGTCTGTTTGATCGTGTGCCGCTACTATCTGTTTATTCTGGCACCGCCCCTACTGGGCCAAGTAAATGAAAATACTGCATATGATTGCTCAAGAGATATCCGTGGGCGTGATTTAATCTCTCCTTAAATCAATGCAATGATCAGAATGAACGGTAGATAAACTGTTCACATATTAATAAGCAAAGTGTTGACCATCTGCGTGGAACGGTTGCATAGCTAATGAGTCCAGGTGAAAAAATCCCGTTTGACGAAAAGTTACCACAATATTCGGGTGCACTGATGCTATACGAAGGGGTCGTTACAAAGGGTCGTACTATATCATCCAACACTTCAGGGGTACCGATGTTATGAGAGGGTTCTTAATCATCTAACAAATTCAGGGACGGATGAGTTGTCTGTCACAGCACCCATTGCTGTTACTGACTTGTTTGAGTTACAGCACCCATTGCTGTGAGTGATCTGTTCAAGTTACAGCACACAGTGCTCTCAGATGTTTTCCTCGTCGTATTGCAGTACTCAGTGTCGAGCAAGCGACCGATTTATGTGACTGTGATTTGCGACTCCGGGAAGGAAGCTCATGACTGCTGATTTGACTAGACTGTCATTTACGATTTTCATACGCCTTATACTACATTGTGCCGAAGTACTCCGATTTTGTTATCTGGCTCATATCTGCCTGGGATTGCATCACCAGAACGGTATCTCCTAGTACGTTGGACATATTTGAGACGGTGTTCGATCTATGGTTACGTGTGACTGTTTTGTTAGTGGTCCGTCATCATACATCATATGCGTCTGAGGAGCTTCGTGGATCTGCATCCGTGGGGCCAGCGCTGGATCAGCAGTTAAGTTAATGTTTTGTTGTATTTTTGTGTTATAATTTGATATATTTTCTAAATTTCGTTCTCAAGTTCGTCTACTATTTTATATTTCTTATTATTGTGAGATGTGTATTGTTTACATTTATACATTACATTACATAATATTGATTACACTGGCTAACAAAAAAAAAAATTTTTTTTTCTTTCTCTAACATTTCTATGTTTTTCTGGTCAATTTTAATGCGCTGTTTTTAAATCTGCAAACCGTTTTTCTCTATCAGGTCGGGATCTCTAGAAATACGCAATTGAAGTTTTTTAACAACGCATACAGTATTACAACATCATTTGTACAAGAAGTATAACAGTTATGTAGGCTTGAATTTCTTTGCAGTCGACTTTCGTCGGTGAATGGCATGTGGTACATCGCGATGAAGCATCCAACAATAATCGGCAAGCATGTCACACTCCACCGTCCTTGATAACGTGACTCCATTACGGCGATATCTTGATGGAATCGTTCTCCATGTTCATCGCTGACTTCGCCAAGGTTGTCAGGGAAAAAGTCAAGATGCGAATCGAGCAAATGGATTTTGAGGGACATGTTACAGCCCATAATTCTGTATGCATCTATGCACTGCTTAACAATATGCACATAATCGACAGATTTGTGATTTCCCAGAAAGTTATCGACAATCGATTTGAATGCCATCCATGCACGAAGTTCACTACCATGTAACAAGTTCTCGAATTGTTTGTCTGCAATAACGTTCCTAATCTGAGGTCCTACAAAGGTACCTTCCTTTATCTTTGCACCGCTAACTTGCGGAAACTTTTCTCGAAGATAAGTGAAAGCTTTGCTCGTTTTATCTAACGCTTTTACGAAATTCTTCATGAGCCCCAACTTTATATGTAACGGTGGTAAAATGATGCTGTCTTTGTTAACTAATGGCTCGTGTATTACATTTTTATGCCCGAGCTGCATACGATCCCTGGTAGGCCACACCTTTCTTGCATAATGTTCCTGTCTGTTGCGGCTGTCCCATTCACATAGGAAGCAACAAAATTTAGTATACCCAGTCTGCATGCCCGTGAGAATTGCAATGACCTTTAGGTCTCCACAAATCCGCCATTGGTAGTCATTGTACTTTATTTTTGCCAAAAGTATAGCCATATTGTCATAAGTTTCTTTCATATGAACAGAGTAGGTGACTGGAATTGATGAAAATAAATGTCCGTTATGCAATAACACGGCTTTTAGACTAGTCTTGGAAGAGTCGATGAAAAGTCGCCATTCGTTGACTATGTGCTCATGACCGAGGTGCACCATTAGACCGTTTAGATTTTTGCAATAGCAATGTCATCATCCATCTCAAAGTATTGAACAAGTTCTCTGTGTCTATGACGAAATTTAGATATCGGAGTATTGGGCGCTAAAAGATTCCATTCTTTGAGTCGCGAACCGAGTAATTCCGCTTGTCCTTTGGTAAGAGCGATATCACGTATTAGATCTGAAAATTCTGAATGGTTAATTAAGTGAACACCATAATTCACCGGTATATAATCCGAGTCAGAATTAGTTTCTAAAGCAGGTAAACTATCACTTTCTGATGGTTCATTCACGTCCAAAGGATATTGTTCTGGTGGAACTGGGATCGGACACGTGATTGGATCATGAGGCACTGGTTTCGAAACCGATTCAATATTTGGATAAACCACAGACTTTCTAGTTTTAAAAGTGAAACCATGGATATTTGTCAAGCAGAAGTAACAATCAGTAGCGTGATTTGTCGGTTTACGCCATATTACTGGCACTCTAAAAGGCATCGACTTATGCTTTGGCGATTTTCGTAACCAACCTGCCAATGTATTTGCACAAGTCAAACAAACAGCATTTGGCTTCTAAGATTTATTTGCATCATCAACTTTCGAATCGAAATAAAGTTCATATGCTTTCTTTAGTAATGGTGTAAAGTTTTTTCTGGTGAACACGATCGGTAAAATATCCACACACGTAACAGAACAGATCAGCCGAATTTCTACAACTTCTAGAAGCCATATTTCGCTCAGAATTATTTCAAAATACAGTAACTATTTGAAAAATATTGTAACATATGTCATGCATCTTTTAGCGGTATAAAAAAGTAGAATTATTTTGCATTTTATTAATTTTTAATAAGTTATATAGTAAAAATGAAACGGAGCAACTAACGGTTTCCCAAAAATATATTTATTCACAAATATCTTAAGAACCCGACGTGATAGAGATAAACGGATTTCAGATTTGAAATCAGCGCAAGAAACTGACCTAAGAACACTTATTCTTATATAAGAAAGAAAAATGTTGTTTGTCAGTGAATTATTTGAAGCTTATATTATTTCGATTTGATTGGTCTTGATAGTGTCTAGTTTTGCTCAAGCTCTCAGCTCTCCATTGTTGTGTGCTGTGGTTATCTTGTCTACTATTATTAGTATACTGGTGTGTAAAGGGTGGAAGGGTGGTGAGTTTAATCCTTTCTGGTCTCCACGTGGGAAAAGATTGGTTTAGACTGAATTTTTTTGGGTATGGCTGTGTTTGTTTGGCGGCGCAGCGGAGCAGACGTGGATTCATGTAGCTACCCTTCTTAACAAACCGAGCACAGTATTCGTTAGTTGTGCTGATGTGGTTCGTATATGCGGTGTTGTGTATATTGAGTAATTCTTACTGTCAAATTTAAGTAGTGTAGTCTTACGTGTTCTAATTACTATCTTGCACATACTTACAGCGAGTATCTCTTGTTTTCGTATGTTTACAGTCACTTAGTGTACATATCTTGCTACTTTTGGTCTAGCTTAGTCTATCGTCCTATCCTAAGCGAATTGGAGTTTTCTTGATGTCACAGTGTGTGTTTACTCATCTTTCCATCGTTCTTGTTTGTCACAAATAAACATGTTAGTTAACAATTTTGATATTGCTACAGTAAAGCAATAGTGTGAGTGCTCTTATGGTAAAGGGTAAAAGGGCTTAGGTAATAATCAGTTTGTGGATCAGTGCCCTTAACTAATGTGAACTGGTACAGAACCAGTGGTTATAGTAGCGAGGGTGAGATACGATTCAGTTGCTATTGTTAATAATAGCGAGCCAGTGTAGTAAACTTCTAAATACAATATCTAAATTAGATTATAACAGTATAGTGCATAAAGTCAATGATTAGTTAGTACTAAAAGTTTTGGCGAGAATAGTGGGTTGTCGCCTACGCCTTCAGCGTATTATGTGATAAAGCAATGGCCGAACCAAAAGGGTACCCTATTTTTCAAATTCGTCATTGAGACAAACGTTCAACTTCCCTAGGTCAACTAAGTATTTGCCTAACATGCTGTAGTGAAATTGACGCCCAGACCGCGGGTCATCACCCTCCATAAAAATTGACTTGCTAGACAGGAAGGGAACGGCGGATAAAAAGGAAAAAATATGACTGGAAAGATTGCGTGAGACTGGCAAGGCTAAGGAGACGCAATTGGGGGGGGATGGAGGAGAGTAAAAATTCACGTCCCCCAAATTGACACGAGGTACGGAATGGACGCTTTTGCGATACCAAGCCCTTGATTTGAATTCAGCGGCTAAACGCAGATGTTCGAAATATTACAAAATTTAAAAAGTACTTTTTTCTTAATATTAATGTTAGGAATATACAAATTAGCTGGCCGGATGGCCCATTCTGAGCAGTGAACTAATATGTTCTTAATTTTACAGACGGATAGATAATATTGAAGATAATGACAAAAGACAGTGTTGTTCACATCAGCGACATGATTGTATTGAATAAAAAGTGTCGCTATTTGCACAAAAAAACACGACCTCGAGACGCAGGTGTTCAAATCTACTTAGTATGGAAGAGAAGGGATATTGTGGTGGCTGTGTCTAAAAATAACTTTTAACGACAAAATTTTGGAGGGGAGAGAAAGGTTGGTTCAAAAATCAAGTACATTTTTGTAAAAACGCAAGTAGAGACGGACAGACTAACAGATAAAAATCCATACTTGACTGAAGCATGACTGAAATGACTTTAGTGTAGGAAATTTGAAATTCAAAAAAACCTAGGCAGTGATTGGCCACAGACAAGCATAGTATCGGCGCTTAGACGCGGATTTGGGGTCATTTCTCAATAGTTGTTCGATGATAGACACAGTATTTTAAAGTGTGGTGATTTCCAATTGAAAGAAAGTGAAATAAGTTCAGGGACGCCATACTATAGCCAGCAGCTCAGCTGAGTTTTGCTAGCATTTCTGTGTTCTTTATTCATAATCTGGTAAGATTGAAATTATTTCTTTGTATATTTTGAATATTGTTTAATGTTCGAGTGATTTGATACTGCCATATCGAAATCTAGCCTTACAAACAAGTAGGGATTTGCTCTAGACCCCCCGCCCCAGTTCAGGGTCTAGGGACCAACAATATACATAAACTCCAGCAAGGGTTAGGAAAGACAGATCAAGTGTTGAGAATAATGAAACATATTACCTATCCACTTTTAGGGAAGGAAACTAATAAATATTTTTCAGAATCTATAGTCTGGGAGGACCTATCTGATGTAAAACCACCATGGTAAATGTGCTGTTTGGTCAGAGAGATCTGACCTGTCTGTATGATGTGGTTGTTGTGTCCGTGTTGTGTCCAGACGTGGGTAGAGAATATAATTTTGACACATAGCCAATACTTTGATTGCAGAGCTGTGAGTTTCAGTCGTCAACAAGGCGGTGTCTATTCAGTTGGTGATTTACTCGAGTGTATCTGTGCAGTACGTTGTGACAGAGACCACTATTATTGCCCGCCAGCACGGAGAGTTGGGACCACCAGATTTCAGCACCAGAGCTACTTCTTCAAGATGAGTGAGCCTCTGGTCTGCTGGAAGTTCACCAACACCTTTTAATTACTAATACCCCATAAAATTCCTGCAATTTACTGGACACTGTGTAGTCAATATAGACAGGTGTGATGAGGCCACCCCAACAGCACAAACATTAACTATCCTCCCAAGTAGATGACTACTAGAACATTTTAATAAAACTAACTAGTCTAGTACTTATATATATGTACACTCTTGCATTTATTATGTAACATTCCATGCATTTCTTTCATAAATTTTAAATCCTTTTTTTAAAAAAAGTTCTGGTCAACATAAAACTTGATCCAGAACAAATAAATGTAATATAATTCTATCAAAAATTTTACACACGTGAGTTAGTTCAGTGTATTTTAACATTTGTTAATATTATTAGTCTTCTTAAATATCTGTGGGTGTATTTATAAACTATCACACCACACTACATATCATTACCCTAGACACTTTACGTAGCCACATTCATAAAAAAAAAATTAAGTGTGAGGTCGTAGTGGTAGCAAGAAAGGCCTTCTGACAATTCACAACTACATTTTATCTCAGGAGCCTTCACAGCTGGCCTCATACAGTACATTTAGTAATATCACCATCATACAATACCATCAAACCCACTACATTTATTGGGGGCTCGTCCGGGATAATTAGCCCAACAGTAATATTAGGATCTCCTGGTTGGAGAAATAAAATTAGGGGAAAAAAATTGTGAAATTCCCTTTAAAATTAAAAGTGTCCCTGCAGATAAAAGTTGGTGAATCTTCACAGCCAGTGATAATTAATTAGTTAACTGGTTAGTTAGAATTAGTTAGACTATAGTCATAAGAAGTACTTAGTGTATTTACTGGTTAGAGATTTAGCTTGTATATTATTATATTGTCTGAATAGTATGGCGGAGCTAGCAAAATTCCGATCAGCTGCTGTGCTGACCGCAAAGGAGATGGGAATGGATGGTCAAATTTTAATTCAATATGTAACGGCTGAATGTGATAAATATATTGAAAGGGAAGATAGAAAGTTAGCTGAAGAAAAGAGGTTACAAATTGAGGCTGAGATTAAGAGGCTGCAGATTGAGGCAGAAGAAAAACGACAGCAAAGGGAGGCAGAAGAAAAACGACAGCAAAGGGAGGCAGAAGAATAAAGGTTGACTGCCGAAAGGGAGGCAGAAGAAAAAAAGTTGACTGCCGAAAGGGAGGCAGAAGATAGAAGGTTGCAGAGGGAGCACGAATTACGACTAAGGGAGCTGGAATTACAAGGCCCGGCTCCTGAAAATGGTGCCAGCCCTTTTGCCTCAGATGCTACGCCCAGTCTGGGAGCCTCAAACTCAGCTATGGGGTTTCATTTAGACCATTTTGTTGAAAAAGACGATGACATAGAGGGGTACCTAGGACGTTTTGAGTTATTAGCTACTACATATGGGTTAGAGAGAGAGAGGTGGAGTTTAAAGCTATCACAGGGATTGAGGGGTACTTCTTATGAAGTATTTGCTAAAATGAACAGGGAAGACCAAGACAATTATGACATGTTAAAGCAGGCTTTGTTATTAAGGTACGAGAAGAATGGTGAATTTTATCGTAAGAAATTTAGAAATGCCAAACTGTTGTCTGGGGAGACATACCACCAATTGTCTGCCAGACTAGAAACCTATTTGGAGAAATGGACGGCTCTGGGGAAGACCCAAGATCTTAAAGAAATGATCATGATTGAGCAATTGAGAGAGTCCATGGCTCCAGACATGAGAAAATTTCTCATGGAACAAGGTGCAGAGAAGTTGGGGGAAATTTTAAATGTTGCTGAGAGGTATCAGGCAGCTCAGGCAGAGGTAAGTGGTGCTAAAAAGAAGCACATAGACAATTTTAAAGCTCCACAGCAATTTAATAAATTTGATAATAGAGAGCAGGGAAATAAAGGTAGCACAAACTTTGAGCGGCCAAGAAATGACTATCGCGACAGAAACTCACAGTTCAATGACCAAAAGTTCAATGAAAGAAAACCGTTGAACCAAGGGAAAAGATGGTGTAAATGGTGCAAGAAGGATAACCATAACACCGAATTTTGTAGAAGGAAACCTTCAAACATTGCTGCAATGAAGTCGGGGACGCAAAGATTTAAGGTTAATCCTAAGGGACAACAGGAACCTTATCACCCCCCAGTTTGTGAGGATGTTATTTGTAATGGGGTCACCATAAGGTGCCTTTATGATACAGGTTTGGATTATGATTCAGTTGTGAAGTCTAGCCTAGTGGACCCAAGTCAGTATACCACAGAAACAGTGGAAATACAAGGGGCGACTAAGGACATACCACTCATGACACTTCCCATCGCAAGGATAACGGTGAAAACTCGCTATGTGGAAGGAGAAATCAGAGCAGCAGTGATAGATGAACCAATCTACCCTCTGATATTGGGGTGTAGATACGTCTTCTTGGGGAATCCCGAGAAACCTGTGATCATGGCGACAGTGCAGACCAGGTCACAGAAGAAGGAGGAAGAAGGTGAACCTATAAATGCTCATCCAGAGGAGATGAGGAAGGCGCAGGCTGAGGATAGGACACTCAAGCCCTGTTTTAAAAAATTGCCCAAATGCCACACACCTCAGAGCAAGGGGGAATATTTCATGAAGAACAGATTATTATACAGGAAGACAGGAACTAGATCCACTGGTCACGGACAGTTAGTTCTTCCCAAGATATATAGGGCAAACTTAATAAGGAGCTTACATGTTGGAAAAGATGGTGACCATGAGAAAGTCGGTACCATCTGCCAAAAGATTGCTCGAAAATACTATTGGCCCGACGTAAATGTCGATGTTGAAAACTTTGTAGAAGCATGCGGCGTATTTCATGAGGGAACACCCACAAAGGGAAAATATGTGCAGGACCTAGAAACGCCACGGGGCAACTTTAGGCCTGATAGGAAAACTAAAAATACTCGGGTAGACAAAGTGGAATGGGAGCCCCCTTTTCACACCCAGTCTTCACTTGAATGGATTAACATGGCCACTATGCGAAGAGTACAAAGAAGAAATTTTACCCAGGATAAGATGACAATCCCTCGGTCAGACTTATATAAACTGGAAGAACAGACAAGAGAGCGAAGATCTCTCATAAGCAATCTAAAGTGGGGAGACAAACCCCAGAAAAAAATTGGTAGTGGTCGATTTGTGAGTGATGATTCTAGGAAGAAAAGTCCTCATTATAGAGCTTCTAATGGACGGGACCCGATGGGTTCCTTGAAAAATAAGTATGATAAATTAAAGATCCAGATGTAACTCTATTAAGGACCTGGACAGATGAGAAGGCGGAAGAGACTGTTACCTCATCGTATCAATACGTGAACGAACTGACCACTCGTTTGAAAGCTGGATGGAAACTGGCAAATGATAATTTGAAGCAAGCCAGGAAGAAACATGCAGCATATTTTAATAGGAAGGCAAAGGACAGGGAACTGGCAGTCGGAGAGAAGGTGCTGCTTCTACTACCCGGAAGCCAG
The DNA here is from genome assembly GCA_024509875.1 of Oreohelix idahoensis. NCBI lineage: Eukaryota > Metazoa > Mollusca > Gastropoda > Stylommatophora > Oreohelicidae > Oreohelix > Oreohelix idahoensis. The sequence goes on from JAMPIV010005482.1 coordinate 40,679, forward strand.
AATAAATTACAAATTGGTTGGCAAGGTCCATATACGGTTCTAGAGAAGGTGTCTAGAACAAACTATAAAATTGACAAAAAGGGGAAGGAGAAAGTTTATCATGTAAACCTGTTAAAGAAGTATCTGGACAGACCACTCCAGGAAAGCACCCCCTTATTGACCTTGGCTATTGCAACCCAGATGCAAAAAGAACCACTCACCTCACATGAATACCCATTACATCCTTGTGAAACAGCAGCACAGATAAAAGTCAGCAAGCACCTGACTAAAAACCAGAGGGAGAGAGTTCAACAGGTTCTGGAGGAACATACAGATGTATTAACAGATAAACCAGGCCATACAAATTTGCTACAGTATGACATGAAACTGGTAGACTCAAACCCAATCTGTATGAGAGCCTATTCTATTCCGTTCGCGAAGGAGAAGGCATTGAAGGAAGAAATAGAGTATTTGTTGAAGGAGGGGATTATTTCGCACAGTGAATCATCTTTTAGTTCTAGTGTCGTTTTTGTTGAGAAAACCGTCTGGGGAACACAGACTGTGCATAGATTACAGGAAACTGAATGCTGTCACAGAAGGACAAGTGGATCCATTACCAGACACAAAACAGTATTTGCCAGACTGAACAAGGCAAAATACTTTTCAAAGGTGGATCTTAGTAAAGGCTATTACCAGATCCCAGTGAAGCCTGAAGTGAGACCTTATTTGGCTTTTAGCACTTCGGATGGACATTATGAATTCAATATGCTACCATTCGGACTGAAAAATGCTCCGAGTGTGTTTTCAAGGATGATGCGCAAATTGTTGGATCCCCTGAATAACCCATGTATCACGAATTTCATGGATGATATTCTCGTCGCCACAGAGACATTTGAAGAACACATTGAAGCTCTGGAGATGTTGTTTGATAGACTTCGGGAGGCGAACTTAACTGCTAGGCCAACAAAATGTTGTATTGGATGCAAAGAGTTGGAATTCTTGGGACACACTGTATATCAGGGTAATATGACCCCTGATCCTAAGAATTTGGAAAAACTGCAGAGAGCACCTAGGCCGCAAACAAAAAAGGACGTGCGATCATTTGTGTCGTTATGCGGATTTTATCAGAAATACATCAAGAATTTTAACGCTATTTGTGCTCCTCTGACTGATCTGACTCGCAAGGGACTTCCAGATAAAATTATTTGGACTGCACAATGTGAACTAGCGTTCCAAGAGTTAAAGGAAAAACTCACTAGCAAGCCTATTCTCAAACTGCCTGATTTGACACAGGACTTTGTCTTAAGAACCGATGCAAGTAATGTAGGACTTGGAGGGGCTTTGTTGCAAAGATCATCTTCACCTGATGGGGAACTGAAACCAGTCGCTTATGCAAGCCGCAAATTGAATGTCGGTGCAGATTTCCTCAGTCGGCACCCCTGTGATCAAAATTAGAGTAGTAGCAGACGTGAGGAGTAATTTTACCTATGTGTATCGCTGGTGTTGGAACTTGCCATTGGCATGTTTTCAAGTGGGGAGATGTGTAGTGAAATTGACAGAGATACAACGGTAAAATACCTCCAAAGATAACATGTAAGGATAAAAAAAACATAATGCGTAGGCTGCTGATAGTACATGATCGCCCAGACCGCGGGTCATCACCCTCCATAAAAATTGACTTGCTAGACAGGAAGGGAACGGCGGATAAAAAGGAAAAAATATGACTGGAAAGATTGCGTGAGACTGGCAAGGCTAAGGAGACGCAATTGGGGGGGATGGAGGAGAGTAAAAATTCACGTCCCCCAAATTGACACGAGGTACGGAATGGACGCTTTTGCGATACCAAGCCCTTGATTTGAATTCAGCGGCTAAACGCAGATGTTCGAAATATTACAAAATTTAAAAAGTACTTTTTTCTTAATATTAATGTTAGGAATATAAAAATTAGCTGGCCGGATGGCCCATTCTGAGCAGTGAACTAATATGTTCTTAATTTTACAGACGGATAGATAATATTGAAGATAATGACAAAAGACAGTGTTGTTCACATCAGCGACATGACTGTATTGAATAAAAAGTGTCGCTATTTGCACAAAAAAACACGACCTCGAGACGCAGGTGTTCAAATCTACTTAGTATGGAAGAGAAGGGATATTGTGGTGGCTGTGTCTAAAAATAACTTTTAACGACAAAATTTTGGAGGGGAGAGAAAGGTTGGTTCAAAAATCAAGTACATTTTTGTAAAAACGCAAGTAGAGACGGACAGACTAACAGATAAAAATCCATACTTGACTGAAGCATGACTGAAATGACTTTAGTGTAGGAAATTTGAAATTCAAAAAAACCTAGGCAGTGATTGGCCACAGACAAGCATAGTATCGGCGCTTAGACGCGGATTTGGGGTCATTTCTCAATAGTTGTTCGATGATAGACACAGTATTTTAAAGTGTGGTGATTTCCAAATGAAAGAAAGTGAAATAAGTTCAGGGACGCCATACTATAGCCAGCAGCTCAGCTGAGTTTTGCTAGCATTTCTGTGTTCTTTATTCATAATCTGGTAAGATTGAAATTATTTCTTTGTATATTTTGAATATTGTTTAATGTTCGAGTGATTTGATACTGCCATATCGAAATCTAGCCTTACAAACAAGTAGGGATTTGCTCTAGACCCCCCGCCCCAGTTCAGGGTCTAGGGACCAACAATATACATAAACTCCAGCAAGGGTTAGGAAAGACAGATCAAGTGTTGAGAATAATGAAACATATTACCTATCCACTTTTAGGGAAGGAAACTAATAAATATTTTTCAGAATCTATAGTCTGAGAGGACCTATCTGATGTAAAACCACCATGGTAAATGTGCTGTTTGGTCAGAGAGATCTGACCTGTCTGTATGATGTGGTTTTTGTGTCCGTGTTGTGTCCAGACGTGGGTAGAGAATAGAATTTTGACACATAGCCAATACTTTGATTGCAGAGCTGTGAGTTTCAGTCGTCAACAAGGCGGTGTCTATTCAGTTGGTGATTTACTCGAGTGTATCTGTGCAGTACGTTGTGACAGAGACCACTATTATTGCCCGCCAGCACGGAGAGTTGGGACCACCAGATTTCAGCACCAGAGCTACTTCTTCAAGATGAGTGAGCCTCTGGTCTGCTGGAAGTTCACCAACACCTTTTAATTACTAATACCCCATAAAATTCCTGCAATTTACTGGACACTGTGTAGTCAATATAGACAGGTGTGATGAGGCCACCCCAACAGCACAAACGTTAACTATCCTCCCAAGTAGATGACTACTAGAACATTTTAATAAAACTAACTAGTCTAGTACTTATATATATGTACACTCTTGCATTTATTATGTAACATTCCATGCATTTCTTTCATAAATTTTAAATCCTTCTTTTAAAACAAGTTCTGGTCAACATAAAACTTGATCCAGAACAAATAAATGTAATATAATTCTATCAACAATTTTACACACGTGAGTTAGTTCAGTGTATTTTAACATTTGTTAATATTATTAGTCTTCTTAAATATCTGTGGGTGTATTTATAAACTATCACACCACACTACATATCATTACCCTAGACATTTTACGTAGCCACATTCATATAAAAAAAATTAAGTGTGAGGTCGTAGTGGTAGCAAGAAAGGCCTTCTGACAATTCACAACTACATTTTATCTCAGGAGCCTTCACAGCTGGCCTCATACAGTACATTTAGTAATATCACCATCATACAATACCATCAAACCCACTACACATGCATTGTAGAAGGGAGAGGAAACGGAGGCATAACCCACCGCAATTCACGTCTCATATTGTAAAAAAAAATAAAACTAACTCGCTTGTATTTCCTTAGGCGGTTTTCACAATACGATGGAAAAGTTAGAAAATTGGACACTACGGTCATGAAAACACGCTTAGCTCTTATTGCGAATGACGTAATTCCCGTATATTACGAGAGACTCTCGTAAGTATATGGGAAAAGAATTGAACAGGAGGTAGTTTAAAATTAAACGACTAACGTAGAAAAAAAGGTAGAATTTTTAACCAAGCCACTTAGCCCAATAAAAATCAGATATTCGTCTACCTGAAGACTTGCTGACTAAGAATATGTAGTTAGTTATCTAAATAGTCCATTAGATAATCAAATATTGGTAATAATACATAGAGAATCGGAGATACTGTCAGGTCAAGTCATATCTGCTTAGATTGGATAGCATATTTTTGGGGAAAAAAATTAGGTGAAAGATAGGCTAAGATAGTACGATGAAGGGGATTGGGTGGAATTTGATTTGAGGCGAAATATTATTGGCCGACCTCGTACTAAAGATATATTACCCTAGAAACGTAGTAGAAGTTTAAATTGTATTTTTGAAAGACTTTGTTTACAAGTGAAATAAAGGTAATCATTGGCCAGAGTAGTTGATATTGAGGAAAAATCATTAGGTGAGGACGCCATTTTATAGCAAACTTTTGCCAAGGAGCGATGACAGCAGGCTTATGCTGTGAAAAAAATATTTCTCAAAAAAGCCTGGACAGAACGGCAGATCGAAAGTGTGCCAGTCATCGTCACTTGTGTATTTCATTAAATAAATGTGGTAAGATTGACTTTATTATTATGTATCTAACATAAAAATTGAATGTGAGATAATAATGTACGACTATATTTAAGTGGGTCTGTAGCAAACTTAGGCAGAGCCTAGAGATTTATCCACCATGTGATAGACTATCAGAGAGGTGTTAGACTACAAGAAAATATGTACGATTGTCATCAAGGAGCATAACACCTATCCTATTGTATAGAAAAGATTACAGCTGGAATTGCAGTGGTGTTGTAACCATTAGGGGAGAGGAATACTGGTGTACATTGTCACATCAAAAGATAATGGTGGCATAGGTTGGCATAAGGCTATGACCCTTTTCGTTTGTTTGTAATGTACCTGTACGTAAATGTGGAATAATATTGTATACTAGGTATAAAGAAGGATGCATAACCTTCACATTTCAGGGTCCTGGGTACTGACGTTAATGTAGTACCAAATGCTTGAGAACTGCTCGATTCAGGACTCTGTCTGCATACTTCGAGCCCATGCTAGTGGCCATTGCCTATCAAACAGGCGGAACAGATTGTCAAACGAGCAGTGGAAACTATCTACCTGTATTCCCCTGCCAATTTAAGTTCGTGTTCGGCACCAGGCAGCTCAACCAATAAGACTATAAAGTGATAGTGAAGAAAACTGTGAATAGTTATTAATATTTCCACAAGGGACAAACGAGAACAGACATAACTTAAAGGGTGTGATTTTAACCAACAACCTATTGTTTGATACCAGTATTACCTCAAAATAGAAGAATACAACTACACACTTATATTAGAATAATATTGTGTGTATGGACAAAATATCCACTGTGTTATTTGATTGATGCAAATCATTCTTTTGAGTTCAATTTTGATTGTCAGTCCTGGTTCAAAATAAATTAGAATCATAATAAATTGTAAAAATTCTATTTACACAAATTTCAACCACTGTCTTAAGTAAGATAGCCTTTTAAAGTGTCGTTGGTATGTTATTGTTGTAGTACTGTTGGGTGTTGTGGATAATAAACTATTTGTTTATATGTTCGTTGGTTATTGCACATTACACTCTACATTCATAACCCTAGACACTATACGACGTCACTTATATAATAGTATATATATTAATTTTGAATGAGATAAAAAGGGTGGTAGCGGAAAGGTACTCTGAAAAGTTACAATACTATTTCTTAAATTCAGGGACCTTCATAGCTGATCTCATTTAATATAATAATAATACATAACACCAATTCATAACATCACAACCCACCACAATAATGGGGGCTCGTCCGGGATTGAATTTCTCATAGCACCAGCTATATAGGTTAGCTTGCTTCTGGGATTTTTAAATTCTTAAAATATTATCAATTATATTAGGTTTCCCAGATAGTATAAAACTAAAAGTATTCCTTTTGTAGAAATTAAATAGTGGTTGAGCTATCAGTGCCTGTGTTTGTTCTTGGTTATCATTAGAAATTGTGAGCCATAATTAGAAATTTGTATAGTTAGAAATTTTAACAAGTTGCATAGTACAAAATGGCTGATCTGGCAAAGTTTCGATCTGCTGCTGTGCAGTCTGCTAAAGAGATGGGCATGGATGGACCAGAGTTGGTCCAATATGTAACTTCAGAATGCGACAAGTATATTGAAAGGGAGGATAGGAAGTTAGCTGAAGAGAATATGTTACAAATTGAGGCTGACAAAGAACTTAAGAGGCTGCAGATTGAGGCTGACAAAAAGGCTAGGGCATTGGAGGCTGAGGCTAAGAAATTGGCTACAGAAAGAGAAGCCGAGGAAAAGAGATTGGCAGCAGAAAGAGAAGCCGAGGAAAAGAGATTGTCAGCAGAAAGAGAAGAAAAGAGACTGGCTGCAGAAAGGGAAGATAGGAGATTACAGAGGGAGCATGAGCTAAGGGAGTTGGAATTTTAAGGCCATGCTTCTGAAAATCTTGCCAGCCCCTTTACCTCCGATGCCACTGCTAGTCAGGGAGCCTCAACCTCAGCTATGGGGTTTCATTTAGACCATTTTGTTGAGAAAGAAGATGACATCGAAGGGTACTTAAGTAGATTTGAACTTTTGGCTACTACGTATGGGTTAGAGAGAGAGAGGTGGAGCCTCAAGTTATCTCAGGGACTCAGGGGTACAGCTTATGAAGTTTTTGCCAAAATGAGCAGGGATGACCAAGACAATTATGACATGTTAAAGCAGGCTCTTTTGTTAAGGTATGAAAAAAATGGAGAATTTCACAGGAAAAAATTTAGAAATGCCAAGCTACTGTCTGGTGAGACCTATCACCAGTTCTCTGCACGTTTAGAGACCTACTTGGAGAAATGGACTGCTCTGGGGAAAACCCAAGATCATAAAGAAATGATCCTTATTGAGCAATTGAGAGAGTCCATGGCTCCAGACTTGAGAAAGTTTCTCATGGAACAAGGTGCAGAGAGGCTGGGTGAATTACTCAATGTCGCTGAGAGGTATCAGACAGCCCAAGCAGGAGTAGCTGGTAATAAAAAGAAATAGGTGGACAATTTTAAGGCACCACAAAACTTTAATAAGTTTGACCATAGAGAACAGAACAAAGGTAAGCAACAGTTTGATAGGCCACGTAATGACTATAAAAATAAAATCCCACAATTCAATGAAAGGAAATATGATGACAGAAAACCTTTTCAAAAAGGTAGATTATATTGTAGCCGGTGTAGGATGGACAACCATAACACCGAAAATTGTAGAAAGAAACCTCCTAATTTTGCTGCAATGAAAACGGGGAGAAAGGAAAAAAAGGTCAACATTACTGAACAGCAGGAACGTTACCACCCCCCAGTGTGTGAAGATGTAACATGTAATGGAGTCACCACAAGGTGCTTGTATGATACTGGATTGGATTTTGATTCAGTTGTGAGTTCTCACCTGGTGCAGGCCGATCAATACACCACAGAAACAGTGGAGATCCAAACTGCAACCAAGGACGTAGCGACCATGACACTTCCCGTCGCCAGAATAAATGTGAAAACGCGATATGTTGAAGGAGTAATCAAAGCAGCAGTGATAAATGAGCCAATCTACCCTCTGATATTGGGGTGTAGATATGTCTTCTTGGGGAATCCCAAGAGACCTGTGATCATGGCAACAGTACAGACCAGATCACAGTCTAAAAAGGAGGAGGATAATCCGATAAATACCCTTCCGGATGAGATGAGGAAGGCACAGGCGGAGGACAGGTCACTCAAGCCGTGTTTTAAGAAATTGCCCAAATGTCATATACCTCCAGGCAAGGGAGACGTCTATATGAAAAACAAATTCATTTATAGGAAGGCTGGAACTGGATCCAATGGTCACGGACAGCTGGTCCTTCCCATTTCATATAGGACTAAAGTGTTGGAACTAGGGCATGCGATTCCCTTCAGTGGTCATATGGGGGTCAACGCAACAGGACAGCGTATAGCGTGTCATTATTTCTGGCCAGGAATAACTGAAGACATAAAGAGATATGAAAACTCCTGTCCAGAATGCCAACGGGTAGCTCTAAAACATTGGACTGCTCCAGCAACTCTAGGGGAAATGTCCATAGTGGGAACACCTTTTGAAAGAGTTGGCGTGGACATTGTGAGACCTCTCACTAGGACCAAGAGGAGGAACAGTTACATTCTGACTCTGGTGGACACTTGTTCTATGTGGGGAGAGGCGGTAGCCCTGTCATCAATCGATTCGAAGCATGTGGCAGAGGCATTACTCACAATCTTCACTAGGTTAGGCTTTCCCAACCAAATCTTGACTGATAATGGCTCACAGTTCAAGGGGAAACTAACGGAAGAAGTATTCAGGATCTTTCAAGCCAAACACTTTCATTGTAGCCCGTACCATCCATAAGGAAATGGCCAAGTAGAAAGATTTAATGGTACGCTCATTTCGATCCTGAGGAAGTTGGCACATGAAAAACCAGATACATGGGATCAATACCTTCCCGCCGCACTGTTTGCTTATCGGGAGGTACCCCATAGTTCAACCGGTATTGCACCTGCAACTCTGTTATTTGGAAGGCCAATAAAAGGTCCACTAGAAGCCTTGTTAAGGACGTGGACTGATGAGAAGGCAGAAGAAAACATTACCTCATCATATCAATATGTGATCGAGCTGACCACTCGTCTTAAAAGTGGCTGGAAACTTGCCAATGAAAATTTGAGACAAGCCAGGAAAAAGCATGCTGCCTATTACAATAAGAAAGCGAAGGACCGAGAATTAGCTGTGGGAGAGAAGGTGCTCCTTCTACTGCCCGGCAGCCATAATAAATTGCAAATTGGATGGCAAGGTCCATATACAGTTCTAGAGAAAGTGTCTAGAACAAATTATAAGATAGATAAGAAAGGGAAAGAGAAAATCTATCATGTCAATCTCCTGAAGAAATATCTGGAAAGAGAAAACCAGGAAGAGGCACACCTACTGACCTTGTCTGTTGCAATGGAAATGAAAAAGGAACCACTCACCTCTCATGAATATCCTTTACATCCCTGTGAGACCGCTGCACAGGTAAAAATCAGTACACACTTGACGAAAAATCAGAGGGAGAGAGTTCAACAGGTTCTGAATGATCATACAGATGTGTTAACGGACCGACCGGAGCATACAAATTTATTAGAGTATGATATGAAACTCATAGATCCAACACCAATCTGTATGAAAGCCTATTCGATTCCGTTCGCTAAGGAAAAAGCTTTGAAGGAGGAGATAGATTATCTGTTGAGAGAAGGAATTATCTCGCCCAGTGAATCTCCTTACAGCTCCAGTGCGGTTTTGTTAAGAAAACCCTCTGGAGAACACAGACTGTGTATAGATTACCGGAAACTGAATGCTGTCACAGAAGGTCAGGTGGATCCATTACCTGATACAAATCAGCAGTTTGCCAGGCTGAATAAAGCTAAATATTTCTCTAAAGTGGATCTGAGCAAAGGCTACTATAAGATTCCAGTAAAGCCGGAGGTTAGACCTTATTTAGCCTTTAGCACCTCGGAAGGACATTATGAATTTAACATGTTGCCATTCGGGCTGAAAAATGCACCGAGTGTGTTTTCGAGGATGATGAGAAAATTACTGGATCCCCTGAAAAATCCATGCATCACCAACATCATGGATGATATTCTCATAGCGACTGAAACATTTGAGGAACACATTAACTCTCTGGATATGTTGTTTAATCGACTTAGAGAGACAAATTTGACAGATAGACCGACGAAATGCTGTGTTGGATGTAAAGAAATGGAATTCTTGGGACACACAGTACATCAGGGAAACATGACCCCTGACCCCAAGAATCTGGAGAAGTTGAAAACAGCACCAAGACCACAAACAAAAAAAGATGTGCGATCCTTTGTCTCATTATGCGGTTTCTACCAAAAGTATATTAAATACTTTAACTCCATATGTGCTCCATTGACTGATTTAACGCGCAAAAGAAATCCTGATAGAATTACTTGGTCAGCGCAGTGTGAATTAGCCTACCAAGAGTTGAAGGAGAAGCTCACAAGCAGGCCTATTTTGAAATTACCTGACTTGAGTCAAAAATTCATTGTGAGAACGGATGCTAGTATTATAGACATCCGAACGACGAACATCAGCGTAATCACCAGGCATAGGTAGTAAATTTATATATGTGTATTTAGAAGTAGGAACTGACATATGATAGTCTGTTCTAAGTGGGGAGATATGTAGTAAACTTTTAAATACAATATCTAATTTAGATTATAACAGTATAGTGCATAAAGTCAAAGATAAGATGGTACTAAAAATGTTGGCGAGAATAGTGGGTTGTCGACTACGCCTTCAGCGTATTATGTGATAAAGCAATGGCCGAACCAAAAGGGTACCCTATTTTTCAAATTCGTCATTGAGACAAACGTTCCACTTCCCTAGGTCAACTAAGTACTTGCCTAACATGCATTGTAGAAGGGAGAGGAAACGGAGGGATAACCCACCGCAATTCACGTCTCACATTGTAAAAAAAAAAATAAAACTAACTCGCGTGTATTGCCTTAGGCGGTTTACACAATACGATGGAAAAGTTAGAAAATTGGACACTACGGTCATGAAAACACGCTTAGCTCTAATTGCGAATGACGTAATTCCCGTATATTACGAGAGACTCTCGTAAGTACATGGGAAGAGAATTGAACAGGAGGTAGTTTAAAATTAAACGATTAACGTAGAAAAAAAGATAGAATTTGGAACCAAGCCACTTAGCCCCATAAAAATCATATATTCGTGTACCTGAAGACTTGCTGACTAAGAATATGTAGTTAGTTATCTAAATAGTCCATTAGATAATCAAATATTGATAATAATACATAGAGAATCGGAGATATTGTCAGGTCAAGTCATATCTGCTTAGATTGGATAGCATATTTTTGGGAAAAAAATTAGGTGAAAGATAGGCTAAGATAGTACGATGAAGGGGATTGGGTGGAATTTGAAGTGAGGCGAAATATTATTGGCCGACCTCGTACTAAACATATATTACCCTTGAAACGTAGTAGAAGTTTGAATTGTATTTTTGAAAGACTTTGTTTACAAGTGAAATAAAGGTAATTATTGGCCAGAGTAGTTGATATTGAGGAAAAAGCATTAGGTGAGGACGCCATTTTATAGCAAACTTTTGCCAAGGAGCGATTACAGCAGGCTTATGCTGTGAAAACAATATTTCTCAAAAAAGCCTGGACAGAACGGCAGATCGAAAGTGTGCCAGTCATCGTCACTTGTGTATTTCATTGAATAAATGTGGTAAGATTGACTTTACTAACATGTATCTAACATAAAAATTGAATGTGAGATAATAATGTACGACTATAAGTAAGTGGGTCTGTAGCAAACTTAGGCAGAGCCTAGAGATTTATCCACCATGTGATAGACTATCAGAGAGGTGTTAGACTACAAGAAAATATGTACGATTGTCATCAAGGAGCATAACACCTATCCTATTGTATAGAAACGATTACAGCTGGAATTGCAGTGGCGTTGTAACCATTAGGGGAGAGGAATACTGGTGTACATTGTCACATCAAAAGGTAATGGTGGCATAGGTTGGCATAAAGCTATGACCCTTTTCGTTTGTTTGTAATGTACTTGTACGTAAATGTGGAATAATATTGTATACTAGGTATAAAGAAGGATGCATAACCTTCACATTTCAGGGTCCTGGGTACTGACGTTAATGTAGTACCAAATGCTTGAGAACTGCTCGATTCAGGACTCTGTCTGCATACTTCGAGCCCATGCTAGTGGTTATTGCCTATCAAACAGGTGGAACAGATTGTCAAACGAGCAGAGGAAACGATCTACCTGTATTCTCCTGCTAAGTTAAGTTTGTGTTCGGCACCAGGCAGCTCAACCAATAAGACTATGAAGGGATAGTGAAGAAAACTGTGAATAGTTATTAATATTTCCACAAGGGACAAACGAGAACAGACTTAACTTAAAGGGTGTGATTTTAACCAACAACCTATTGTTTGATACCAGTATTACCTCAAAGTACAAGAATACTACTACACACTTATATTAGAATAATATTGTATGTATGGACAAAATCTCCACTGTGTTATTTGACTGATGCAAATCATTCTTTTGAGTTCGATTTTGATTGTCAGTCCTGGTTCAAAATAAATTAGAATCAGGATAATCAATTGTAAAAATTCTTCTTACACAAATTTCAACCACTGTCTTAAGTAAGATAGCCTTTTAAAGTGTCGTTGGTATGTTGCAGTACTGTTGGGTGTTGTGGATAATAAACTATTTGTTTATATGTTCGTTGGTTATTGCACATTACACTCTACATTCATGACCCTAGACACTATACGACGTCACTTATATAATAATATATATATTAATTTTGAATGAGATAAAAAGGGTGGTAGCGGAAAAGTACTCTGAAAAGTTACAATACTATTTGTTAAATTCAGGGACCTTCAAAGCTGATCTCATTTAATATAATAACAATACATAACACCAATTCATAACATCAAAACCCACCACAACCAGTTACAGTGAGTTGCTATTTGGGGACAAAGTATTGTCACCTTCGATTAAGTATTTCGAGTGATAAACCCTAATCAGTAGGTATCCATAAGCCAAAAGGCAAGATGTTTGCATATTGGTGAGTGAGGTGCAGTGAATAGTGGATAACAGATATATATTGAGGCAAAGTGAAAGTGCACATATTATTGAGTACATAGAAATAAACATACTCATTGCGAGTGTACATCTTGTGATTACTGAATATAGTATTATATATTGTATTGCTATATCAGATTGAGTAGATTTACACAGAGTATTGTATATTGAGAATGTACAACATGGACTTGCAGGAATTTATTCAGATCGGATCAAAGAAGGTGGGTACATTGGGAAGGAACTGATGGTTTTCGCTAAGGCAGACGTCCAGTCAAAAGAAAATCAAGAAGCTCTAGAGAAGACGAAAATAGAGAAACAAAATCAGGAAAGAGATTTGCGCTCTGAGGAACGAGAGCGGCACAAGCGGAGTAAGAATTTCATGAGAAAAAGATGAAAGAAGATAGAGAGATAGAATTGGAGAAGGAGAGAATAAGTGTGGCATTGGAAGAGAAGAGAATGCAGTTAGGGGCTGAACAAGAAATAAAATTAAAAAGGTTAGAACTAGGTGCGAGTGGTCAGAGCTCGACTCCCAGGGAGGCACATCGTCCCTTTAGGCTGCGTCTGCCGAGTTTTAACGATAGAATACTCAGCATGCACTTCTTCCTCGAGAGGTTTCAGCAGGCCGAATGCATGGTCTGGAAGGCTTACAGAGACAAGTGGCCATCTCTGTTGTCCACGTTATTAGTCGGGCCAGCGATGAATACTTTTTATATCATCCCACTGGAAGAGCGAGCGGAGTATGATAAGGTGAAGGAGCGCTTGCTCCAACAATTCCGTCTGACGACGTGTGGATACCGTACCCGGTTTAGAAATGCGACTCCAAGTACAGACCAGGACATAAAAGATTTTATCTCGAAGATTAAGCTATTGCTTAATAGATGGGTCAAGATCGAAGGAATCGTAAAGGATTATGATGGCTTGTTAGATCTCATGCTACGGGACAATGATTTGTCGTCATGCTCATCAACGCTAGTAGCGTTCTTTCAAGAACCTCAGCCAAAAGATATTAATTCCATGGCGCAGTTGGGCCATCATTACGTCCTGGCACATCTAGGCAAACCCATCTATCGATCCGGGCTGTCGGATGCCTTAGTTGCAGGTGCCAGGAAAGTCCAAAGACAACCGGCGTGGCAACGTCGGTCAGGCGGTGCAGATAGCTTCCAAGAGCAGAAGCACTATAGGCTCTTCCGTCCCTATCAGCCATGCAGAGGGAACTATGATAACTTTCGATCTCATTGGAATTGCCGGGCGAACTGGAACAACCGGCAGTGGAGAAGTAATAGTGACGGTGAAGAGCGCCAAACGCGTAAGCAGGAGCGCTTTGATGAGTCTCAAGGGGAAAAAAGGTTTTACTATAAAGGGAAACTTTGAGTAAGCTCTGTCCTTGGTACCATTGACACATTACACTGAGTTATGAAAATCTTCACATTAGCCCACCCAACACTGAGGGGGACTAAGGCTCTGGTACAGGAACAACCACTGAGCTCCTGTGAGGTTCCAGGCAGCTGGATTGAACTGACCATTAGACTTCTGGTTTTGATGACTCAAATAACACTTGTAACAAGGAGTGATATGTGGCAAGACCGTGTCATAAAGCTCACATATCCCTAGTGTATATGATATGAAAGTGTCTTAGATGTCTGCATATGTGATGAATGATACATGGCTCAGTATGATTCAGCAATAGCAAGACAAGACAAGTGTCTACTGCAGAACATTTTCTCAAATAACATAATACATGAATAACTCAAATTAATATGTTTACATGGGTATGATGCAACCGTTGCCTTCCACATATAAAATTCCACGTCAGTTCTGAAAAGTGCTGTACTTGCTGATAGGTTGTAGTAATCCTGACAAAGACTGGTAAGGTTATATTAGTTCTGACAAGGATAGTTATTTTAACATTGAAAAAGACTGGTGTATTAGTCATGATAAGGACTGTGGAGGTTATATTGTCGGTTTCCATCTTCAGCAATTATACCCGTAAATACAAATATTATGCCTGATACGAGGGGCGTTCAGAAAGTAATGCACCACATCGTTTTTCTCAGCTAATAATGAAGATAGAAGCATGACATTTTGCTCACTTCAAATATGTCATGTGCCAATTGTGTGCATTAAATTGCATTGCAACCGGCCAAATAATACGGCTGCCCTAAACCGTTGAAATGGAGCGTGTTAGCTACTTGCGTTATAAACAGCGAATTGTGAATGAATTTCTCGTTGCAGAGAAGGAAACTGTTGTGAATATTCACAAGCGTCTATGTGATGTGTATGGAAGTTTTGCAGTCGACAGGAACACAGTCAATCGCTTGGTTCAGAGAATCAAAGAATGAAGAAGTGGAGATACGGAGCTGCTTGATCGGCTGCGCTGTGGACGTCCTGCAACAGCCACCAACGCAGAAATGTTGAAATGCGCTGAGCGCATTATTCTTACTGATAGGCGAATCACTACTCAACAATTGGCCTGAGAGCTGTCAGTCAGCATTGGTAGTACAAATGCAGTTATAAAAACTCTCGGATTTTCTAATGTTTGCGCAAGATGGGTTCGTTGAAGTCTCACAAATGACCACCGATTGCAAAGGAAAGCAGTTTCTTCTGAATTGTTGGAGCGTTTCAATACTGATGGAGAGAACTTTTTGGCTAAGATCGTTACAGGTGACGAATCCTGGGCACATCATTTTGAACCTGAGACAAAAAGACAGTCAATGGAGTGGCATCATCCGCAATCACCAAGAAGAAAGACATTCAAGACAATTCCTTCAGCTGGAAAGGTCATGATCACTGTCTTTTGGGGCATTGAAGGTGTGATTCTTGTGGACGTTATGCCAAGAGGACAGACAATCAATTCGCAAGCTTACATTAAGACATTGAAAAAACTCAATCAACGTTTTCGCAGAGTTCGGCCGCACAAGAATCCAGCAGACCTGCTTCTCCTTCACGACAATGCGCGCCCTCACACAAGTCTGGCAACACGGGAAGCAATCACCAAATTTGGGTGAACTGTACCACCCCATCCACCCTATAGTCCTGATTTGGCACCCTCTGATTTCACTGACAAACAACATTTTTCTTTCTTATATAAGAATAAGTGTTCTTAGGTCAGTTTCTTGCGCTGATTTCAAATTTGCAATCCGTTTATCTCTATCACATCGGGTTCTTAAGATATTTGTGAATAAATATATTTTTGGGAAACCGTTATTTGCTCCGTTTCATTTTTACTATATAACTTATTAATAATTAATAACATGCAAAATAATTCAATTTTTTGTACTGCTAAAATATGCATTACTTATGTTACGCTATTTTTCAAATAGTTACTGTATTTTGAAATAATTCTGAGCGAAATATGACTTCTAGAAGTTGTAGAAATTCGGCTGATCTGTTCTGTTACGTGTGCGGATATTTTACCGAACGTGTTCACCAGAAAAACTGTACACCATTATTAAAGAAAGCATATGAACTTTATTTCGATTCGAAAGTTGATGATGCAAATAAATCTTTGAAGCCAAATGCAGTTTGTTCGACTTGTGCAAATACATTGGCAGGTTGGTTACGAAAAGCGCCGAAGCATAATTCGATGCCTTTTGGAGTGCCAGTAATATGGCGTGAACCGACAAATCACGCTACTGATTGTCACTTCTGCTTGACAAATATCCATGGTTTCACTTTTAAAACTAGAAAGTCTGTGGTTTATCCCAATATTGAATCGGTTAAGAAACCATTGCCTCATGATCCAATCGCGTGTCCGATCCCAGTTCCACCAGAACAATATCCGCTGGACGTGAATGAACCATCAGAAAGTGATAGTTTACCTGCTTTAGAAACTAATTCTGACTCGGATTATATACCTGTGAATGATGGTGTTCACTTAATTAACCATTCAGAACTTTCAGATCTAATACGTGATCTCGCTCTTACCAAAGGACAAGCGGAATTACTCGGTTCGCGACTCAAAGAATGGAATCTTTTTGCGCCCAATACTCCGAATTCTAAATTTCGTCATAGACACAGAGAACTTGTTCAATACTTTGAGATGGATGATGACATTTGCTATTGCAAAGATGTAAACGGTCTAATGGTACACCTCGGTCATGAGCACATAGTCAACGAATGGGGACTTTTCATCGACTCTTCCTTGACTAGTCTAAAAGCCGTGTTATTGCATAACGGAAATTTATTTTCATCAATTCGAGTCGCCTACTCTGTTCATATGAAAGAAACTTATGACAATATGGCTATACTTTTGGCAAAAATAAAGTACAATGACTACCAATGGCGGATTTGTGGAGACCTAAAGGTCATTGCAATTCTCACGGGCATGCAGACTGGGTATACTAAATTTTGTTGCTTCATATGTGAATGGGACAGCCGCAACAGACAGGAAGATTATACAAGAAAGGTGTGGCATATCAGGGATTGTATGCAGCTCGGGCATAAAAATGTAATACACGAGCCATTAGTTAACAAAGACAGCATCATTTTACCACCCTTAGATATAAAGTTGGGGCTCATGAAGAATTTCGTAAAAGCGTTAGATAAAACGAGCAAAGCTTTCACTTATCTTCGAGAAAAGTTTCCGCAAGTTAGCGATGCAAAGATAAAGGAAGGTATCTTTGTAGGACCTCAGATTAGGAAAGTTATTGCAGACAAACAATTCGAGAACTTGTTACATGGTAGTGAGCTTGGCGCATGGATGGCTTTCAAATCGATCGTCGATAACTTTCTGGGAAATCACAAATCTGTCGACTATGTGTATATTGTTAAGCAGTGCATAGATGCATACAGAATTATGGGCTGTAACATGTCCCTCAAAATCCATTTGCTCGATTCGCATCTTGACTTTTACCCTGCCAACCTTGGCGAAGTCAGCGATGAACATGGAGAACGATTCCATCAAGATATCGCCGTAATGGAGGTACGTTATCAAGGACGGTGGAGTGTGACCATGCTTGCCGATTATTGTTGGATGCTTCATCGCGATGTACCCACATGCCATTCACCGAAGAAAGCCGACTGCAAAGAAATTCAAGCCTACATAACTGTTATACTTCTTGTACGAATGATGTTTAATACTGTATGCGTTGTTAAAAAACTTCAATTGCGTATTTCTAGAGATCCCGACCTGATAGAGAAAAACGGTTTGCAGATTTAAAAACAGCGCATTAAAATTGACCAGAACATTTTTTTTTTGTTAGCCAGTGTTTTCATCTCTTTGGTCCACTTAAAGATGCACTCCGTGGGAAAAGGTTTGAAGATGATGAAGGAGTGATTCATGCAGCGAAGAAATGGCTTCATGATCAAGACAAAATCTGGTACGGGCTAGGAATACATGCTCTTGTTTCGCGCTGGCATAAAACCGTACAAGTTGATGGGGATTATGTTGAATAATACTGATGTTTACATGACATATCCATGTATATTGTGTATACATTTCATACTTTTTGAATAAACAGCTCCTGAGCAAAACGATGTGGTGCATTACTTTCTGAACGCCCCTCGTACATTCAAATCATAACTAAAATCCTGAAAAAGAGTGATATTAATTTCACAAATATTTACAGTAATTCTACATACCCTCTAGAATCAATGTAAGCTCAGATTTAGACTTGATTTGGTGAAGCAATTCTTCACGGCATACAAAAAGTAAAGTATAAGCCTTGGCAGCTCTCTTCTTCTGTCTATCACTCTGGCCAGGTCTTGTGTTAGTGTGCAGTTTTGAATGGAGCACTGCACGTTTTATAGGTAGAGCGCGGATGCATAAGGGAACACATTCGATTGGTTCGTTTTGGTCCTCGAAGATTTCATCCTTCCGAGAGAAGCTGTGAATTTTCCCTACAAACCTCTCCTCTGCACAACAAAACTCGTCTATCCATCACTTTCTCGTATACCTAATTTTGTGTCCTCGGTTGGGAGCTTCATTTCTATACAGGGTCCATAAAAGATTGTACCCTTTTCAAAATATTTATTCTCGGCCCCATGACGTGGTACGAAGATGCTTTCTATCACAAAAGTATGTTAATCTCTGCAGGTTTTTAAGCATACATTACAAAGACTCAAAAAAACAATGCGCCTGTGCGCAGCGGGTATTTCAAGTGAGACTTTCGCAGTTGAGTTGCAACCGGTAATTGTTACATGTCTCTCAACACACTGGTCAAGTAGGTGAAAGAAAAAAGAAATAGGTACATTCTTTTTGAGTCTTTGTAAGGTATGCTTAAAAACTTGCAGAGACTATCTTTCTTTTGTGATAGGAAGCATCCTCGTACCACATCATGAGGCAGAGAATAAACTTTTTGAAAAGGGTACAATCGTTTATGGACACCCTGTATAATTTAAATTGAAATTGGTTAGTGTATGTATTATTTACATAATATTAAAGTCTATCGACTTGATAGTTTTCGATGTGCTGACTAGGTCAAATTTCAGTTTCCTCCATAACTACTTATTCTAATATTCCTTTGAAATTCACATTCCTGGTTATATCCTCTGAAAAACCAACTAACTTCTAACACTTTTTAATAACGCATGTGTCAATAGCAAATAATATTCCGTCCAGGAGTTAAAACTTTGATATCGCCATATTAACTCGCCATTACAGACCCTTCCCCTGCGAAAGAGAGAGGTGCTGACTTTTGGTTGGCTGATATCCACGTTCTTCTAAGAAAAAATCCACGCATAATCTACACACTAGGCGTAATGTTCCGGTCTTTTCATTCATTGCAGAGCGTGTTTTACAATCTCGCTACAACCTGGAATGTTGTTTGTCATTCCAGGGAAGAGCTGTTGTTTCCACACTGGTGGCTTGTGTGCAGTGTAGATGGGCGTAACTGTTGATATTGTATTGATGGGGTCTGTTCTCAGTGTTGTTTTGACTGTTTTAACAAAGTTGCTTCGCTTCAGTCTTCCCCTTCCAAGTCTATTTATTTTCTGGTTCACTGGTTGATTTATCAGCCTTCTGAAATTCTGGGTTTGTTGCTGGGCTCTGCTATCTCTTTTACCCTTCATTCTCTGGAGATATGTAATCGTTATCAACTCTTCAATAGGTATTCACTTCAAATCCCTCGTTATTGTTCTCGTTGTTTCGTTTTGGAATCTGTTTATTTTATCAAAGTTTGGCTCAGCTGTTGTTTAAAATGCTGCAATGTCATTTTCTAGGACTGGTCTCACTCGGCTATAGTTTCTTTAGTGCCCTCTGGTTCACTCTCCATTCCGTGCCAAATTTTTTTTTTCATGATTGCTTTTCGCTGCTTTGCTCTTGTCCTGTTTCTTTCAATCTGGGTTTTCCAAGTCAAACAACGATCAAAGGATTACCTAGGCGTTTTGAGTTTTAATCTAAATGTAGAGTTGTCCTATTTGATACAAATTTGGAGTTATGTGATTTATTTGAGAGGGAAAAACCTGTGTTTGGTATTTTTCCTCCATTCTTCTTCACTAACCATACTTTGGCACACTTCTCCAACGATGTCAGTTTGCTGCATGCGAATGTTTGCCGTAGTGGTATATTCTTCTGAGATCCACAGGGCTAGGCCGTCTGCAAAGGAGGCATTCAGGCTGCTTCTGAGAAACTTCTCTGATATGTCATTTATGTACACAAGGAGCAACATTGATGACATAAACCCCACTCCAGTATCATCTTTCCACTGGTCTTCCTATGTAGTTGTATTCTGATAGTTCTATTATCAAGGTAGTGCCTGATTGACACATTAAGGATACACGTACAAGAAGTATACATCATATCAGCATTGAACGAATTTACAGACGGGACAGGAACATTGGCCTTGTATAAGGTGTTGAGGGCGTTTTTTCTGTTGCATAAGATTCAGGTTCAATTTCCTTTAGTGTCTAGGGTTTCTTCATTTAATTTCAATAAAATCAACATGAACTGTTCCTAATTAGATATAATTCATAGACGTCTTTTCATTTGACGACTTTCATTAATTTATTGACAAAGCACTTGAACATTTATATGTTTCACTCAGTAATGTCACTAATATCAATCTCTTTATGAACCAGCGTCCTCCATATATTCACAAAGGTGTAATAATATTTTCTTAACTTGAGATACTAAAGTCATACATTTCAATCCATGTTACTTATTTGCTCTCCTGAGTGAGTAGATAATTCATAGACATTCTCCCTTCATATATTTATAATAATTATAATAGCCCCTTCAGTCAAAACTGACCATGGGTATGCGCCCCTGAGGTGACAGCCTTCAGCTGCTTATTTTCCTGGTGCTCTTTTCGACGTTTTCTCCTCTCTTCTGCTTGTTGTGTGAGCTTCATTTCACCGAATCTGAGATAGCGCCGTAAAAGGCACCGCTAATTGGTGCAATCGGCACCTTCATCCTCCCACGTTGCTGGATTTATGTCATTGCCCTCATGTCTCTCTTGCACACATCTTTGAATCTCAGCTGCGGTCGACCACAAGTTCTTTTTCCATCTGCCAGTTGTCCATATAAGATATCTTTCCGGATGCAACCAATGTTCCGTGTGGCGGACAGGGCCAAGCTAGCGTATTCTGCGTTGTCTAAGCTGTGTATACATGCTCTGAAGGCCGGCACGAGACAACACCTCGACATTTGTCACTTTATTTTTCCACGAAAGCGTAAAGCAGACTCTCCAATACTAACCATTCGTCATGCCTAGATACATACTCTCTCTTCATACCGCTTACGTACATTCATATCTTTTGCAAATTTAGTTGGGCCACTACATGGTGTGGAAAAATCCCAATAAAATTAATCTTACCAAAATTTTTTTCACACCATGAAGTGGACTTCAACATTACCTCCTTCGCTCCCGAACGTTTACAAAGGGTAACGTTGGAGAACCCATGGAGTATACACTTCAAGTGGAAAATTGCCCTGTAGTTTTATAGAGAGTGACGACAACTAAGGTTCGACCGAAAATGGCGGCCAAACCAGTATCGCCGGAAAAAGGACCCAATCGCGACTTTAAAAATTAGCTACAAATACAGTAGCACATATTTGTATCTAAGGTCCTTTTTCCAGCGATACGGGTGCTGAACATTACACAGACTAGGTCAGATCTCTGGTAAAATCTACTCTAGAATCCTAGAGCAGAGACTCCGACGCCTAGCTGAGCCACAATTGGATGAGGTCCAGTGCGGATTTCGAGCAAACCGAAGTACTCAAGATCTAATCTTCACACTCAGACAGCTGAGTGAAAAGGCCCTTGAGTATAAGAGTGAGATGCACCTTTGTTTCATAGATCTGGAAAAGGCGTTTGACAGGGTCCCCTGGAGTAAACTTTGGGACTGTTTGGCAAGGAAGAATATTCCAGCACCTCTGATTCATGCTATACAGAGCTTCTACAAGTCTTGCAGAAATTATGTGAGGACAGCAAACCATAAGTCAGAAGAGTTCAGGACCACCACTGGTGTAAAACAAGGTGATATTCTATCACCTTACCTCTTCATACTCCTTATGGACGATGTCATCAAGGCATGTAAGGAGAGAACAAGAAAGTATTCAGTGGGGTACTGGAAGAAGAGACAGGTCTATATTTCGGAGCTGGCATTTGCTGATGATGTTGCCCTGATTGCTAAATCAGAGGCGCATCTCCAATCCAACCTGCAAGTCTGGAAGGAAGAGCTGGAGAAGAGAGGGATGGTCATAAGCAGCGCTAAAACAAAATTCATGGTGATATTACGAGAAGAAAGAAAACATCAGATTAAGCTGGGAGAACAGGTCCTGGAGCAGGTCGACCACTTTAAATCCCTCGGAGCTATTATAGACCGAAAGGGAGGCATCAAAGAAGAGTTGGCCACTCGAAAAGCAGCAGCTGGGAGACTTTTTCAGGCCATAAATCGAGGATTCCTCAGCAAGAGAGAGGTTGGTAAGAAAACGAAGATGGCTGTATACCGCTCCACCTATGTCCCAGTCTTGACATACGGATGCGAGTCATGGGCAATGACTACAACCCATAAAAGCCAGATCCAAACCTCAGAAATGAGGTATCTGAGGAAGGTGGTTGAAGTAACAAGAAGAGACATGGTACGCAACCAGACGATACGTTAAGGCCTAAAATCCTACCCCCTGCAGACCCAAGTAGAACAGTCCCAATTAAGATGGTTTGGCCATGTCTGCAGAATGGGAGAAGATCGGATACCACGACAAGCATGGGAAACAAAGAGCTAAGGATCCAGACCCCGAGGACGACCCAGAGTCCGCTGGGAGGACAACATTAGACAATCTTTGAAGGATCGAGGACTAGAATGGAACCAGGCCAGGAGGAAGACAGCCGATAGGATAGTCTGGCGCTCTCTCTTCCAAACCTCTACAGCTCACGGTAGAAGGGGAACGACTAAGTAAGTAAGCTCACTTCAGGGTATTATAAAAATTAAAAAGGTATTCTTGGGTGGAAAATAAATAGGGTTGAGCTCTCAGTGCTTGTGGTTGTCCTTAGTATAATTAGTCATAGATAGAATTGTTTAGTTAGACATTGTATAAATTTGCCTGTTACAAAATGTCTGACCTGGCAAAGTTTCGATCTGCTGCTGTGCATTCTGCTAAAGAACTGGGAATGGAGGGGCAAATTATGATTGCTTATGTCACAACTGAATGTGACAAATTTATTGAGCGTGAAGAAAGAAAATTTGAAGCAGAAAGAAAGCTAGAGGCAGATAAAGAAATTTAAAAGGTTACAGATGGAGGCTGAGGCTAAAAGGTTACAGATGGAGGCTGAGGCTAAAAGGTTACAGATGGAGGCTGAGGCTAAGATGTTACAGTTGGAAGCAGAAGAAAGGAGACAGGCTGCAGAAAGGGAAGCAGATAAGGAGGAGAAGAGATTACAAAGGGAACATGAGTTACGACTAAGGGAGTTAGAATTTCAAGGCCATGCTCCTGAAAATGGTGCCAGTCCCTTTACCTCAGATGCCACTTTTAGTCAGGGAGCCTCAACCTCAGCTATGAGTTTTCATTTAGACCATTTTGTTGAGAAAGACGATGACATAGAAAGTTACCTAAATAGATATGAACTTTTAGCTACCACGTATGGTTTAGAGAGAGAAAGGTGGAGCCTAAAGTTATCACAAAGGCTTCGTGGTACAGCTTATGAAGTTCTTGCCAAGATGAGCAGAGATGACCAAGACAATTATGACATCTTAAAGCAGGCTCTTTTGTTAAGATATGAAAAGGATGGAGAATTTATAGCAAAAAATTCAGGAATGCTAAACTACTGTCAGGTGAGACATATCACCAGTTTTCTGCACGGTTAGAGACATACTTAGAGAAATGGACTGCTCTGGGGAAAACCCAAGATCTTAAGGAAATGATCCTTATAGAGCAGCTAAGAGAGTCCATGGCTCCAGACCTGAGAAAGTTTCTCATGGAACAAGGTGCAGAGAGGCTGGGTGAGTTACTAAATGTCGCTAAAAGATATCAGGCAGCTCAAGCAGAGGTAACTGGTAATAAAAAGAAACAGGTAGACAATTTTAAGGCACCACAAAACTTTAATAAGTTTGATCATAGAGATCAGAACAAAGGTAAACACCAGTTTGATAGGCAACGGTATGATAATAAAAATAAAACTCCACATTTCGATGAAAGGAAATTTGATGAAAGAAAATCTTTCAACCAAGGAAAGAAGTGGTGTAAAGTTTGTCGGATGAACAATCATACCACCGAAAATTGTAGAAGGAAAACTCCTAATTTTGCTGCTATGAAATCTGGGAAGAAGGGAACAAAGGTCAAACCTGCGGAACTACAGGAACCGTACCACCCCCCAGTGTGTGAAGATGTAATCTGTAATGGAGTCACCATAAGGTGCTTATATGATACAGGTCTAGATTATGATTCAGTTGTGAGTTCTCACCTGGTGCAAGCAGATCAATACACCACAGAAACAGTGGAGATTCAAGCTGCAACCAAGGAAGTAGCGACCATGACACTCCCTATCGCTAAGATAAATGTGAAAACGCGATATGTGGAGGGAGTAATCAAAGCAGCAGTGATAAATAAACCAATCGACCCTCTGATATTGGGGTGTAGATATGTCTTCTTGGGGAATCCCAAGAGACCTGTGATATTGGCAACAGTGCAGACCAGATCACAGTCTAAAAAGGAGGAGGATAATCCAATAAATACTCATCCAGATGAGATGAGGAAGGCACAGGCGGAGGACAAAACACTCAAGCCGTGTTTCAAGAAATTGCCCAAATGGCATTGCAAGGGCGATTTTTTTATATGAAGAACAAATTGATTTATCATGGATCTGAATCCAATCATTCTGACCCTGGTGGACACCTGTTCTATGTGGGGAGAGGCGGTAGCCCTGTCATCAATTGATTCTAAACATGTGGCAGAGGCATTACTTACAATTTTTACAAGGTTAGGTTTTCCCAACCAAATCTTGACTGATAATGGCTCTCAGTTCAAGGGGAAACTAACAGTAGAAGTTTTCAGGATCTTTCAAGCCAAACACTTCCATTGTAGTCCGTACCATCCCCAAGGAAACGGCCAAGTGGAAAGATTTAACGGGATATTAATGTCGATCCTGAGAACGTTGGCACATGAAAAACCAGATACATGGGACCAGTACCTTCACGCCGCCCTCTTTGCTTATCGGGAGGTACCCCAAAGTTCAACCGGTATGGCCCCGGAAACATTATTATTTGGGAGGCCAATAAAAGGTCCACTAGAAGCCCTGTTAAGAACGTGGACTGATGAAAAGGCAGAGGAAAATATTACATCATCATACCAATATGAGAATGAGCTGACCACTCGTTTAAAAACTGGCTGGAAACTTGCCAATGAAAATTTGAGACAAGCCAGGAAAAAGCATGCTGCCTATTATAACAAGAAAGCAAAAGACAGAGATTTGGATGTGATAGAGAAGGTACTACTTCTTCTACCCGGTAGCCAGAATAAGTTGCAAATTGGATGGCAAGGTCCATACACAGTTCTAGAGAAGGTGTCTAGAACACATTATAAAATAGATAAGAAGGGGAAAGAAAAAATCTATCATGTGAATCTCCTGAAGAAATATTTGGAAAGAGGAAATCAGGAAGAGACACATTTGCTGACCTTGTCTATTGCAATGGAGATGAAAAAAGAACCACTTTCATCATTTGAATATCCATTACACCCCTGTGAGACCGCTGCACAGGTGAAAATCAGTACACATTTAACGAAAAATCAGAAGGAGAGAGTGCAACAGGTTCTAGATGATGTAGTGGTTTTTGATGTTATTGTATGGTTGATATGTTACCTAGTGTACTGTATGAGGTCAGCTGTGAAGGCTCCTGAGATAAAAGTTTATGTGAGTTACAGAAGGCCCTTCTGCTACCAAGTACGACCTCAAACAGACCTATTCTACTATAATGAGCGTTAGCTACGTTAAAAGTCTAGGGTACTGAAATGTAATGTGTAGGTAATAAAATACACAGACACACACATGTAATTAATAAGTCTAATAATAATAATAAACTCTATAATACACTGAACTAACACTGGCTGTTAAAGTTTAAGTTTAAAATCTTTTAAATTTATTAGTCCTGAACCAATTGTTTCTTTTGGTCAGAACTTATGAAATAATAGGTATTTGTCAATGAAATGCATAAATATATTGCATAATCAAATATAACTTTTGTACATAGGTATATTATTACAATGGTTAATATTAATAATATCTACACTGTCTTGGGAACACTAGCACTGGATGGTTAGTTGGGGTGGCGTCATCATGCCCAATCTATGGTTACAAAGTTCATAGTCCTTGACATATGGACTGATGTTAATGTTTATATAACAAGATTTATTTCTTTATTGATTGGGAAAATAGTTTATGAATCTCCAGCAGGCCAGGTTTGCACTTTACTGGCCTGTAATGATGTAGTATAGAATTCTTGTGGCCCACTCCTCTCAGTAGCTGGAGTAAAATGTTAGGCTGCACAGACACCCGCTCTTGTACTTCTACAAGAGCATCTGGCACAATCGTAGTGCCAGATCAGAAACTCTGAAACACAATTTGTGCCATGTGTCAGTACCCTATTAACTGCGCCACTCTTACACACAACACCACAAAACAACATTACACAGACTGGGTCAGATCTCTCTGACCAATGTAACACATCTCACCCAGTTGTTATCAATTAGTATCAGTTTCCCAAGACTGCATTGCATCCGAAATATGTTCAATAGTTTCCTTTTCTATTCAATAAGGTGGATGATATGTTCCCACTGATGTCAATAATAGATCCGCCTTCCATAGTCTTAGATAGGTTTTCATATATTATTAGTTTGTCTCTAGGCCCTGGACTGCGGCTGGGGACCTAGAGCAAGCACTCACTTGTCGTAATCATTTTTCATGATATGGCAGTATCAATCACTCAGAATATTAAAATAAACAAGATAAATGCTTTTTTCCTTACCACAATTCAGAATTGAGAACACAGTTACTTAGGACTAGCAAAACTCAGCGGAGCTGCTGGCTAGATTAGGGCGTTCCACTGATTTTTATTTATGATTTCCGGGAAATCACCTCTAGCAGTCAAGAACTGTGTTAATCGACAGTCTTTTATCAAATGGTGCAAGCGTGCGTCTCTCATTCAGTAATATAAATACTTCTGTCCAATCAACGAACTTCCCCTCTAACTTTTTTCAAATATTCAAACCAAAAGTCAAATTTCAGTCAAATCTCAGTCAAGTGTGTATTATTTTCTGTTGGTCCGTCTGTCTCTACTTGGCTTTTCACAAAAATACACTTGTTTCTTGGACCAACTACATGCAAAGACTGCACAAACCTGCCCCCCTAAGTTATTTTTAGCTACTATCCTCCGACTTTGCCCCTCTAGTACATTGCAGTTTGATTTTTGCATTTTTAGGGCTCAAGGACGCCAAAATGTAACGTTAGTGAAAATATGCACAAAAAATTGTTTGCTAGTCTGATTGGAACAATACGGTCTTTCGTCAATTTCTTCCGTTTTATCTGTCCGTCTGTATAATTAACAGTATATTATTTCTCTGCTCAAGATGGGCTATCAAACTAGCTAGGTTTTATTTTCATAACTTTATTATTAAAGAAAATCCTACTTTTCTCAAGGTTAGTTTTTCTACCAATTCCTTACATTGTGTCAACTAGTGGCGTGATTTTTTCTTTAAACTACAAATTGCGTCTTTTTGCTTTTTAGATTCAAACACGTGTTCAGTCATATTTTTTCCCTTTTATCTCCGTTTCTCCCCCCTCCCTCGTCTAAAAGGGTAAACCGTTTCGTCTGCATGTCTAACTAGTTAGTTTCAATGTCGGTAGAAAGCGCTGGCGTAGGCGAGAATGTATCCTCGTATCTCACGTATAATTTTATCCCTACATGTTATCTTACCCGTTATCTTTATAATTGGAGGTATTTTAACGTTGTATCACTGTATTTTTCACCATACATCTCCCCACCTGAGAAGATGCACTAATGCAAGTTCCAAAACCAGTGATACACCTAGATAAAATTAACTCCTCACGCCTGCCAACTACTCTAATTTGGATCACAGGGGTGCCTACTGAGGAAATCTGCACCGACATTCTGTGACCCCGGGATATATTCAATAATAAACTGATAAGGTTGCAACAATAAAGACCATCTTAACAATCTTGCATTTTCATGCTTGGCCTGAGATAAGAACACTAGGCGCTGGTGATCCGTCTGGACCACAAAAGTCCTACCATATAGATAGATTAGGAACTTTTTTATTGCCCAGATTAACGCTAAACATTCTTTTTCGCTTGTGGAATATCCCTGCTCCGCTTTATTCAACTTGCGGCTTGCATAAGCGACTGGCTTCAGTTCCCCATTGGGTGACGAGGACCTTTGCAACAAAGCCGCCCCAGGCCTATATTACTTGCATCTGTTCTCACCACAAAGTCCTGAGTCAAATCAGGCAATTTGAGAATAGGCTTGCTAGTGAGTTTTCCTTTAACTCTTGAAATGCCAATTCACATTGCGCAGACCAAACAATTTTATCTGGATTTCCTTTGCGAGTCAGATCAGTCAGAGGAGCACATATAGAGTTACAATTTTTTATATATTTTTGGTAAAACCCGCATAACGACACGAATGATCGCACGTCTTTTTTTGTTTGTGGTCTAGGTGCTGTCTGCAGTTTTTCTAAGTTCTTGGGGTCAGGGGTCATGTTACCCTGATATACAGTATGTCCCAAGAATTCCAACTCTTTGCATCCAATACAACATTTTGTTGGTCTAGTAGTTAAGTTCGCTTCCCTAAGCCTATCAAATAACATATTCAGAGAGTTAATGTGTTCTTCAAATGTTTCTGTGGCGACAAGAATATCATCCATGAAATTTGTGATACATGGATTATTCAAGGGATCCAACAATTTGCGCATCATTCTAGAAAATACACTCGGAGCATTTTTCAGTCCGAATGGTAGCATGTTGAATTCATAATGTCCTTCCGAAGTGCTAAAGGCTAAATAAGGTCTAACTTCAGGCTTCACTGGAATCTGGTAATAGCCTTTGCTGAGATCCACCTTCGAAAATTATTTTGCCTTGTTCAATCTGGCAAATAACTGTTTTGTGTCTGGTAATAGATCCACTTGTCCTTCTGTGACAGCATTCAGTTTCCTGTAATCTATGCACAGTCTATGTTCCCCAGACGGTTTCCTCAACAAAACTACACTGGAGCTAAAAGAAGATTCACCGTGTGAAATAATCCCTTCTTTCAACAAATAATCTATTTCCTCTTTCAATGCCTCCTCCTTCGCAAACGGAACAGAATAGGCTCTCATACAGATAGGGTTTGAGTCTACCAGCTTCATGTCATACTGTAGCAAATTTGTATGTCCTGCTTTATCTGTTAATACATCTGTATGTTCCTCCAGAACCTGTTGAACTCTCTCCCTCTGATTTTTAGTCAGGTGCTTACTGACTTTTACTTGTGCGGCTGTCTCACAGGGATGTAATGGGTATTCATGTGAGGTGAGTGGTTCTTTTTTCATTTTAGTTGCGATAGCCAAGGTCAGTAAGGGGGTGCTTTCCTGGAGTGGTCTGTCCAGATACTTCTTTAAAAGGTTTACATGATATACCTTCTCGTTCCCCTTTTTGTCAATTTTATAGTTTGTTCTAGACACCTTCTCTAGAACCGTATATGGACCTTGCCATCCAATTTGCAACTTATTCTGGCTGCCGGGTAGTAGAAGAAGCACCTTCTCTCCCACAGCTAATTCTCTGTCCTTTGCTTTCCTATTAAAATACGCTGCATGTTTCTTCCTGGCTTGTCTCAAATTATCATTTACCAGTTTCCATCCAGCTTTCAGATGAGTGGTCAGCTCGTTCACATATTGATATGATGAGGTAACAGTCTCTTCTGCTTTCTCATCTGTCCAGGTCCTTAATAGTTACATCTGGACTTTTAATTTTCCATACTTATTTTTCATGGCACCCGTCGGGTCCTTTCCATTAGAAGCTTTATAGTGAGGACTTTTCTTCCTAGAATCATCATCACAAATCGACCACTACCAATTTTTTTCCTGGGTTTGCCCCTTCCCCCCCCCCCCCCACTTTAGATTACTCATGAGAGATCTTCGCTCTCTTTTAGGTTCCTCCAGTTTATATAAGGCTGACCGAGGGATTGTTAGCTTATTCTGGGGTAAAATTACTCTTTGTACTCGTCGGATAGTGGCCATGTTAATCCATTCAAGTGAAGACTGGGTGTGAAAAGGGGGCTCCCATTCCACTTTGTCTACTTTATGATAAGTATTTTTCCTTCCAGGCCTAAGTTTGCCCCGTGGCGTTTCTAGGTCCTGCACATTTTCTCCCTTTGTGGGTGTTCCCTCATGAAATACGCCACATGCTTCTACAAAGTTCTCAATGTCGACATTTAAATCGGGCCAATAGTATTTTCGAGCCACCTTTTGGCAGATGGTACCTACTTTCTCATGGTCACCATCCTTTCCAACATGTAAGCTCCTTATTAAATTTGCCCTATATACCTTGGGAAGAACCAACTGTCCGTGACCAGTGGATCTAGTTCCTGTCTTCCTGTATAGCAATTTGTCCTTCATAAAATACTCTCCCTTGCTTGGAGGTGTGTGGCATTTGGGCAATTTTTTAAAACATGGCTTGAGTGTCCTATCCTCAGCCTGCGCCTTCCTCATCTCTTCTGGATGAGCATTTATAGGTTCACCTTCTTCCTCCTTTTTCTGTGACCTGGTCTGCACTGTCGCCATGATCACAGGTCTCTCGGGATTCCTCAAGAAGACGTATCTACACCCCAATATTAGAGGGTAGATTGGTTCATCTATCACTGCTGCTCTGATTTCTCCTTCCACATAGCGAGTTTTCACCGTTATCCTGGCGATGGGAAGTGTCATGAGTGGTATGTCCTTAGTCGCCCCTTGTATTTCCACTGTTTCTGTGGTATACTGACTTGGGTCCACTAGGCTAGACTTCACAACTGAATCATAATCCAAACCTGTATCATATAGGCACCTTTTGGTGACCTTATTACAAATAACATCCTCACAAACTGGGGGGTGATAAGGTTCGTGCTGTCCATTATGATTAACCTTTAATCTTTGTTTCCCCGTTTTCATTGCAGCAATGTTTGAGGGTTTCCTTTTACAAAATTCGGTGTTATGGTTGTCTTTCTTACACCATTTGCACCATCTCTTTCCTTGGTTAAACGGTTTTCTTTCGTTATATTTTTGGTCATTGAACTGTGGGTTTCTATCACGATAATCATTTCGTAGCCTATCAAAGTTTGTCCTGCCTTTATTACCTTGTTCTCTGGTATCAAATTTACTAAATTGCTGTGGAGCTTTAAAACTTTCTATGTGCTTCTTTTTAGTGCCACTTACCTCTGCCTGGGCTGCCTGATACCTCTCAGCGACATTTAAAACCTCCCCCAACCTCTCTGCACCTAGTTCCATGAGAAATTTTCTCAGGTCTGGAGCCATGGACTCTCTCAATTGCTCTATCATGATCATCTCTTTAAGATCTTGGGTCTTCCCCAGAGCAGCCCATTTCTCCAAATAGGTTTCCAGTTTGGCAGAGAATTGGTGGTATGTCTCCCCAGACAACAGTTTGGCATTTCTAAACTTCTTACGATAAAATTCACCATTCGTTTCATATCTCAATAACAAAGCCTGCTTTAGCATGTCATAATTGTCTTGGTCGTCTCTATGCATCTTAGCAAAAACTTCATAAGAAGTACCTCTCAGCCCCTGGGATAACTTAAGACTCCACCTCTCTCTCTCTAACCCATACGTAGTAGCTAATAGTTCGAATCTACTGAGGTACCCCTCGATGTCATCGTCTTTCTCAATAAAATGGTCTAAATGAAACCGCATAGCTGAGGTTGAGGCTCCCTGACTAGGCGTAGCATCTGAGGCAAAAGGGCTGGCACCATATTCCGGAGCATGGCCTTGTAATTCCAGCTCCCTTAGTCGTAATTCGTGCTCCCTTTGCAATCTTCTATTTTCTGCTTCCCTTTCGGCAGTCAATCTCTTATCTTCTGCCTCCCTTTCGGCAGTCAATCTCTTATCTTCTGCCTCCCTTTTGGCAGTCAATCTCTTTTCTTCTGCCTCCCTTTCAGCCTTTTTTCTTCTAATTGGAGCCTTTTAATCTCCCTATCTGCCTCCAATGCCTTAGCCTCTTTGTCAGCCTCAATCTGCAGCCTCTTAAGTTCTTTATCAGCCAAAATTTGTAACCTCTTCTCTTCAGCTAACCTTCTATCTTCCCTTTCAATATACTTGTCACATTCTGAAATCACATATTGAATTAAAACTTGACCCTCCATGTTCATCTCCTTCGCCGTCAGCACAGCAGCCGATCTAAATTTTGCTAGATCTGCCATAC
The DNA here is from genome assembly GCA_024509875.1 of Oreohelix idahoensis. Taxonomy (NCBI): domain Eukaryota; kingdom Metazoa; phylum Mollusca; class Gastropoda; order Stylommatophora; family Oreohelicidae; genus Oreohelix; species Oreohelix idahoensis. Next base: position 73,231 of record JAMPIV010005482.1, read on the forward strand.
TCTAACACAAAATTTAACAATGACTAAGGTAAATTCCAAGTATATAATTACCAAGGTAATATATTAATTAATTAATCAATTAATTACCATTGGCTGTGAAGATTCATCAACTTTTATTTTCCACTGTTTATTTTAAGGGACACTTTTAAATTTATTCCCTTATGCCCCCACTAGTTTAATTCCCAGACCAGGAGACCCTAATATCTTTGATAAACTTAATCCCCGGACAAGACCCCAATATTTGTAGTGGTTTTTGATGTTATTGTATGGTTGATATGTTACCTAGTGTACTGTATGAGGTCAGCTGTGAACGCTCCTGAGATAAAAGTTTATGTGAGTTACAGAAGGCCCTTCTGCTACCAAGTACGACCTCAAACAGACCTATTCTACTATAATGAGTGTTAGCTACGTTAAAAGTCTAGGGTACTGAAATGTAATGTGTAGGTAATAAAATACACAGACACACACATGTAATTAATAAGTCTAATAATAATAATAAACTCTATAATACACTGAACTAACACTGGCTGTTAAAGTTTAAGTTTAAAATCTTTTAAATTTATTAGTCCTGAACCAATTGTTTCTTTTGGTCAGAACTTATGAAATAATAGGTATTTGTCAATGAAATGCATAAATATATTGCATAATCAAATATAACTTTTGTACATAGGTATATTATTACAATGGTTAATATTAATAATATCTACACTGTCTTGGGAACACTAGCACTGGATGGTTAATTGGGGTGGCATCATCATGCCCAATCTATGGTTACAAAGTTCATAGTCCTTGACATATGGACTGATGTTAATGTTTATATAACAAGATTTATTTCTTTATTAATGGGTAAATAGTTTATGAATCTCCAGCAGGCCAGGTTTGCACTTTACTGGCCTGTAATCATTGGAGAACAAGCTGAATACATTCGAGAACAAATGTCTTAAAAAACTCATGAACATCAGTTGGAACGAATTCAAGACTAATCGACAAATAAGAGAAGACTGTAGGCAGAAATATGTCTCCGACTATATAAGGAAAAGACGATGGTCATATATCGGTCATGTCCTACGAATGCAAAACAACAGAATACCACTACAGGCGCTCACTTGGGTTCCTGAGGGTAAGAGGAAACAAGGAAGACCAAAAGAAACACTCAGAAGAACAATAATAAGACAAGGAAGAACGTTGGGCCTAAGTAATGTGCAAGAGCTAAGATGAGTGGCGTCACAACGAACAACCTGGAGAGGACTGGTTTCTGAATTATGCGCCGTGTTTGGTGCTTAAAGAATTTATTATTATTATTAATGATGTAGTATAGAATTCTTGTGGCCCACTCCTCTCAGTAGCTGGAGTAAAATGTTAGGCCGCACAGACACCCGCTCTTGTACTTCTACAAGAGCATCTGGCACAATCGTAGTGCCAGATCAGAAACTCTGAAACAAAATTTGTGCCATGTGTCAGTACTCTATTTACTGCGCCACTCTTACACACAACACCACAAAACAATATTACACAGACTGGGTCAGATCTCTCTGACCAACGTAACACATCTCACCCAGTTGTTATCAATTAATATCAGTTTCCCAACACTGCATTGCATCCGAAATATGTTCAATAGTTTCCTCTTCTAATCAATAAGGTGGGTGATATGTTCCCACTGATGTCAATAATAGATCCGCCTTCCATAGTCTTAGATAGGTTTTCATATATTATTAGTTTGTCTCTAGGCCCTGGACTGCGGCTGGGGACCTAGAGCAAGCACTCACTTGTCGTAATCATTTTTCATGATATGGCAGTATCAATCACTCAAAATATTAAAATAAACAAGATAAATGCTTTTTTCCTTACCACAATTCAGAATTGAGAACACAGTTACTTAGGACTAGCAAAACTCAGCTAAGCTGTTGGCTATATTAGGGCGTCCCACTGATTTTCATTTTTTAATTCCGGAAAATCACCTCTAGCAGTCAAGAACTGTGTTAATGGACAGTCTTTTATCAAATGGTGCAAACGTGCGTCTCTCATTCAGTAATATAAATACTTCTGTCCAATCAACGAACTTCCCCTCTAACTTCTTTCAAATATTCAAACCAAAATTCAAATTTCAGTCAAATCTCAGTCAAGTGTGTATTATTTTCTGTTGGTCCGTCTGTCTCTACTTGGCTTTTCACAAAAATACACTTGTTTCTTGGACCAACTACATGCAAAAATTGCACAAACCTGCCCCCCCCCCCCCCCTAAGTTATTTTTAGCTACTATCCTCCGACTTTGCCCCTCTAGTTCATTGCAGTTTGATTTTTGCATTTTTAGGGCTCAAGGACGCCAAAATGTAACGTTAGTGAAACTATGCACAAAAAACTGTTCGCTAGTCTGATTGGAACAATACGGTCTTTCGTCAATATCTTCCGTTTTATCTGTCCGTCTGTATAATTAAAAGTATATTATTTCTCTGCTCAAGATGGGCTATCAAACTAGCTAGGTTTTATTTTCATAACTTTATTATTAAAGAAGCTCCTACTTTTCTCAAGGTTAGTTTTTCTACCAATTCCTTACATTGTGTCAACTAGTGGCGTGATTTTTTTCTTTAAACTACAAACTGCGTCTTTTTGCTTTTTAGATTCAAACACGTGTTCAGTCATATTTTTCCCTTTTATCTCCCCCCCCCCCCCCCCCCCCCCCGTCTAAAAGGGTAAACCGTTTCGTCTGCATGTCTAACTAGTTAGTTTCAATGGCGGTAGAAAGCGCTGGCGTAGGCGAGAATGTATCCTCATATCTTACGTATAATTTTATCCCTACATGTTATCTTACCCGTTATCTTTATAATTGGAGGTATTTTAACGTTGTATCACTGTATTTTTCACCACAGATGATCATACAGAGTTGTTAACGGACCGTCCGGGGCATACAAACTTATTAGAATATGATATGAAACTTATAGACCCAACACCAGTCTGTATGAAAGCCTATTCGATTCCTTTCGCTAAGGAGAAAGCTTTGAAGGAAGAGATAGAATATTTGTTGAAGGAAGGAATTATTTCACACAGTGAATCTCAGTATAGTTCCAGTGTGGTTCTATTGAGAAAACCCTCTGGAGAACATAGACTATGTATAGATTACAGGAGACTGAATGCTATCACAGAAGGTCAGGTGGATCCATTGCCGGATGCAAATCAGCTGTTTGCCAGGCTGAATAAAGCTAAATATTTCTCAAAGGTGGATCTGAGCAAAGGCTACTATCAGATTCCAGTAAAGCCTGAGGTTAGACCTTATCTAGCTTTTAGTACCTCAGAGGGATACCATGAATTTAACAGATTGCCATTTGGATTGAAAAATGCGCCCAGTGTCTTCTCTAGAATGATGAGAAAATTGTTGGATCCCCTGAATAATCCATGCATCACAAACTTCATGGATGATATCCTCATAGCGACAGAATAATTTGAGGAACACATTAACTCTCTGAACATATTGTTTGATCGACTTAGAGAAGCGAATTTGACAGCCCGACATACCAAATGTTGCGTTGGATGTAAAGAATTAGAATTCTTGGGACACACAGTCCATCAGGGAAACATGACCCCTGACCCCAAGAACTTGGATAAACTGAGAAAAGCACCGAGGCCACAAACAAAAGAAAGACGTGAGATCTTTTGTCTCATTATGTGGTTTCTACCAAAAGTATATCAAAAACTTTAACTCCATATGTGCACCGTTAACTGATTTGACACGCAAAGGAAATCCAGATCGAATTACCTGGACAGCACAGTGTGAATTAGCATACCAAGAATTGAGGGAAAAGCTCACAAGCAAACCTATTTTGAAATTACCTGACTTAAGTCAAGAATTCATTGTGAGAACGGATGCTAGTAATCTAGGGTTCGGTGCCACCCTGTTACAGAAGTCAGATTCACTGGATGGGGAATTAACCCCAGTGGCATGTGCTAGTCGTAAGTTGAATACAGCTGAAAAAAATTATTCAACTAGTGAAAAAGAATGTCTCGCTGTCATCTGGTGTATAAAAAAGTTCCAAATTTATCTCTATGGACAATCATTTAGGATCCAGACAGATCATAAACCACTCGTGTGTCTGTCACAAGCAAGGCATGAAAATGCTAGGTTACTACGCTGGTCTTTGTTCTTACAGCCATTCCAGTTTACCATAGAGTACATTCCCGGAAAAACTAATGTGGGAGCTGATTTTTTAAGCAGACATCCGTACGACGAACATCAGAGTAATCACCAGGCATAGATATAAATTTATCTATGTGTATATAGAATTAGGAACTGACATATGATATCTGTTTTAAGTGGGGAGATTTGTGGTGAAAAATTCTAATACCCATATATAAATTAGAACATAAAGGTAAAGCCGAACGAAATAATACGACAGGAAGAAGAATGGAGAAAGACCAGTGCTTTCCCAGTATAGATAACGCCTTCGTTGTATAACGCCGTAATGGCTAACACAAGATTTCTACTTGTCCTAATTCGTTCGTTCCTAAATAAAATGATTAGGCTTAACGATACGGCGATAACCGTAGTTCTAAAAATAGAATGTGTAGTAAAATCTTCTAGACGACCTTAATTTTAAAAACTAACATTAGTGCAAAATCGCGCACAAGGTTAGCCTTGGAAAGACAGACGGGCTTAGAAGAAAAAAAAAAGCAGAGAGAGATAGACGGACCATGGAACACAGTAATGCAAGCCACTCGCAGTGTGTCTAAAAATTAACCAACTCGCAGTGTGCATGGCCTGATTTTTTTCAAATAAACAGTGATGAAAAAAACTAACGATACGATGTTAGGTTTAGAAAACAGGTTTAATTCTTATTAGGAAACCTGATATTTTACGTAGGGCTCCTGACTTTATACTGATAGTACAGTCGTAAAGAATTGAACAGGTGGTAGTTGAAATTAAACACTTAACATCGAAAAAAGATCGTATTCTTAACTACGCCACTTAGCCCCTTGAAAATCTTATATTCGTGTAAGGAAGGCTAGGGGACTAGGAATATGTAATTCATCATGTGACGTATTCTTTCCAGAACGTTGTCTCCATTACAGCTGCTCTGAACGCATCACGATTCTGGGCAAGTCGACCTGCATCAGCCAAAGACAAGTTCAGACTCTCTGTGATGTCCTGGGTCCACCGTCGTCTAGGTCGACCCCTTCCCCTTTTTCCAGGGACCATGCCTTCCATCACTGTTTTTTCCAGACTATTATGTCTTTTTATATGACCGAAAAATTTCAGCTTCCTTATTGCGATGGTATTTAGGAGCCAATGTTCCTGTACATTTAGTGAGTGCAGTACTTCTCTGTTGGTCTTTTTTTCTGTCCAGGGTATTCTCAACATCCTTCTGTAGCATTTCATTTCGAATGATGTAATCTTTTTTGCAACTGTTTTATTGAGTGTCCAAGTCTCGCAGCCGTATGTTGCTACTGGGAATATACATGCTCTGATCAGTTGTAACTTTGTTTCTTTGCTTGTGCCTTGCCATAGGTTTTTCATCTGTATTAGCTTATGTGAAGCAATTGCAAGTCTTCTTTTAATTTCTACTGCACAGTCGCCAGAGCTGTTAATGATTGATCCTAAGTATTCGAATTCATTGACACTTTCCAGTTCTTCGTTATCAATTTCAATTTCTGGTTTGGTCTTTACTTTGTCTGTTGTCAATACTTTGGTCTTCTTGGTGTTTAGGTATAGATTCTGGGCCTCGCTGTGTTTTTTGGTGGACAGAAGTAATTGTTCAAGTCCTTCTGGGTTGGTCGATAGGAGGACTGTGTCGTCAGCATATCTGATTTCCGGGATCTGGTACCCGCCGATGTTAAATGAGTCAAACTCTGTGTGTTCTTGGTCATCTCTTACGTTTCTCATGATATTCTCGGCATAAATGTTAAACAGGTAAGGGGAAAGGGTACAGCCTTGTCTTACTCCTTTCTGTACTTCAAACCATTCTGATGTTTCCCCCTCTATTCTTACGGCTGCCTGTTGTTCTTGGTACAGCAGTGCGATGAGTTGTATAAGGTGGTTTGGAATATGTAATAAATTATCTAAAAAGTCCATTAGATAATTAGATATTGATAATAAAACATATAGAGAACAGAGATACTGTCAGGTTTGGTCATATCTGCTTGGGATGGAATTCCCTGAATTTTGTTAAAACATAGTAGTGACAGAAAGCCTAAGATAGTACGAGGGAGGCCATTGGCTGAACTTTGAAGTTAAAAGAAATTTGATTGGGTGACCTATGAATAACAAATAAATGCCTAGAAACGGAGTAAAAGTGAATGAAAATATTTGAATGACTGTGTACTCTTTTGAAAATATTCAAAACGATTGGACAATATACTGGATATTGGCAGAAGAAATCTTAGAGGGGACGCCATATCGTTACACATTGTGAGAGATGAGAGCAGGCAGTGTTATCAAAAATTAAATACATAATAACAGCCTGGACATACCGCAGATCAAACTGTGCCAGTCATCTTTAGTGTGTATTTCCTTACGAATTGTGGTAAGCTAGACATTTTTAATCTGTATTTTATATGAAAATTGAATGTGAAATGATAAATTATGTCTGTATGTGTTTGGTTCAGTAGCAAACATGAGGAAAAGCCTAGATATTGCTCCACCATGTAAAATATTGTCAGAGAGGAGTATAACTGCATATATATTTGATTGCCATATAGTAACATAACACCTATCCTATTGTATGGAAGGGATTACAGCTGGAATTGCAGAGGCGTTGTCACCATTAGGGAGAGGAATACTGGTGTATATTGTCACATGAAAAGCTAGCAGTTGGCCTAAAGCGCATAACTTTATGTTTGTTTGTACTGTCATGTACTTCAGTGTGGAATAATATTGTATATTAGTTATGAAGAAGGAGGCACAACCTTCTCATTTCAGGGGCCGTGGTATAGATGGTGATATTGCATCGTCCGGTCTGAGGACTGCGTGATCCAGAAAGCTGGCAGCAGACTCCTTGCACAAGATAGCGGCCATTGTATATCATACTATCAAACTGAGAAGCAAGCGAGCAGAGGATACAGGTTTCCTGCAGCTGCATTATGAGATAAGCGCTTGTCAGCACGAAAAAGCTCAACCTTGAATAAAATACCCTGAACTGAACTTTATTATAAAAACAAAAGGGACAGAAATTTAAAAAAAAAACCAGAATCTGTGAATCCTTCAATATTATTTCCACCAGTACAAACACATGAAGTCGTGATGACCAATAACAACCTAGCACTAAAAGCCAGTATTGCCTCATAATAATACATCACAACACTACACTCATATTACAATAATATTATATGTCTGGACAAAGATTTTTTTTTGTATAAATTCTTGTACATAAAAATTGAGCTTACATTTGATTGTGATTTCTGATTCACATTGTAGTAGGATCAGGATATCTATATATTGAAAAAGCTAATAGTGTGTATAAAAGTTAACGCTTGACTTACTTAAGATAAATCATTAGAGTGTTATGTGTTTGTGATTGTCATAGTGTTGTAAATTGTTGTGGATCTTAACTTAAGTGTTTATCTGTCTGTTGGTTGTTGTGAACTTACACTTCATCACTATCATAACCCTAGACATTAAACGAAGTCATCATACAATTCAAGAATAAGTCTGATTGAGGTCGAAATGTGGTAGCAAACAAGGTTCTCTGTAATACACCAAACTTATTAGATAAAGAAACCTTCACAGCTGATCTCATTCAGTACACTAAGTCCCCTATAACTATATTTATATAATCCCAACTTACCACATTATTCTTAGAATATCTTACGACGAGTGTTAGGTAATAACTTAAATCCTACCAATGACGATTCTTGCACATGGATTGGACTAGACGAGAGAAGGAAATATATTCTTTCTAATTGAAAGTTTTGTCGGAAAAACAACGTGTACACGCGGACGAAATGGTACAATATAACCTAGCAAATGATGAGGCTATAAAATCACTGTTTCGCAAAACGCCAAAGTAGCAACTCCAGAGAGAGCCAGAAACGAATGGGATCAAGACCCTGAATTAAAGAACCGGACAAACACATATTGGAGTATCTTCGACAATTATTCAGCACAAAAGCTCTACCTTCTAAATACGGATAAACGGACTCTTCGGATCTCGAACATCAGTCATAAGAGGGATTTTAAAAAAAATTAACCCAGACGACGTGTTCAAGGCATCTAATCAGGTTGCGTGTCCATTCAAACTGTGCCCGGAGATTGTATTTCCCAAATTGGGCTTGTCGTACGAGTCTACGAGACCAATTGTTGGACAATTCTACGATACGTGTTGTTCTACGATTCTGTGATTCAAGAGCTTGTGATCGACTCTTGAAACCTACGTTCCACGCGTTGTTCAGATACCTACTTTGACCACCAGAGGTTACCTCCTGAACTAATCTGGAGACGTGCCCTCGCCATGGAAGGCGAATTAACGGAACAGCAGCATTAGCACAACAGCGGTTTTGCAGCTACGTCCCATTTCTAGCAGGCCAAAGAGAGAAGAACTCTTATGTTTCAAAGTTAAGCTTCCTAAAGCCGACATTATTTTCGATAAAGACACCTACCTTTTACTAACGTACCAGCGACCCTTGATTATACTTTTGTTAAAAAAATAAATGATCATTAAATTTGTTATATGTTTTATAAAAAAATCATAGTTTATTCAGTTATTACAGAGAGAAGTGCACGCGTATGAATCAGTATCTTTAATATACATCTATATAGAGCTAATAAGTACAACTTTACGGTTCATTCACTTGGGGGCTTGAACGTGCTAAATTATATAATATTTCTTTACAAACGGCGGCGGACAGATACATGTTAACGTTGTTAAAACCTATTCAGCATTGTTTTTCTGAAATATCTTGTGAACATTTTCTCAAGGTAGAAGCATCATCATCCTTCTATTTGCATCTCTGCCAAGAGTAATCTTGTGCCAAGGTAGATACCTATGAAGACCCACATTAGCTACTCCAGGATCTGGCCAGTGTTGGACCATCACTACAGAGCAAGGGGAGGCAACACGTGACAGTCCAGCAGTCATTTTATCTGTTCACACTTACACTCATTGGTAGTTCCTATCTTTAGCTGGTTGAATAGATAATATCTCTACCTGTTATGGCCCGTTTGGAGTCTGAAGATTACCACTTGTTCTCTTCTGCTGAGCTACCATTATGTGAGTTGCCTGGATACTCCGCATCCTATTTGTTCCTGCGTCTGATTCTGATAAAATTATTAGCCTCTTCGAAAGTTATGCTTGCATTAGGCTGATGTTGCTTTCCACCTTTATTTGCCAATCTGTCAACTTCTTAATTGCCGGAGATGGTAACAATTAGATGAGATATTATGGATCGCAACTCTTTTGAAACGTTTACATAGTTTGTGACGCGCCAGTCTTATTAAAATATATTTTTGCTATAAAGGTAAATTATTTTAATAAATGCAGCACACCTGTCGAGTGTAACCAAATGTTATTCATGCCACGGTGTTTTTACAGGCTTTTCATTAACTTGCAACACATGTCACTCTCTTGTGACCTTGAAATCTTGCAATCTATTTTTCAATCACTTCCAAAAGAGCAATAGCTCTGAAACGTGACATAGTTGTATATTCCCCATGACAATACAATAATCAGTCGTAAAAATAATACAATGAATGAAATTAAAATTAATATATATATATATGTTTTTGGTATTGTATAATCACTGACATGGGCGATAACTGCAAATAATCAAGGTGTATTCTTTCCAACAAGGTTGTCTCTCTTGAAAATTCTTCCCCCTTTGCACACACACACGCACACATTCGAACGCGCGTGCACAGACATACACACAACTGACAACTACATTAAAAAAAAATTAACTTACAACTCTTATCAAAATTTCTTTTTAAATAAAACAAAAATAAAATATTAACTTTCCGTGTAATATACTGAATAATGAAATCCGCCTCTTCTGCTCTGGACCAGTTTATCGCAAACTGATAATGTCATTAGCGGATCGATTACATTTAACAAATTTTAAAAAAATAATAATAACCCTTTTAAAAAAACATAAAAAATATTTTTTTAAGTATTTTATACACAGGCTTTTAATGCACTAAAAAGCCACAAATAATTTTTCAAGGAGTTTATAGCTGATTAGACATGAAATTAACTTCTGCTGTATACTTCATTACGCACTTATGGCTAAAATAAATGATAAGCGCTTACGCGCCCCACGCTTTTTGTCAATTTGATGATACACTTTGTGGCTGAAAGCTATAAACTCCTTGAAAAATTATTTATGGCTTTTTAGTACATTAAAGTCTGTGTTTAAAATAGTTTTAATTTTTTTATTTTTGTATGTATTCTGTCACTGAAGAAAAGTTTGGAGAAACAATCTCTGTATTTAATGCTCACATTATAGTAAATAAAGATATTCATAGAAGAGTTTACACTCTCCATTAAATACCCGAGACCACCAAGCAACAATGTGATCTATTTCTATATGGTAATGTAGTGCTCGCACATAAACAGCCAAAAGTAAATAACTTATTAGTTTCGTTTCAAGAATCATCTTCATTGCATACGGACAACTCCTTCAGTGCTCCGATCTCCAGTCTTAAATCACACAAGGACGATTTCAGCACAGTGCACGAACACAGTAGCATCATATGCATGTACATAGAAATCGCACATTCTATATATATGTTATGTGGTGGGTAGGTTTTCCTAACTTTGTAAATATTTTAAGGGCAACGGGCCTATGGTCTACTCTTTACGATTTTCAACAGCCAAATGATTTTTATCGTGTGAAACTTCCACATTCTCAGAGAGATCTTCAATTTTTTTTTTTCCACCTTTATCCTAGAAGACTTGGCAGGAGATCAGAGGAATTCTGACATCAAATATACTCACTGTACTGGGACCCAAACCAGATATCCTTAGAATTAGAGGCGGGCGCAATTCCACTTAGCCACTCCGACTACACACAACCCCCCCCCCCCCCCCCTCCCCCCGCAAAAAAACACTGAATAAAATAAACAATAGTACACCTTTCATAAACGACCACATTTCTGGTGATGTCATACAGGTCAAAATAAAGATATTCCCATAGCAGATACTGCCATTGGGGAGTGAAGTGTTGGAGACTTTATAACGTAGTGGTGACCAGTGCTCTTCCTCTCAGACTTTGCTTTCATTACTCGAAAGCAGAGTCAGGTATCAATTTACAGCGGTGTAAAATGCAGTGTGACGCTACCCAATTTAGCATCCAGTAATTTTGTCGCCAGTGGCTCGTACTCTACTCATTCTGTCAATCGGACGCCCTAGTGATGTCATATTTAACGATAATCCTGTAGCTCTTAACAGAACAGAAAAGACAAATTTATTCTAATTATTTTCTGAATATTCATCTTTCGGTAGGGAAGAGATGCCTTCTTAGGATATTTTTTTTTTTCGTACGCCCGCTAATACTCGAGGCGAAATCTCAGGTTATTATTAATGTCTAACCTGACATTGATTTTACGTGAGTATCCCTTTTTTTCTTGTACAGAGACAGGTGTCCCTCGCCATTCAGGCAGATACTCAGGAGCCGCCAATCCCTGGTCGACGACACTTCTTCAAATGTCTCGCCAGGTCTCGAGTTAATCCAGTCCAAATCCCGGTCGACGAAAAATCCTCAAATGCCGTCGCCCGGGTTTGATCCTGCATCACCCGGTCGCCAGAGCGGTGATATAACCACTACGCTAGCGCGGCTCCGTCTTAGGATATGATTATGTCGTAGACATCGTAATAATGTACAATAAGTAAAAAAAAAAAAACCGCACGAAGCATTGCCAGTTGTTGCTGCCGTTGTTTATGTGGAAAGTTCTTTTATTTGTTGATGGTGCCAGCCCCATATGCAACTGTACATCAATAAGTAATTCATACATGTCAAATGCAAATAATACGAGTAAAATGTGGATGTTGCAACATACCCCAAAACATGGGTGAACAATAATAATATATCCAGCCTTTCTTGCACAACATGGCCGTAGTAAGTACGGTAGCTGCTTAAGATGCAGACGTCCCTCTGTGAATTATGTTCTTAAATGTTGACACGTGAGGAAGGTTCCTTGGACTTGGAGTATTAACAATGAAGTTTACTCTTTTTTAATGTGTACATCTACTTCTAGTTCTTTGGCCTGTTCTCTATTGGAGTCGTTAGTGCCACTCCTTTTCCTGTCTGTCTGCGATCTTCTGATTTGACGAAGACGGAATGCAGTTGGCAAATCTTCGAAACGCGCTACGTTTTAAAGTTAATTTGTTTCCACGCACCTATGTCACCTTGTGAGGTTATTCTTCTTCTTTGATCCTTAGCCGCCGACTGTTAAAGCACTCAGTGGCCATCACGCCTTGTGGCGTCTTGTACGGCAGCAACAAACTACTTCCACTTTGTTCGGTCGATGGCCATCCTTCGTGCAGTGCCTGATACGAGACTGGTTCGAGGGCTTTTTCTTATTATTTTATTCTTTTTTTATAATGAATCGCACATTCAAATATACATTTAATTGATATCACGTAGCTCCATACAGATATTAGTGATCTGCACAATAGGTTATGGCATCAACTAGGCAGTCTCTAGCGTCGCTGTACAGTCTTGCAACTGGAACAATGTCGAAGACATTTTCATACAGTTTTATTATGATTCACAAACTCACGTTCGTCATGTAAAGCATAATTCCTCTTACAGAAATGCTGGCAACACCCCATGGAGGTGTATGGGTGTTCCAGAGATGGAATACATAGGAATATGACCAATAAATCTTATAATACTCAGGAGCCTAGAAAACATGCGTCCAACATTTGAAAAAGAACACACAGCGAATGCCCCTAGCAAAGGATCGATGAACTCAGCAGACAGCAACTCTGGCGTCTGCTACTCGGCCCAAAAGTAATGACGTACTTCCTGTAACCCATGGTCACCGGTCATCAACAAAGATGTCTAGCCGTATTGATATCGACATACATGTAATGAATTTAACTCATAACAGTGCCCCAATTCTGGTTCATTCTTTGCATCTCGGCCGCCACAGTTCTCCGCCAAAGTGTTTTTGGTCGGCCTCTCTTTCGCTTTCCTTCGGGGTCCAGTTATGAGAAAAGTTCATAACATGTATGTCGATATCAATTCAGTTCGACATGGAGTTTATTTTGTTTACGCACGTTGACCCCAGTTACAGGAAGTGACGTCATTACTTTTGGTGGTCCAAGTGGCAGACGCCAGATTTGGCCGTGTGATGAGTTGAGCGTCCCTTGGCTGAGATTCGCTGTGTGTATTTTCAAGGTGTTGGATGTATGTGTGCTAAGCTCCTGAGTGTTTGAAGATTTATGGGTCTTATTCCTATGTATTCCATTACTGGATCATCCATACACCTCCGTGCGATGGTGCCAGTATTTATGTGAGAGGAATGATGTTTGACCTGATGAATGTGAGGGAAATATAATAAACATTTTATGGACATGTCCTCGACATTGTTCCAGTTACAAGACTGTACGGCGACGCTAGAGACTGTCTAGGTGATGCCATAACCTTATGTGCATATCATTTTGTTTGGAGCTACTAAATGGATAATAAATATCTGTTTTTGTGATGGCATCTGGATCTCTTCTGAGGACGTGGCCAACCCAACTCCAGCATCTGTCCGCTATGTTTGTGTTGATGTCCTATTGGTTACTCCGAGTAAGTAGTTCTTGGTTAGTGATAGTATTCGGCCAAAAAATTGGAAGAATATAGCCTTAGTCAGATTATGTCGAAGGGTTATAGTTCGACATTTCCTTCTCTATTACTCTCCAGCATTCCGCAGCAAGGAGAAGCACAGAAAATACACAGCTCTCATATCATCTTAATTTGGTGTTTATGTTTTACTGGGAAGACTTCCACATGTTGTTCAGACTACCAAAGGCTGTTCTCGCTTTATTCATACTGTTGTTGATGTCTTTGCCTGTTCCGCCGTCTGGTGTTACTATGCATCCTAGGTATGTAAATGTGTTGTGAGGTTCACTTGGGTGAAATCCAATAACAATTTTAGTTTTGTTTAATTTCTAATCGAAACCAAACCGCAAGGTCAGAAGTCCCTTTTTCAGTAAATGTTACTTCCATCACTCATTCTAACAATTACTAAATGACCATATAAGGTATTGCACTAATTATTATATGACATGCAGGAAATCAATATATCATATTCCTTGCCGTAATTATTACATATGATACATCTTCTCCAATATTGTTATAATCCAGACAACCTTAAGGTTGGGTCGTATTATGCACGTTGCTCCCACGTTATCTTTTAACTGACCGTCCATTTATTGCAACAAGACATATTGCTCAAGGTTGATAAGAAACTTGCTGGAAATAGTTACGTGATAAATCTGGGGTCCAGATTGTTAAAGTTGCAATAAAGCTAAGAATAAGCTATATGTACAATCATGTCTACAAGCTTATACACATGTTTTCATCAGCTATCATCGACAACATTTCTTGTTTGTCGCAATATTTTGACTCAATTTTATTTTTCCATCTGGCTACTTGAGTACTGATCAATATCAAAGAATAACACGTCATGCGGTCAAACCTAAACGTGTGGGAGATACGGTGACCTACCGAGGATAAGATAATATCGATAGATGAAGGCGTAAAAGAAAGATAATGTACGGTAAAAAGAAAAAAAAAAACGAATAGTCGAATGGATACTGCCCAAGAGGAGTGAGGACAAAAAAAGTTAACGAAAGAATAGGACGATTATTTTGTCACAATTATGACCTTTGAGTGTACACCTGTTTTCTGTCACAGACAGGAAAACAACATAGGGCAATCTAACCTTGAAAGGTGCAGTTATACACAAACATCTCTCTATAGTAATCATGGCGGTGATACAACTGCTCACTCTGGTGAAAGCAAAATGTATCATTCCTGTTGTCAAGTAGCAGACATCTATGGGATCGAAAGGCAAATCTGCTGCGATGACTGCAGGGGTTAAGCAGATGCATGCCCAAATCATCGTTGTAAGGCTGCCAAGATCAGAGACTGATAAACCTGAATAGATAGAATGGTAATGTGCTAGAGTCAGTGTTAATGAATATATTTAAGCTTGACATATGAATTATGACGTTGTGCTTTAACATTGCTTATTAAATAGCCTATTGCGCTTCGTTACTTTTTTATCATTATTCTTCAATGGTTTTGAGTTTGTAATCTCTTTTAATTGCTTGCTACACAGGTGATCTATGGGTATGATTCTCCTGATTATACTGTTATTATCACATTGAGGAAACCAGGTGATAGCATTAATAGGCATTCTTATTTTTCTGGATTCCACAGGGTAAGATAGGTAGAATAGAGAACAGGCAACAGACATGAAGCGCATGAAAAAACATAGAAAGACCGTGAGATGATGGCACAGGAGAGAACGACGTAGCATAGGTTTGTGAGAAGTTCTATGCTCCTTGAGGTGAAAGATGATGACTATGATTGTTAGTCTTATTATATAATATAAGAACTAGTTTTCTGTTCATGAAATACATTCTGGATCAATAATACATAAACACCGTGGTTATCAACAGTTCAAACACATACATCATATTGTATATTTTTTTTATTCCGGGTAGCTCTAGACCATACCACTATTTTGTCGCTGTCCGCTGAATTCTATGTTATTTTTATTTATTGATGTGACGTTATCATAATTGATTGAACAGACGATAAAAAAAGAAATTGTATCAGACGGCATCACCACCATACTCCAACTCCAATCTGAAAGCGGTCTGGAAGTTGTTCTTCATTGTGAATTCCACATTTTATGTCTTCATGTGCAATGCTCTTTCATCCTGGATGGGGGTGTCTGAGTGGCTAAGAAGTATGGCGTCCGCTTCGAATTCTAGAGGTACACGGTTCGATTCCAAGCGGAGGACATATAATTTATTGAATTTTTTTTTTTCAGAACCAGTGGCCCTAATCATGTCGCACTCCCTCCTAGTCTCATGGGTAGTGAGACTGGATGCCTAGCCTTCTCGGAGAAGGCGAAAAATAGGAAGTCCTGTGTGCAAGTTGCGCATGTTAAATATCCCTCGGCTGTTGGAAATCGTAAAGAGTAGGCCATTAGGCCGCTGCCCTGACAAATTTTTAAATTAGAAACCTACTCATCAAAAATATTTGTAGAATGTGTGATTCCTATATACACATATTGTACGGAGTTCGTGCGCTGTGCTGACATCCTCCTTGTGTCATCTAAGAGAGGAAACCCAAGTACTGATGGAGTTGTCCATGTACAATGAAGATAGTCCTTAAAACCAAACCAAACCAAACCAAACCAAACCAAACCAAACAGAAGCTCCATCAGTTTCAAGAGAGATTTTCTTTAAACACTGTCGAATGCATGTTTTTTATTGCACGAATATGATGTGAAGTTCAGTCCCAAACTCTCTTCATATTGCCTGCGCAGTATGGCTATCTGGTCTGTACAGATGTGACTTGTGGAAAACCTGCTTATTCTTATCTCAACTTTCAGACTGCAGCCTGTTTTGGTCTCTCAAAGATGATCAAGTTTAATATTTTCCGTGCACAGATAATAATATTATTTCTTTGTACTTTGTGCACTTTTGCAAATCCTACGAATATAACAACTTTACCAGACATACTTCATTCTATTTTCTTGTATTTCATGCCTCTCCAAAAACTTTACCGAGTAATAATGTATTCAATCCTCACACCTAAGGGTCTTTTATATTTGGACATGCGCCCTAATATAACCAACAAGGTTGAACGGGACGCTCCTAGCCAAAACGAAGCAAAACTTTATAAAAAAAAAATGTGTGGCCTCTACAGAAATTGAAACTGGACCTGCAACCTGTTTCGTTTCTTAGAATAATTTACGTTTCCTTTATGTCGCCCTTCATTTTTTTTTTTTTTTTTAAATTTTTTTTTTACTTTTTTTTTTTTTTCTTCTAAATTAACGTGCAGCCCTTTTTCTGTCGGTAGGAGTCCTGGAAATCCTGTGGAATTAATATACATAGCAGTTCCTCGAAACTTTCCGTCAATCCTTTAATTTGCTGTCTTAAGTCGTAATGCAAATGTACTTTATTGTCCTCAATTATGGAGTTTCCTTGCTTATTTTCCCGTGCTATCGCCTTTGAACACTTGTACAAGCCTTTCAGATGGACTTCATCTGACGCGCCACTCATCTTCAAAGCTAATGGTCTATCATTCACTGTCATTTAGTAGTTGTCTAGTTCTACTATTATGATGTTACATCTTAGCATATTGTCTATCTTTCACAGCCCGCAGTGTTTCTTCATCCAAGATGGTAAAATTTATTAAATTTCTTGATAAGCTTCTGGTCTAGACTTCAGATAATCGTTTGTCTTCTTGTTCTTCACAATCTGTCGTAATTTTATTTGAGATAGGTCTTAGAAATAGTGGTCCCGTCCTAGTGGAGAATGATAGTGAAGTCTCTGTGATAGTAAGGGTTAGGAAATAGATAGTTGATTCACACGGGTGCTGAAAAGAGTAAGGACAGTCTCTGAAATCGGGTAATCTTCTCCGATTTGCCTATCTTACGACAATCTTATTTATCTGTAGACTCCTAAATCTCTCCTGGCTAAACAATTTTGCCAGTTACTCAGCACTCATGTACACACACCAATTTGGTGCTACACACTGACGTGAATACAAACTACGTATAACAGATATAGGGTAATGGGTCGGCCAACACAGTAATATAAGGTTTATGGCGTTTAATATCCTTTAAACCAAAATCACAACATTTAGCATGGTACAGTCAAAAGGATCATAGTTACAGAAAAATACAAATAACAAGGAATGGGGGGGGGGGTTTAGAATAGTAGTATCCCAATATGCCCTTCCCGCTTGTATAGACAATTAAAAAAAAACCCAGCCCAAAGAAAAGTGTTATCAGAAAGAGACAATTTAACCAAAAGATAGATTAATTTATTCTGATAGGGGTTTTTACAATATTTAGTATGGGGTGTAGGAACAGAGTCCTAGTATTCTCCAAGTTATCCCTTGACTAAACAGATTAAGGGAGGGGAAAATAAGAAAAGGTAAGTAACCCCACTTAAAGAGAACAATGCAAGAAATACAGTATATGGATGTTTACCAAGTAGAGAAAATTATAAGTTTATCAAGCAAAAATGTCATTCATTCCTGCACGCTAGCGATGGCCATCACACACTTCCATACTTACCGATCGTTGAATCTGGCACTCCATACAATAACATAAACAGCCAGTAAATACTCAACAAATGGATGAGTCCTTTTCTTCGTTTTCCAGCCCATCGGGTTTGGCGTTCAGCTAATTTTCCCGTAATCGCTGGACGGTGAAGCCTTAGTGTTCCTTTTGATTTTATCTAAAGTTTCTATGGGATGGCACTGTCACAGGTATAGTTATGAGAAGGTAGTGGTCTCCTGGATTTCTCCGCTGGTGGTGGAAAACTTCTATAGCGTGATGAACACAGAGTGATGACAAAGACTGATCAGTGAGTTACAAGGGGCGTTCAGAAAGTAATGCACCACATTGTTTTTCTCAGAAGCTGTTTATTCAAAAAGCATGAAATTTATATACGATATACATGGATATGTCATTTAAACATCGGTATTATTCAACATAATCCCCATCAACTTGTACGGCTTTATGCCAGCGCGAAACAAGTGCATGTATTCCTAGCCCGTACCAGATTTTGTCTTAATCATGTAGCCATTTCTTCGCTGCATGAATCACTCCTTCATCATCTTCAAACCTTGTCCCACGGAGTGCATCTTTAAGTGGACCAAATAGATGAAAATCAGAGGGTGCCAAATCGGGACTATAGGGTGGATAGGGTAGTACAGTCCAACTCAATTTGGTGATTGCTTCCCGTGTTGCCAGACTTGTGTGAGGGCGCGCATTGTCGTGAAGGAGAAGTAGGTCTGCTGGATTCTTGTGCGGCCGAACTCTGCGAAAACGTTGATTGAGTTTTTTCAATGTCTTAATGTAAGCTTGCGAATTGATTGTCTCTCCTCTTGGCATAACGTCCACAAGAATCACACCTTCAATGTCCCAAAAGACAGTGATCATGACCTTTCCAGCTGAAGGAATTGTCTTGAATTTCTTTCTTCTTGGTGAATGCGGATGATGCCACTCCATTGACTGTCTTTTTGTCTCAGGTCCAAAATGATGTGCCCAGGTTTCGTCACCTGTAACGATCTTAGCCAAAATGTTCTCTCCATCAGCATTGAACCGCTCCAACAATTCAGAAGAAATTGCTTTCCTTTGCAATCGGTGGTCATTTGTGAGATTTCGAGGAACCCATCTTGTGCAAACCTTAGAAAATCCGAGAGTTTTTATAGCTGCATTTGCACTACTAATGCTGACTGACAGCTGTAAGGCCAATTGTTGAGTAGTGATTCGCCTATCAGTAAGAATAATGCCCTCAGCGCATTTCAACATTTCTGCGTTGGTGGCTGTGGCAGGACGTCCACAGCGCGGCCGATCAAGCAGTTCCGTATCTCCACTTCCTGATTCTTTGATTCTCTGAACCCAGCGACTGACTGTACTCCTGTCGACTGCAAATTTCCACACACATCACATAGACGCTTGTGAATATTCACAGCAGTTTCCTTCTCTGCAACGAGAAATTCTATCACAATTCGCTGTTTATAACGCAAGTTGCTAACACGCTTCATTTCAACGGTTTAGGGCAGCCGTATTATTTGGCCGGTTGCGGTGCAATTTGGTGCACAAAATTGGTACATGCCATATTTGAAGTGTGCAAAATGTCATGCTTACATCTTCATTATTAGTTAAGAAAAACGATGTGGTGCATTACTTTCTGAACGCCCTTCGTATGTTTTTCTTTGGGGTTTAAATCCAGTGGAAATAACTTGACTGTTAGTGTACATGAAGAATATATTCTTTTCCACAGCAGAACGTTAAAAATATATATATTACAGCTTCTGGCGATTGTTCTTCTCTAGTTATCTTTACAGAATTATTGAGATTATCATTTAAATGTTCTTGGTTGGATTCCTCTCATGTAACAAAATAGAGAGTGGGACCGCACATGGCCGCAACACGAAGATTATATTTAAAATGTTTATAAAATCTCTAAAGGTAGAAGAACCTTGTCTGGAGGACTCTATAATTGCTGGTACGCAAAGGTATATGATCATCCGCTGCACAAATAGAATGAATTTTTTTAGTATCTAATATAGAAGATATCCGCGAGAAATCTTGTTCTATAAGCTAGTACTTTCTTCAAACTCTCTGGCTCAAATGATAAACGCATTCTTCAGTGGTCTCAATATATAATTAAAGAATTGAAGAATCAGGGGGACACGCAAAATTTCACAACTTATTTGATATCAGGGAAATTCTGCGTTACTTGCCGCTGGGCAAAGCTCCTAGATTTCCCCCCTTGTCTGTTCGTCCGCCGCGATTCCAGCGCTCTTCTCTGGTTCGCACTGAGGTGCTAAACGAAGGCGTGAATCTGCTTCGTCCGTCCTGGGACCACCACTGCCTTTTGATCGTTAACCGCTTTCCTCGTTGAACTTTGGCAACGTCTATAAGGCAGTAAGAAAGAAAGGTGAAGGAGGTAGTTGATTTAGATCGCTCTAAGGTAAGGCGGAAGGCGTTTATCTAAACTAAATACCAAGCAAATCTCCTGGTTTCTCGCATCCTAACTGTCTACATATTAATTAGCAAACATGGTAAAGATTCCACTCTCCTATGGTGCATAATAATTAGCAAACGTAGGACCCACGTTGGCGATTAAATTTGCAACATAAATGAATGAGGGTTCTCATGCTATCACAGGGTCTACCATATCATCTAACAGTTCAGGGACGCTGAAATTCGTCCGTCACAATTGTCCCCCCTTTTGAGACATGAAACCATCTTTTCATTTTTCATTTATGACAATGAAGCTACCCTGATCGGTAGTTTTTGGATGATTGGTATGCTCGGTTTCCTCCTCTTCTTCCGTAGTCCAGTTTCTACTCAGGAAATCTGCTCCGACGTTCTGTTTTCCCAGAATATATTCCACTTTAAAAGAGTACACGCCTAATAGCAACGCCCACCGCATGATTCTTGCGTTAAACTCGTTTTTTGCGCCAAGAAAAGCTAAGGGAGCGTGGTCAGTTTGCATAGTAAAAGAGGTGCCGTAAAGGAATTCATGATGGGGTCTGATGCCATGAATTAAAGCAAGACATTCTCTTTCAACTGGGGAATAGTTCCGTTCAGCCGAGTTCAGTTTACGACTGCCATACGCAACTGGGAATAACAGATTCGGATCGGTGTGGTCTGCTTGAAGCAGGGTTGACCCGATGCCTTGACCCGATGCGTCGACCCGTAATATGAAAGTTTTCTTGAGGTCAGGTAGCCTCAAATGGGATATCCAGACAACTGTCCTTTTAAAGTTCGCACTTTGAATCCCAAATAACCTGGTCAGGTCGGCCTTTCTTTGTAAGGTCAGTCAGGGGTGCAGTTTGTCCGTTGAAATTCTGGATGTATTTTTGATAATATGCGCACAGTGATAGGAACGAACGCGTGTCTTTCTTCGTTCGGGGCCTTTTTGCTGCAACTATTTTCTCCACATTTTTCTTAACAGGCCACATGCAGTCATGAGAAATAGTATGCCCCAGGAAGTCTAGCTTTTCAAACCCGATGAGACATTTGCTAGGTCTGGCTGTGAGACCAGTTTCCTGTAGTCTCCTGAGAAGAAGCAACCGTAGCAATATGTTCGTCGTAGTTCTCCGATGCAATTAAGATATCATCCATGAAATTATGGATATGGGGACTGTGCAAAGGTTCTAGAAGCTTCCTCGTCATCCTAGTGAACACTTCTGGTGCGTTATACAGTCCGAACGGCATCACATTAAATGTGTAATGTCCTTCACTAGTGCTGAAAGCTAGCCATGGTTTAACTTCCTCCTTGACTGGTATTTGATAATAACCTTTACTCAGGTCAATCTTGGAGAAAATTCTTGCCTTGCTAAGCTTAGTAAACAACTCAGAAACAGTTTGTAGAGGTTCGGGCTGGAATTCCGTTACAGCGTTTAGCAACCGGTAATCTATGCACAGCCGAACTTCCTTATTGGGCTTCTGCAACAGTATTACACTCGAACTGTAAGGAGATGTAGACTCACTGATAATTTCTGCCTGGCGCAGCTTGTCTATTTCTCCGCGTAGTGCATCAGCTTTAGCATACGGAATGGGGTAAACTCTGGTTCGAACAGGGGTCTCGTTTGTTAATTTCATATCAAATTCTGTGAGATTCGTTCGACCAGGTACATCCGTTAAGACTGCACTGTACTGTTTCAGTAGCGCCCTGGTTTCTGTCTGTTATGCTTCCGAGAGATTGTCGCCTAATTTGACATCTTTAAAAGATTCCGTTTGTTGCTATGGATACTCCATGCAACTATCGTCATCTTCCTCGTCTTCCGTTGCTATGGCGACCGCCAGGAGATGCTCGGAGGACGGCACTGACCTTTCCAGGTATTTCTTAAGCAGATTTACGCGGAAAACCTTCTCCTTTCCTTTAATGGAGATCTTGTACTTAGTGCGGGAGATCTTTTTAAAGACGGTAAACGGCCCTTGCCATCTGATGCGAAGTTTGTTGTTTCCAGTTGAAAGTAGCAACAAAACTTTCTCCCCTGGTTGGAGTTCTCTCTTTTGCAGCTTTATTGTATCTTTTAGCATGTTTTGCGCGTTTTTTCTTAAGGTTGGATCCCATCCTAACTATAGCCTTTCCTTGAGCTCAGATACATATTTGCTTGCAGAGACGGTTGTCTCGTCAGCATTTTGGTCTGTCAGGGACCGAAGTAAGGCTTCTAGTGGCCCCTTAATAGATATGCTAAATAAAAGTGTAGCTGGCGGGAATCCCATAGATGCTTGTGGAACATCTCTGTAGGCGAAATAAGCTGCAGATATATAAAGGTCCCACTCTTCAGGTTTCTCTTGAGCCAGCTTATGTAACATCATGGTGAGGCTGCCGTTAAAACGCTCCACGAGCCCATTTCCGGCCGGATGGTAGGGACTGCTGTAGATATGTTTGGACCTCAAGATCTTAAATATCTAATCCATTAACAGGCTACGGAATTGGGATCAATTGTCCGTCAAAACTTGTTGAGGGAATCCCAACCGTATAAAGATTTGCATGAGGGCTTCTGCGACATGCTTGGAATCCGTGCATGTTAGCGGTACAGCGTCGGCCCACATTGTGCAAGTGTCGACTAAGGTCAGGATAAAACTGTTCCTTCTTTTGGTCCTTTCCAGGGGTCCAATAATGTCGACAGCAACCCGTTCAAATGGAGTCCCCACTATTGGCATTTGCCCCATAGAGCTGGGGGTATCAAGTGCTTGGGTGTCACACGTTGGCACTGAACGCAGGATTTCATATACCTGATAATTTCAGAGTTCATTCCAGGCCACCAATAGTGCTTTTTTTATTCGCTGAATAGTGGCGTTTTGTCCCAAATGTCCGCTAAAGGGAAGAGAGTGCCCCATTTCTAAGATCTGGCTTCTGTACTGCGTCGGTACTAGGAGCTGGTTATTCCCTGTATCAGGGTCGCACGTTCTACGATACAATACGCCATCCTTCAAAAAGATGTCTCCGTGGTGTCTGGGGTCCTTAGCCATGGGCAGTTTTCTAAAGCAGGGCTCCAGAGTAGGGTCCTTTTTTGCGCCTCCTTCAGTTCATTCGGCAACAAATTTGGCGCCGGCTCCCTCTCCTTCTTGGTTTGCCCTCTTGTGGTTACCGCTGCCACAATCGGCTCCTTTAGTCTCCCAACAAACACATATCTACATCCCAGGATAACTGGGTAGATAGGATCATCCATAATGGCCGCTTTAATAACACCTCTGACAAAATCAGAGTGTATTTCTACCAGTGCGATAGGAAGCGTCCTGGGTGCGTCACTCTTAAAAACTCCACATAGTTTGATGGTGTCCTCTTTCTCCTGACCGGGTTTGACAATGTGCCTGGCAACAATACAATCAAAGGGTAATCCGGTGTCAAAGAGACAAGTTGTTGAGGTACCGTTCAAAATTACAGTTCCTCGCGTTGAGGGTCTGTCCCCCTCTAGTTGAGAATCACTGACATTGACTCTTCCTTGCGAGGCTGTATGCAAACATCCGATGCGATTTGGCCCGGTGTGCTTGCCCTGATCAGACGTCCCTGCTGTAGAGGTCTTTCCTTTGCATTGACCTTGGTGGCTGCGCTGCCACGCAGGCTTTGCAGGTTGATCAGGATTGTTGTTGTTGGTGGGATATCGGGTCTTGTAGAATTTCGATTTTTCTTGGGGAGGTCTTTGGGTATTCGTTTCTCGTTGGTTATAGTGCTGGGAGGAAATAGAAGAATAGGATGAATGTTCTAGATTTTGCTTTCGAGATGGCTCATCTGTTGGTTTGCGTTTTGTGCTGGGAAGTTCGGCCATTGAATTTGCATAGCGTTCTGCCTTATTGAGGATGTCCTCAAGCTTGATTGCGCCCTGTTCAGCCAAAAATCTCCGGGTTTCGTTCGACAAACTTGATTTTATTTGTTCTACCAGAACAAGTTCCAGAATTCCCTCGTATGTAAAAGGTAATTCGGATAATTCCAGGCACTTTGTCAAATAGCCCATTAGACGAGAAGAGAACTGGGGAAATGTCTCCGTGCTCTCCTTTCGGCTGTTTCTGAACATTTACAGAACTTTTCGGGCGGTCATCTCAAAACGCTCTAGCAGGGCCTTCTTTAAAATGTCGTAATCATCTTGGTTGCTTCCCAGCTTTGTGTACACATCATACGCATGCCCTTTTAGTGCCGACAAAATTTTAGGCACCACCGGGAACTCTCTAGTCCATACAGATTCGCCATTTTCTCGAATTTCTCACGGAAGGTGTCAATTTTCTCATTAGGGCTAGGGAAAGACTCTAAGACAAAAGACATCGCAGTTAGTTGAGAAGATGGGTTACTGGAGAGATCAGTTAACTGAGACTGGGGTGAAGACGCCTCTCCATTATTGGACGTGGAAGCCCCCACCCCCGACTTTGGACTTCTAAAGTCTTAAGTGCAAATTCATGCTGTCTCTCCCTCTCTCTCATTTGCCCTGCGGGCTTCCATCTCTGCCTCAATTTTCTTGTGTTCCAGTTGACGTTTTCCGCTTCTTTCTTCCTAGCTTCTGCCCTCTCTTTCTCTTCCTTCTCCCTAGCTTCTGCCCTCTCTTTGTCTTCCTTCTTCTCAGCCTTCTCTCTCTCTTTTATCTCTTTCTCTTCCTTCTTCTCCGCGTCATACCTGTAATGTTCCCTGTTGACAAACAGGTTCGCGGCATCTCCCTGTAATCCTGTTTCCTTCACCTCGTCTCTCAAGATCGATCTCAGCTTCGCTCTCTCTGCCATGTCAAAGAGTAGACTGCTACTACGCCGAGAGAATAAGAAGAAGAAAAGACGAGGGAAAAAAACTCTAAGCCGCTTCCGAGAAAACACAAAATATAAATTACCTGAGATACCTCCTACCTTTATTAATTTGCTAACCTATCGCTGCTATTATCTGTCACTTAAGACTCTCTTAATGCAGGCGACTATGCCACGTTAAATAGTAGGCCAACCAACTAGAAAAATCTACTTTTCCTTATCCGTAGAGAAAAATTTATTGTAAAACAATTTAAGGGGAAAAAAATTCCTTAAAAATTAATTCTCCTACACAAAAACTCCGCCCGCCGAAGTAAATTACAGAAGGGATGTTATCAACACGACTAAAAAAATCAGAATACCCGTCCTTCGCTTAGCTCAACTCTGCTAAGTTCAAAACGTTTGTGACTGTTTCACAGCCCAGCAATCTTTATAAAAAATTTTTTTACCAATTTTCTCTGCCAGAGAATAATTAAAATAACGAATTTTTTGTTTTTCGTAACTCTCTGCTGCTGTGGAAAGAAAACAATCCTATATTTATTTTATTTTTGTGTGTGTGGTCGACACCAAGTACTAAAAGCGTTGTCTAGGAGGTGTAATTATTTTTTTTCCCTATCTTCACAAAGACAACTCACTCACACTCTATCTAGAGTTAGACCCAGACTTAAGATCAGATCTTACTAGGGCTACCCGTTAAGTGGTACTAATTTCTAGATCAGGCTCAAAATCCCGGCGAGCAACCCATTTATTGTCTTAATTTTATTTGAGATAGGTCTTAGAAATAGTGGTCCCGTCCTAGTGGAGAATGATAGTGAAGGCTCTGTGATAGTAAGGGTTAGGAAATAGATAGTTGATTCACAAGGGTGCTAAAAAGAGTAAGGACAGTCTCTGAAATCGGGTAATCTTCTCCGATTTGCCTATCTTACGACAATCTTATTTATCTGTAGACTCCTAAATCTCTCCTGGCTAAACAATTTTGCCAGTTACTCACCACTCATGTACACACACCAATTTGGTGCTACACACTGACGTGAATACAAACTACATATAACAGATATAGGGTAATGGGTCGGCCAACACAGTAACATAAGGTTTATGGCGTTTAATATCATTTAAACCAAAATCACAACATTTAGCATGGTACAGTCAAAAAGATCGTAGTTACAGAAAAATACAAATAACAAGGAATGGGGGGGGGGGGGGTGTTAGAATAGTATCCCAATATGCCCTTCGCGCTTGTATAGACCAAAAAAAAACCCCAGCTCAAAGACAAGTGTTATCAGAAAGACAATTTAATCAAAAGATAGATTAATTTATTCTGATAGGGTGTCGTGAAATATTCTAATCCACATATATAAATTATCAGGTAAATGCAAAGCCTAACACATAAATTTAATAAAAGGGAGAAGAATGGTAAAGAACAGTGCTGTCACAATGGCAGTACTCGAAATCCCCTTTGTTTTATGCTTCGTCTGCAAATTGTAACGTTTCCACGTTAAATATAAGCCACTGCATAAATACAAGCGTTTCCAAAACACATTAAAACGGGTATTGCATTTCTAAGAAAAACATTGAGAGGCACACTGCGTAATGACCTAAATTAATCCTAACATTAATTATACTACGTTACCAAAACGAACGAACAGATGGACTAAAGGATAGAGAGAAGGGAGGGCTGAAAATCAGGAACGCATGCAAAATTAAACACGCGTCTCGCTATTAATGCCACCCCAACAAGCGTAACGCGATACACAATTACTACTATCACGCGTGTAAGGCCACATGCACTAACTTTTTCGGACGGACAGTGATAAAAACACTAACCTTCCCAGAGTTAGGTTTTTAAATCCTGAAAAACTCTTATTAGGAAAGATGACAATAGATGGGTTTACGTTTGAAAACATTACAGTACCCAGACAGCACATCTTCGAAACAGGAGGTAGAAGAAATTGCATATTTTGAACGCAGCCACGTAGCTCTTTTAAATTTGTATATTTGGGTTCCTTAGGGCTTGATGACAAAGAATATGTTAAGTGTTATGCAAATAGTCTAGGAATTAACAAGTTATAGCCAAAATAAAATGATGGTGCTGTCAGACAACACCCAAAATCAGAATCGCTCAGTGGTAGATTTTTTAAACCACCATTGTACGGGAAATGGGCCACAAGTTACATTTGAACTGATTGGCTGGAATGATATGTAAGGCTACACACGATTAGTCGGACTATAAATGCTATCCTTGGTTGTTAGGGGAGACGTAGGAAGGTAAAATTTTTTCAAACACTTGTCGAAACGTGGCTCCATTGGCCAGACTCGCTGATATAATCACTTAGGAGCGTTAGTTCGAGACCACTAGTTCAAATAAGCTTGATAAAGCAACAGTGCGTTGAAGCCAGCTCATATTTTTGCTAAATAAAAGCCTGGAACATAAGCAGATGGGAATTTGTGCCAGTATTTGTGCCAGAATTCATTGCTAGTCAACGTATCTGTGTTTATTTCCATAAATTGTGGTAAGCTTGAAACATTCAGTATCTTTTAATGAAAATTGAATGTGAATTGTTAATTTATGCCTGTATATATGTGTAGTTCAGTAGCAAACATGATGTAAAGCCTATAATGCTCCAGCCTGAACAGAAGGTGTCGGAG
Organism: Oreohelix idahoensis; assembly: GCA_024509875.1. NCBI lineage: Eukaryota > Metazoa > Mollusca > Gastropoda > Stylommatophora > Oreohelicidae > Oreohelix > Oreohelix idahoensis. Next base: position 101,293 of record JAMPIV010005482.1, read on the forward strand.
GAAAGTAAAACGGCATGGAATGGCCAAACAGTACACTGACACCTAGATTATTGATTAGACAGAAATAATGCTGGAAGTGCAGAGGTGTAGTAACCATTAAGGAGGTTAATACTGGTATAAAGTATTTCAGATGAAGCTGACAGTTGGCCTAACGCTCTGAACTCAATGTTTGTGATGTATTATGCTCAGTGTAAAAAGAGAGTATAAATTAGTTATGACGTAGAAGGTACATCCTTCTTGTTTTCAGGGACCGTGGTCTTACAGTTATTGAGCAGCACCTGGTCAGAGCTTTGCTGAATCCAGAGTCGGACAGCATACTCCTTGGTCCATTTAGCTATCAGTGAGGTGTCTCCAGAGCACAGGGGAGAAATCGAGCAGAGGAGTCTTTTCCTGCCGCCATCACGCAAGATAAGCTGATGTGGCCAGCTGAGCTCAACATTATATACCCCCATCTTAAAATGACATTGTAAAAATAACATTAAGAGGGGAATTAAATTGTTTTAATATCAGGAACTGAGAACATCTCCAATACTAGTTCCAATAAAGACAAACTATTGAAGTCATGATGACAAATACCAACAGAGCTTGAACAAAACAAAACCAGTATTACCTCATATTAACACTACACAACTGACACACATAGGATACCAGTAATAATATATGTCACTACAAGAATCATATTAATAAATTCTGTACATATAACTTGTAATTAAAATTGATTGTGATTCCTGGTTCCCTTTGTATTTGAATCAGGACACATATACATTCATGACAGCAATGAATACATATTGTTATTTGAAAAGTTATCAGTGACTCCTTTAAGATATCCTTGTAGAGTGTTTTATGTATGTGAGTGTCACAGTGTTGTCAAGTGTAGTGGAATAAATTAAATTGTTTATCTGTCTGTTGTTGTTTTGACTTACACTTCATCATACACATACCCTAGACATATAACGTAGTCATCACACTATTCCAGAATAATTCTGACTGAGGTATACATATGTGGCAGCAAGTAAGGTTATATATAATACACTACTCTTATTAGATATATATACCTTCACAGCTGATCTCAGTCAGTACACTAAGTCCCCTATAAATATTTATAACATCCCACTTCACCACATAGGGGTTTTTACAATATTTAATATGGGGTGTAGGAACAGAGTCCTAGTATTCTCCAAGTTATCCCTTGACTAAACAGATTAAGGGAGGGGAAAATACGAAAAGGTAAGCAGCCCCACCTAAAGAGAACAATGCAAGGAATACAGTATATGGATGTTTACCAAGTAGAGAAAATTATAAGTTTATCAAGCAAAAATGTCATTCATTTATGCACGCTAGCGATGGCCATCACACACTTCCACACTTACCGATCGTTGAATCTGGCACTCCATACAATAAAATAAACAGCTAGTAATTACTCAACAAATGGATGACTCTTTTCCTTCGTTTTCCAGCTCCAGACTATCGAGTTCGGCGTTCAGCTAATTTTCCCGTAATCGCTGGAAGGTGAAGCCTTAGTGTTCCTTTTGATTTTATCTAAAGTTTCTATGGGATGGCACTGTCACAGGTATAGTTATGAGAAGGTAGTGGTTTCCTGGATTTCACCGCTGGTGGTGGAAAACTTCTATAGCGTGATGAATACAGAGTGATGACAAAGACTGATCAGTGAGTTATGTTTTTCTTCAGGGTTTAAATCCAGTGGAAATAACGTGACTGTCAGTGTACATGAAGAATATATTCTTTTTCATAGCAGAGCGTTAAATATATATATATATATATATATATATATATATATATATATATATATATATATATATATATATATATATATATATATATATATATAATTCTGTAAAGATAACTGGAGAAGAACAATCGCCAGAAGCTGTTATATATATATATATATATATATATATATATATATATATATATATATATATATATATATATATATATATATATATATATATATATATATATATATATATATATATATATATATATATATATATATATATATATATATATATAACAGCTTCTGGCGATTGTTCATCTCCAGTTATCTTTACAGAATTATTGAGATTATCATTTAAATGTTCTTGGTTGGATTCCTCTCATGTAACAAAATAGAGAGTGGGACCGCACAGGGCCGCAACACGAAGATTATATTTAAAATGTCTATAAAATCTCTGAAGGTAGAAGAACCTAGTCTGGAGGACTCTATAATTGCTGGGACGCAAAGGTATATGATCATCCACTGCACAAAGAGAATGATTTTTTTTAGTCTCCAATATAGAGGATATCCGCGAGAAATCTTGTTCTATAAGCTAGTACTTTCTTCAAACTCTCTGGCGCAAATGATAAACGCATTCTTCAGTGGTCTCAATATATAATTAAAGAATTGAAGGAGCAGGGGGACACGCGAAATTTCACAACTTATTTGATATCAGGGAAATTCTGCGTTACTTGCCGCTGGGCAAAGCTCCTAGATTTCCCCCCGTGTCTGTTCGTCCGCCGCGATTTCAGTGCTCTTCTCTGGTTCGCACTGAGGTGCAAAACGAAGGCGTGAAACTGCTTCGTCCGTCCTGGGACCACCACTGCCTTTTGATCGTTAACCGCTTTCCTCGTTGAACTTTGGCAACGCCTATAAGGCGGTAAGAAAGAAAGGTGAAGGAGATAGTTGATTTAGATCGCTCTGAGGTAAGGCGAAAGGCGTGGATTATCTAAACTAAATACCAAGCGAATATCCTGGTTCCTCGCATCCTAACTGTCTACATATTAATTAGCAAACGTGGTAAAGAGTCCACTCTGCTATGGTGCATACTAATTAGCAAACGTGGGACCCACGTTGGCGATTAAATTTGTAACATAAATGAATGAGGGTTCTCATGCTATCACAGGGTCTACCATATCATCTAACAGTTCAGGGACGCTGAAATTCGTCTGTCACACAATCATGTGCTGACAGTTGGACAGCTTTGTGTGCTTCTTTTAGCTCCCACGTTTTCCTTATGAGCATTTTAATGTACCTTATTTTTGTAGTTTCTTTTTGGTTTATTTGCGGGTCTTGAACCCTTCGCTTATTTTTGGAAATATTGTCTAAAGATTATTGAAAAGATTGTGGGTGAGTTTTCTCGATATTTTACCTGTGGCTGACACGTTAGTTTGAGCATGTTTTGGGGATGGCCTTAACTATTAGAAATATATTCACACTACAGTAAGAACACGATTCTTAGTCTTGACTGACAGCGCACCAGATATAAAGGTACAATGCAGCCAAATAAATGCAGAAAGATAGCATATAGTTATGTAAGAGCAATTAGAGGTACACCAAAATTAAAGGAGGAGATATATACACGAAACAAAGACAATATACATGCAATTTGAATCAATGTAGGGATACACATTTTCATATCCCAGTAACCGCTGTAAAATTTTAAAATTCCTTCAAAGCTACAGCAGACGAACTAGAACGAGCTGCCTCATCCATCAATAGAAGAATGAGATAATTATGAACTAGATTTTGTCGAGATTGTAAGTCGAGATTGTAAGTCGAGATTGTAAGTCGAGATTGTAAGTCGAGATTGTAAGTCGAGATTGTATGTCGAGATTCTCCGATATTTTTATTAAATAAATATTGCTTGCACTGTTGTTTTGTTTTTCTTTTTTTTTAATTTGATAGACTTATTTAATTTAATAGCCTCCTTCAGTCATAACTGCCTCTGAGGATGTGCCCTCTCTATCTTCCCTTTCAGTCATTTCTGACTAAAGGAGCGTACCCTGAAACAAGTTTCGGTGGCACGAGGTTGGGCGCTTGGATAAAGAAGTCAAAGCTTTTGCCCATGCAACATGCCCCTGCTGGTATAGTCAGAGGAACGGGATGGTCGTTACAGTCTGACACCAGTAGCAACGACCTGTCATCCGTAGGATCACCTTAGCAACGACCTGTCGTAAGTAGGATTGCCGCAGCAACCCGGCCATCTAATAAGCAGTCATTTCTGACTATACGCTATTGGAGCTGGAACTACCACGGCTGCTGGCACTATTGGAGCTGGAACTACCACGGCTGCTGGCACTATTGGAGCTGAAATTACAGCGGCTGCTGGCACCAGACTAGCCCTTCAACAGATCCTCGTTAAAGGCTTTAAAGTTTACTCATTCCAATTACGAGGCCCCGAAAGAGTCAGGTATTGTTATTTTTCGTCACTACCTCTCCGTGCCGGGAGTGGGTAAGTTGCGCGCCTGCTGCCTTCCTTGGATGTGGTAGCCAGAAAACCGATAATGATCCTTCCGCGGATGCGCCCTACGATGACAGCATTCAGGTAGCCCTCAGCTGTTTTGATTTTCCTGATGTTGCTTTTGGTGTGTTATTTTCGCTTCTGCTTGCTGTGAGAGTTTATTTTTGCACAATCTGTGGTGACGCCGTAGGGAGCATCGTCACTTGGTGCGATCAGCAGCTTCATCCTCCTAGATTGTAGGATTTACGTCCAGTGCCTTCATGTCGCTCTTGCACACATATTTGAACATAGCTGCGGTCGTTCGGCTGTTCATTCGCCATCTGCCAGTTGTTTGTAGAAAATACCTTTGGGAATGCGATCATACTTCATGCAGCGGACATGGCCAAGCGTGCGTAGTCTGTGCTGTCTAAGCAGTGTATACATGCTTTGAAGGCCAGCACGAGACAGCACTTCGACATTTGTCACTTTGTCCTTCCACGAAATACTTTTGTTAAATATAGATTTTCTATCAGTTAATATAGATTATCTATCAGTTGATATAGATTATCTATCAGTTAATATAAATTATCTATCAGTTAATATAGATTATCTATCAGTTAATATAGGTTATCTATTATAAATGCGATTTCTGAGGAAAGTAAAATATGTACAATTAGAAAGGTGTGCAGAGATTAAAACACGTATATTATCATCATCATTTACCATATGGTTGTCAATGGGAACATGGACCCACCAATGCAATTGACTCCCTTGCAGGACGCCTTCACAGAACACCCACATGCTCTTACAGAGGTGTTATACGTAGCAATTTATCTTACATGATGAGGTTACCAGTCCCATGGACAACCTTATGTTAGTCGCCTAAAAGAGCAGTAGAACTATTCTTTATTTGTCTCATAAGTGACCCCTGACCCCCAGACATGGGGTAAACATACATATAATCTTCAATTAATCCTGTCATACATACCCAACAGAGTGATGTTGACTGACTCTTTAAAACCTTGATTGACAAAGCACACAATATTGATAATGTTAGTAACGATACCAAACACGTTAATTATCTGACATAATATACTAAGGAAAACCCAATTGCATATCAGTGTTGTTTTGTCATCTATAACGAAGATGTCTCCAGAGGAGTCTTCTGTATAATTTATTGTCTCTGTCATTCTGTTTGCTCTAAGAACCCTCGTGCTATAGTTCTAAAGATACGGTATAGATTTCTCAATAAATAATACACATGTGATTCTTGAAGCCGAATAACTCTAATGTTTTCCTTTACAAAATAAAGCTTTTGCAATGTTATCAGATCTAAAGATCTTTTATATTTGGACATGCGCCCTAATATAACCGACGGGGTTATTTTTTTTTTTAAACAAGCTGATATCTGATTCCAATTTTACAGCCTTAAAGATAAAATCATAGCTAAAATGTTACTGATACGCTGTTGGTGTGATGTTAACTTGCATAAAACTAAGATTGCACACCTCTTCCTTACAACACTTATATAGTATAGATTACTTTTTTCTACTGGACCTTAACCTATACACACACACACACACACACACACATATATATATATATATATATATATATATATATATATATATATATATATATATATATTTTATTTTTATTTTTTTTTTTTTTTTTTCGCTACAGACATTATCCAACAACCCCTCGGTTTCACTGCGTTTTTCCAGCAGCATAAACTAACCTCTGCGTATTTAAATACTTTAAATCATCTTTGTAACAATTACATTCACAAACGAGATAATGATACTAATTGTTATTTAAATAAGTTCTTGAATTAAACTAGTTGACATCGCTCGCTAAAAAGGGCTTTTGTAACCCTTCTACCTCCCTCCAGTTTTAGTTAGAAACAGCGTAGAAATAAACAAGGAGCGGCTGATTGATTTTCTTGTAATTTAAAAATAAATTCAATGAAGCTTTGAAAGTAAGGTAATCTCACAAGACTGTTTTTAAAATCACGTGATATAATTATGGCAGACAGAATAACTGATGACCTTCAAGAACTATGGCTTTCTCTGCCTTAATTATAAAAGTGCAGGAAACAAAAGTCGCTCTTTAACAATATGATTGTTTATGATGCATAATTTGTAAAATCAAAATGAAAAGTAGTAGCAACTGCAATTTTCTGATTCTGAACATAATTTCGGTTACTAAATTTAAAAAAAAAAAAAATTATATATAAGTAAGAATTTACGTGACAAGCAATGTTTACTACGTGATTACTTAAGTACGGGTGTTTAGTATGAAACTGACCGAAATTTTACAAAGACTCATTTTGACACTATACGATTTTCGAACCGATTATACGTTACAAAAGCTATGAGACACTGACGTATAATAATATATCCTTTAACATTTATCTTACTTGAAACAAAGAAACGTCTATCTATATTGTATGCAGTAATTCAGTATCTTTACCACGCCTTTAGTGATACTTCCTTCAGGATTGAAATACAGAAAATAGACTACGTAGAGTGCAATTAAATCTTGTTTAAGAACATAAAGATAGTATATGAAATTTCTGAGACTTAAGGTGTTCTATGTCATTAACGTTATCAGGCATCTAATGTCAAGGTATGTATGTTGTGCATATTTGAAGATTACAATAGTCCAGGAAACAAAATAGAGCACCATATCCATTCTTTATCAGTTGTGTAAGAGTTATTCATTGTTATACTAGCTATCCTGTAAAACCGAAGTGAGTGTTGGTAATCTTGTGCAAAAGGTAGATACATTTGAAGACACTCAGTAGATACTCTGAATTTTGGCCTCTATTAGATCATCACTGCAGAGGAAGGGGAGTAGATCCCGTGACAGTGTGCCTATCTTAAAATAATTAAAACGTACAAGTTATATTATACGAAGTTAGAAACAGATGCGTATTTCTTTGTTTCATCATGTAGCATGTCCTTTGCAGAACGTCCCTCTCATCACAGCGCGCCTGAAAGACTATCGATCTCTAGCCAATCTTCCCGCATCCTTCATTGTCGTGTTCAATGTGTCTTCAATGTCCTGTGTCCACGGTCGTCTTGGTCGGCCCCTGCCTCACCTTCCAGGTACCACACCCTCCATCACTGCTCTTTCTAAACAACTATGACGTTTAATGTGGCCAACGTATTTCAGTTTCCGGGACATGATATTGTTTATGAGCCAGTTTTCCTCGATGTTCAGGTCGTGTAGGATGTCTATATTTTTCTTCTTCTTGGTTCTTTAATGTTTATGTAATGGTCCATGATTCACATCCGTACGTTGCCACCTTTCTTTGTTTACATTTTTTAAACGCACCCCCACCACACACCCCCGCGCCCTAAAAAAAAAGACAACTGAAAATGGGACACATAATAAAACGGCGAAGGGGGGGGGGGGGGGGGGGAATACATATTTACTGGAGAAAGGGTAACCTCCAAAAGAACGTTGCCGATCGTTCCGCACAGAATATTCAGTAGGAGTTATTTCCCTTTAGCAGTTAGTTAGTTAGTTAGTTAGTTAGTTAGTTAGTTAGTTAGTTAGTTAGTTAGTTAGTTAGTTAGTTAGTTAGTTAGTTAGTTGTTAGTTAGTTTTTCAACGTAGTGACCAATCCATTTGTACATTCGCCCACATACACCACTTCTCTGCAGCGTGACTTTCAATCCCTCTTTCCATACTCTATCGAAAGATTAATACCACATTAATGATTAATACCAGACTGATGTGGCACCTGGAAAGCAAACACATATTATACTGATGTACGAAAGTCGGTCCCTTAAATTAGCAGTTGTCCGTCAGTCAGTCCATCAGTCAATCATTACGAGTACATCGGTCAGCCATTCGGTTCGTCAGTCAATACAGGTATACCTCGGAGATATTGCGGGTTCGGTTCCAGACCACCGCAATAAAGCGAATATCGTAATAAAACGGGTCATACCCTTTTATTGGCTTCCCAATGCATATAAAAGCCTAAAATCATGATTACACTATGTCTATTAAGTGCGATATAGCGATAGGTCTTAAAAAAAACCGTGTATTATACAATTAAAAATACTTTATTGCTAAAAAAAATGATAATCTTCATTATCTAAGCCTTCAGCGAATCGTAATCTTTTTGCTAGTGGAGAGCCAAAATCTATCGGATGAAGAAGGCACGTTCTAATAAAAAAAAAAACCAAAAAAAAAACACGAATAATTTGAAAAAAGCGCAATATCTGCGAAGCGCAGTAAAGCGAGGTATACCTGTACACGAATCAGTCCATTAGTAAGTTAGACTTTTAATATTTCGTCAGTCTGTGAGTCAGTCAATTAGTGAGGGGAGGGGGGGGGAATAGGGGGGAACGGGTGTATTCTAAACAAATTAATTATATTAAACAAAACTCTGTTCATTAATAAATCAAAAGATTCATGCTTTAACACTCCGCTACACCCTCCTCAGAGCCGCGGTAGCATAGTGGTTAGTGCACTGGCCTCCTAGCTCAGTGGTCTATGGTTCGATGCCCAGATGAGGCGGGATATTTTATGCCGCAAACGGCTCCTGGGTCGACCCAGTCCCAACTGGGTACCAGAGCAATTCTGAGAAGATTAAGGCGGCCGGGGTGTTGCTGACCACATCACCCCTAGTGTTCCGATGGTCAAGAAAATATGGGCCTAACCATATTCCCAATATGCATCAATGGGCGTGTAACGGGATCCTTTACCTTACCTACACCCTTCTCCCTTTTAAAATTTACTTTGTTTATAATTTTCTCTGCGTTTTTTAGCACACATAGTGTGTCAGTTCCTAATAAAACTGGTACAAGCACCATTATTCTTTACTTCCTCTGTGTGTAAATGATTTTCTTGATATCTTTTGGGTATTTGATGTTGTGACAAGTTTAGTGATAATAAACAACAAAGAAATTTAACTTTGTGTGTTGATCAGACCCATACCCATCTATTCTAAGTTTTTCACGTGTATGTCTCTTGTTGTCACATAGTGTTGAGTGTGTAGAGTAACTTGTCTTATTTCTTAGATAGGGAGGCCAAAGACTGTCTTTTAAACAAAGCACAGTTGTACGGATAGGCTGGAGGAGAGAAACCTACTCACTCCAGAGACATATCTTTCCCTCAACCTACCACCTGTGAAATCTATTTCTATATATTCTCGTGTATCTGTCAACATTCACTCTTTACTTAGACGGGCCCAAAAAAAAAACAATTAAACTTGGCGGAGGACTGTGGAGGCTGAGATGCAAAGAATGAACCAGAGTTGGGGCACTGTACGAAGGATGGCCACCGACCGAGCAAAGTGGAATCAACTTGTTATTGACCTACAAGATGCCACTAGGCGTGATGGCCACTGACTGCTTTGACGGTCGGCGGCTAAGGATCAAAGAAGAAGAAGATGACAAGGCGTACACGTATTTATTTGGAATAATATTATTCTGAGAAATGTGAATAAACAGACACAAGGTCACCATTGACTATTTAAAAGAAGCATTAGATTGAAAGTGACAGCTTAAAAAAAAAGATTATATACCGGACTAGGAAGTCAGACTGCACATAACAATAGAACAACGCATTATCATAATAATAAAATCCCAGCTAATTCTATTAGAAGCGTTCGAACACTGCCTATAATAGCAACATTTGCCAAAGAAAAGTGCGCAAAGGTTGCTGTCCATGCGCCATGTGAACGGCGTGCGTGTTCTGACATTGCTTGACATCGGATGTACAACAAATATTTTTATCTTTAATACTCTCTAGAAAAGTAAGTATTCCAGATATATGAGGTTCTATGAAGGACAGTAGGAGTTTCAGATTACTCATGCATTGAATGTTTGACCATGAACATGTTTGCCTATTTCGTCAATTAAGATAAGTACCTGTGTATTGAAAAAAAATTTTTGTCCAGGTTACTTACTGGCGAGCCCTATGGTAATGTGTAATTTTTATTTATGTTTTATGTATATTTATGTCTGTTAGTTATCTATGTGGGAGGTTGGCGGGAGCGCTAGCCTTGTCATGTCTTTTCGAATGACCGCAAGTCTAAAGCCGTTCTGTTAGGGAGAGTTTGATCCATCTCCATTTTGAGCAGAAGAAGACTTGAGTTTTACTCGTCATTATTCTTTCTGCTATCTGGTGTTGGTCAATATTATATGTTTAGCTGTTACGTATTGCTTATCTATCTTGTAAGTTAATTTTTCTCAGTTCGTTTTTGCTTAGTTCGGTGATTCGTTCGTCAGAGATCCGTAGATCTTACCCAACTATCATTCAGTTCTACATGTCAGCTGTGTTTGTAAATGGGTCCTGTCTGGTCTATTTTTAGACTTTTTGTTGTGGTTTGACCTCGTTTTATTTACGTACTGTTTCAAGTGTATAAATTTATTTTGTTGAAAGAAACATTTTACTTGCGACTTGTTTAATATTGTGGCGTAATATTGTTCTGTACTTTACTCTTCTTTCCTTGGTTTATGACTTATTAATGCATAACATTATATTAACATTGTTTGCATAGTTCTTTATGCAGATATTAGATGACCGCATTATATGACTGCAATAATTATTGATTGCAGTGCACTAGTAGTTCACTAGCTACTGTTTTGTCGCCCGAGGAATACACATCATTATATAATACTAACAATAAAAAAATGATTGTTTACTTACAATTAATTTGTAAAGTAACTTGATAGTTAACTGATTGACTAATTGAGTCACAGTTAGTGGTTAACATGGCCACTCTATAATCTTTTATGAAGATTGGGGAGGAATTTGGCTACAAAGGTGAGGCTTTGAAAGATTTTGCTATGGGTGAGTTAGCAAAAGCAAAACAAGAGGAAGCTGAAAGAAAAGTTGAAATAAAGCGTGAATTAGCAGAACAAGAAGCTAAAGAAGAAAAGAGGAAAACTGAACAGAAAGCAAATGATGAGAGAAGACGTCTTCAAGATTTAAAATTAGAAGAAAGGAGACGTATTGATGCAGAAAAAAGACGTGTTGATGAAGAGAAAAGACTTTTACAGAAGAGAGGTTAATACTTCTTTGTATAGAAGAACCAAAATTAAGAGCTCTATCAGCAAATAATGGTAATAATGGAAATTCAAATAATCCTTCGGCATCCAGTCACAATAAAGGTAATGGTTGGTTTAAATTACCTGTATTTAACCCATCGGTTGATGACATGTCATGCTACCTTTCGAGGTATGAAGGTGTATGCACTGCACATAAGTTGGATAAATCATTATGGGTTACCAAACTATTACAACTTTTGAGTGGAGAACCTTTGACTGCCATCAGTACAATGGATGAGGCAGTTAGAAATGATTATGATGCTGCTAAAGCCATACTATTGAAACTGTTTCAACTCAACGAAGATGGTTATCGTTTGAAATTTAAGACAATGATTCCTGAGACAGGAAAAGACTTCTCTAAATTTATCGCGTCAATAAGATTCACTTTTAATAGATGGATTCAACTAGCAATTATTGATAAATCTTATGATAAACTTGTTGATTTAATGTTGAGGGATAAGGTATTATCTTCAGTCAGCAATCCATTTTGGCAATTCTTACAGGAACGCAAACCACCAACCTTTTCTGCCCTAGAGGAAATAGTACAATTTCGCATTTCACATCCTGGATCATGTATTGCTTACAATCAAATAAGAGATGGTCTTCCAGTTGCTTCTGCTACAACTTGGAGTAATAATTATAGAACCAGATCTCAGAGCCTAGACATAAGTTTTATGACTGGGAGAAATAATGATATTCAGTATAGTAGAAATAACAATTTCAACAGAAATGATAACTTTAATAGGGGTCGACAACAATTTCGAAACCAGTCACCTCAATATAGATATAATAATAATTATAACAACAATTTCCAACAAGGTAATAACTGGAGAAAACAAAATAATTTCGTACCTCAAAATAATAATTGGGGTAATAACAATCAACAGTACCGTAAAAGAAGTAACAGTCAGACCTTTAGAAATCAAGGTAATTCGTTTGATCGTCAGAGACAACGATCTAGCTCACGTGGCCCAACGAGGTCAGAATATAATGCAGAGGCAGCACTCACTACTAATACACCTGTGGGTTATAATGATTTGAATAATCAGGTTCAATCATTTGCATGTTGCTCATTTAATTTTGTTGTTGCTTTCCATTGCCAGGAATGTAGAAGTCTATGTTACAAAGACAGCACTACGATTCTGAAGTGCGGACATCCCCTTCCTGCTGTGAGTTTCTCCGCACATGACGGCACTGGTACACTTATATTCAACAGAGGATTGGTAAATGGTACTCTAGTATCAGTACTAAAGGATTCAGATTCAACAACTGTTGTAATTAGACTCGTCTTGTTTGACCGGGGAATTTGTGAAATGCATTACTTTTGCAAGAACTGTGGAATTGTACCCCACAGCTATTGTTAATATTCATACTCCATTCTTTTCAGGGAAGGTTAAAGTATGTCTATTGAATGATCCAATCACTGATCTCACGGTGGGTCGCATTCATGGGAGCAAGGACTGCTCCCCAGAAGATATTGAAGAGTGGGAAAAAAAGAATTTGTTGTCTGCTAATGCAGTTACTACTCGTGCCAAAGCTCAAATAATGGAAACTGAAAACACTTCAGAGCTGGAGATGACTACTCATGATGAGATTGATGTACAGTCAGGGATAGACATAATGTCATTTGCAAAACTCCAAAAGGAAGATGATTCATTGAAGAAATTTTTTGATATGTTCACAAAAAAATGAAGAGCTTAACGTGAACAAAAGTCGTAAACATTGGTTTACAATTAAAAATGACATATTAGTTAGAAATGTTATTGATAATTCTAATGCCAAATTTCAAGTTATGGTACCTCTGAAACTTAGGCCATATATATTACGACATGCAAGTGACTCGCATTGCGCTGGTCATATGGGATATACTCGGACACGGTCCAGAGTGTTATCTTCATTCTTTTGACCAGGTGTTTCCAGGGACGTTTCTTCATGTTTACGTTCTTTCGTTACCTGCCAAGAAGTCAAATCAAGAGGAGTTTTTCACGTCGCTCCAATTCAAGCATGTGATATATCTACTAGACCTTTTGATAAGATGGCCGTTGATATCATCGGTCCACTATCGGTTGCTTCTGCTAGAGGACATAAGTATGTTCTCACGTGCATTGATCTGTGCACTAGATGGCCAGAGACAGAAATATGTCGGCTGCAATGAATGCCGTGTGAAACTGTCGGTTGAAGATTTTTATTTTCAAGGCATTTTTGTCCTTGAACCGAGTATTTTGGACTGCCACCTATGGTAGTTGAAGGCGAACGAGGCCATCTCTTTGAAACATACCACGTCTTCAGAGCTAGCTGATGCTCTCTTGTTAACTTTTTCTAGATTAGGGTTTCATGGTAAACTTTTATCTGATCATGGGTCTCAATTCGTCTCTGAAACCATGACATCTGTCATAAAAAACACTGCAAATTGACAGATCCTTGAGTAGTATTTATCACCCAATGAGTGATGGTTCTGTGGAGAGGCTCAACAGCTCTCAAGCAGTTATTGCATAAGGTGACAAACAAATATCCTCAGGATTGGGACAGATTATTACCAGCTGTACTTTTTGCTTATCGAGAATTGCCGCACGAGCAGACCGGGTTTTCCCCTTTTGAGCTCGTTTTTGGTGCTCCACCAAGAGGTCCCATGGGATTAATCAAAGATCTTCTTACCGACTCTGAGATGACTCAGGACACACAGTCATCAGTCATCTTATGAGTATGTGATCAATCTTCATCGCAAGATTATTGACGCGTGTCAGTTTGCTACAGCTTCGTCAGAGGCCGCCAAACATAAATCACGACTATTTTTGAATAAGAATTGACGTCTTCGTCAACTATTTTCGGGAGACGAAGCGTTTGTATTGCGTCCTCGGAAAGACAATAGATTACTGATTGCCTGGAATGGTCCATTCAAAGTAATCTCACGTAATGTTGATTGCGTGCTTGATATAAATTGTCAAAGAAAAGTCTTTCACATTAATATGCTCAAGGAATTTCATACACGACCTGAGCATTTACAGTCTATTTTTCATGACATGGAAGACAATGTTGCTGGTTGTTGTAACTATTCTAATCTATCTGTGATTTAGGAGGATGAATTCAGGAGGTGTAATCCTCCCTCTGTTGAGACAAGATCCCGTTAGAAGAGAAGTTATTAACCCCCAAAGAGTCAAAGGTGTTTACGCTATGGTCTAGGATATCCCTCTACAATAAAGAACAGAGTTTATACGTTAATCTATTCTGAAAGGGACAGCATTAGTAAAACTCGCATTAAAAAATACAAAGTTAGTACATGGGTTATACAATGAAAGAATTTTTTATCCCTGCTTTCTCTCGCTCTGACAGACCTGTGATCACAACCAGTCACTCTTACCTAATAGGTGTTTTCACAACATCTGGAACAATCGTAAGGTACACACAGCCCATCCAAGGTTTGGTTATTTGCGAATCAAGCCCCAGTTTCTCCAAAGACTAATTAATTAAAATGATGGGAAACGCTTGATTCGCTACTGGTAGTAGGATGCTGATTATGTCACTTCAATTTTTGTCCAGGTAGTAAAATAATTAAGAGGTCTAATGTTCACAGTGTACAGTAGCTTGGAATCTTCAATCGTTAAATCGAGTGTCAGGTAAATAAATCTGTTCAGGATAAATCTTCTTCAAAACACTGTGGTTGTTATTCAGGTAATGTCAGTGTTTGATTATGTCGCCACCACAGGCTGAATTTATATGAACTTGGGAAGAGAAATTTGGATATTCTATAAGTCCAGTTACGATTTATTCTTAATATTCTTTGGGTTGGTACTCTGTCTTTTTCTGGGTGTAAAACACGAGGCCAGACAGGTCACCTTGAAAACCCGATATTTATACAGAATGTTCCTTTTGTAAAAGTTATTCTCAGATTCATATTGAAGCCGCTGGTAAGGTTTAGGGTTTGACCCAATACTGTGTAAAGGAGAAAAAAATACAAATACTTAACATAATATACTATACACAATCCTATCCTTAACCCGCGTAACATAGAATATATTTATCTACTTTGGTTATTTAACTTTAAATTATAAACTACAAGCTTAGAGCTTCTCTTATCGTTTAAAAACTTCCGTGAAATAAATTCTAGTCATTTAAGAAAAATCAGTCATCGTGAATTAGAAATAAATACATATTTCGTCAATACTCATGATGAATCAGTGCATTTACTTAGTTGGTTAAAATATTCTCTGACTGGTTACTATCAGTTTAAAAAAAATTATATTATAACTGGAAGAGTTTAGCTAGAAATTTTTATCTGTTCTGCTAGCCACTGTAATACAGTAAAACCTAGAGAAATGTAATTGACGATTTAACTAGTTAAATCACTTAAACTTCTAGTATAATAATTACCACAAGCCAGAAATAAAACGATCTCCAATCGAAAAACTAAGTGAAACTATTATTATAAGAGATCTTAGAATCGAAAGCTAGATGTTCCTTGAAATTCTGGCGGTACTGGATAAATTTGAGTTAGACTGCTGGGGTTTATATATATCTGAAATCAAACGGAATGATCACTATAGACCGAAAACCAGACTCTCTGCCAGATGTTAGCACCTACGGGGAAATCTCTGATAAAATTCTGGATTACAGAAATCTACACCCTTTTCCACTGCACTCTCTTTAGATCAGGCGTAATGTAATTGACCAGACCGTGCGAGATTTCTTCGATCGTAAAATCACACTGTTTACCGCCCTGCAGACGTGGTCATTGAACGAAATCGAGCGAGCCCATTCTCTAATCTGGCGATTTGCCGTGTTTATTTACTTTACTAGCCAACGGATTACAAGGGAGGTAATAAAATTGGTCTCACCTCGTTTCCAAATTATCCGCTCTTGATCGCTATCTGATCATATCCAACGATTTTCAATCGCTGGCATTAATAATAAATTACAGATACCCCGCTCAGCATTAGCTAATTGGTCTGCTCGGGAGCACACATCAAAGAAATAACGAACAGCAATAGAATGCGTGCTAAATTTGAAAAAGGGACAGATCTATGAGTGTATGAATGGTTTATGTTATCGAAACAGGCGTAGGTGAACGTTTGGTAAAAGAAAAGTGTAGATAAAGAAATAGATAGATGAAAACTATTTTCATAATATGTCACAGACGTCCCCGCTTAAAGATATGAAACCATTTCATGTCCAATTTATGGAAATAGATTTACTATTTCAGAAGCTTCTGGGTGACTTATCTTCACTCTCATCTTCCCCCTCCGTCTCTGTCCAATTCCTACTCATGAAGTCTGCTCCAACGTTTTTTTTTTCCTGGGATGTATTCGACTTTAAACGAATCTACACTTAGGAACAGTGCGCAGCGCATTTTTTTCGCATTAAATTCCTTATTAGCCCCAAGAAACGCCAGTGGAGCATGATCGGTCTGCACCGTGAATGTTACTCCGTACAGATATTCATTGTGCCTCCTTATACCATGCACTAGTGCCAGACATTCTCTTTCCACTGTGGAATAGTTTTGTTCTGCTTTATTCAATTTCCGACTGCCGTATGCCACTGTGAATAGCTGAATCGGATCATCGTTGCCTGCCTGAAGCAGAGTTGACCCGATGCCTTGACCCGATGCGTCGACTCGCAATATGAAGGGTTTGGTAATATCAGGCAGTCGCAAAATTGGATATTCAGACAGTTATTTCTTGAGCGTGACGCAAGCGTCTTCGCATTTGGAATCCAAGATAGTTCTCTCAGGTCGCCCCTTTTTCGTAAGGTCAGTAAGGGGTGGAGTCAAAACATTGAAGTTTTTTATGAATTTCTGGTAATAAGCACATAGTGATAAGAACGATCGTGTTTCTTTCTTCGTCGTTGGCCTCTTTGCTGCACGTATCTTCTCTACGTTCTTAGCAACTGGCAATGGTATGCCCCAGGAAGTCAAGCTTTTCGAAGCCAATTAAACATTTGATAGGTCTAGCTGTGAGACCAGTTTCCTGTAGTCTCCTGAGGAGCATAGCAACCGTAGCAATGTGTTCTTCGTATGTGTCCGTTGCTACCAGTATATCATCCATAAAATTGTGGATATGTGAACTGTGCAGTGGTTCTAAAAGCTTTCTCATCATCCTTGTGAACACTCCTGGTGCGTTATGTAACCTAAATGGCATCACGTTAAACGTATAGTGTCCTTCACTGGTGCTGAAAGCTAGCAAAGGCTTAGTTTCCTCTTCGACTGGTATTTGATAGTACCCTTTGCTCAGGACAATCTTGGAGAAAATGCGTGTCTTGCTTAGCTTGATAAACAGCTCAGAAGCGCTTTGGAGAGGTTCCGGCTGAAATTCCGTTACCGTGTTAAGTAGACAGTAATCGATGCACAGCCGAACTTCCTTATTGGGCTTCTGCAACAGCACTACGCTCGCACTATAGGGAAATGTAGACTCACTAATAATTCCTGTTTTACGTAGCTTGTCTATGTCTTCACGTAGCGTAACAGCTTTCGCATACGGAATAGAGTAAACTCTGGTTCGGACAGCTGTCTTGTTTGTAAGTTTCATCTTGAACTCTACGAGATGTGTTCGCCCAGGTACATCCGTTAGCACTGCTGTGTACTGGTTCAGTTTCGCCCTCGTTTCTGTCTGTTGTGCTTCAGAGAGAGTGTCACCGAATGTTACATCTTTGAAAGATTCTATTTGTTGCAATGGATATTCCATGCAACTATCGTCATCTTCAACATCTTCGGTAGCTATGGCGACGGCCAGGAGATGTTCGGGAGAAGGCAGCGGTCTTTCCAAGTATTTCTTTAACAGATTTACATGGTAAACCTTCTCTTTTCCTTTGATAGAGATATGATAATTGGTTCTCGAGATCTTTTTTCAGGACTGTAAACGGCCCTTGCCATCCGATACGTAGTTTGTTGCTTCCGGTTTGCAGTAACAAGAAAACTTTCTCCCTTGGTTGTAGTTCTCTCTCTTTCGCTGCTTGATTGTATCGTTTAGCGGGCTTTGCACGTGCTCGCTTAAGGTTTGTCGTTGCTAGATCCCATCCTAGCTGTAGCCTTTCCTTCAATTCCGATACATATCTACTGGCTGAGACGACTGTTTCATCCGCCTTCTGGTCTGTCAGCGACCTGAGTAAGGCTTCAAGCGGGCCCTTGATAGGTCTGCCGAATAAAAGTGTAGCTGGGGGAAAACCCGTAGAGGCCTGGGGGGGGGCTTCCCTGTAGGCGAATAAGGCTGCAGGAATGAAAAGATCCCAATCTTCCCGTTTCTCTTGTCCCAGCTTACGTAACATCATGGTGAGGCTGCCGTTAAAACGTTCCACGAGCCCATTTCCTGCCGGATGGTACGGGCTGGTGTTGATGTGTTTGGCCCTTAAGATCTTAAAGATCTCCTCCATTAACAGGCTACGGAATTGGGATCCATTATCCGTCAAAACATGTAGAGGGAAACACAACCGTGTAAAAATCTGCACTAGGGCTTCTGCGACATCCTTGGAATCTGTGCATGTTAGCGGTATAGCTTGGGCCCACATAGTGCAGGGGTCGACTAAGGTCATGATAAACCTGTTCCTTCTTTTGGTCCATTCTAGGGGTCCAACAATGTCGACAGCAACCCGTTCAAATGGTGTTCCCACTATAAACATTTCCCCATGGAAACTGCGGGTGTCAAATGCTTGGGTGCTACCCGTTGGCACTTGGCGCAGGATTTCACGTACCTGATATTATCAGAGTGTATTCCTGGCCACCAATAGTGAGTCGATATTCGCTGATGTGTAGCGTTCTGTCCCATATGTCCGCTAAATGGAAGAGAATGCACAATTTCTAAGATTTGACTTCTGTACTGTTTCGGTACTAGGAGCTGATTAAAACCTTGTTCAGGCTTGCCCGTTCTGCGATAAAGTACGCTATCCTTAGAAAAAATGTCCCCGTGGTGTCTGGGGTCCTTAGCCATGGGCAGTTTCCTAAAGCAGGGTGCGAAGGTAGGGTCCTTTTATTGCGCCTCTTTACGTTCCTTAGGTAACAAATTTGGCGCAGGCTCCCGTTCCTTCTTGGTTTGCCCTCTTGTGGTTACTGCTGCCACAATTGGCTCTTCCGGTTTCCCAATAAACACATATCTACCGCCAAGTATGACTGGGTAGATCGGGTTATCCATAACAGCCGCTTTGATCACACCTCTGACAAAATCAGAGTGGAACTCCACCAATGCAATGGGAAGCGTTGTTGGTGCATCAATCTTAAAAACTCCACAAAGTTCGACGGTTTCTTCTGTCTCTTGACCGGGTTTGACCAGGTGTCTGGCAACAATGCAATCAAAAGAAAGCCCCATTTCAAAAAGACAATAAGTTGAAGACCCGTTCACAATAACAGTTCCTCGCGGTGAGGGCTTCTCTCCTTCAGGTTGAGAATCACTGACATCAATTCTACCTTGCGAGACTGTTTGCAAGCATCCGATGCGTTTAGGCTCGGTGTGCTCGCTCTGATCATATGTCCCGTGCGCAGGGGTTTTCCCTTTGTCACGCAAATTCTATATGGTAGCGAATCAAGGACAACCTTTGCTAAGCAATAAAGAAGGCTCAATAACCTCCGTCTGCGATGTCTGCGCCCCATCCTTTGTATTTCACGAAGGGGAAAAAGTAAGAAATATCTAGGTTCTGTCACTTGCTTGCCTTAGAAGCATGTACACACTGTTAAAACAAGGCAGACTACATTGACTTGACCATGTCTGCCGCATGCATTCACAAAGATAGTTTTTTACGGACAACTGGCAGATGACACAAGAACAGCCAGACGACTGTAGCTCAGGTTCAAAGACATGTGCAAGAGAGATATCAAGGCACTAGACATAAATTCGGCAACCTGGCCGCTGAATGAAGCTGCCAGTCGCACAAAGTGGCGATGTCTCCTCGGCGCTACATCTGACTGAGAGACAAGAAGATCTCACAACAGGAAGAAATGAACAGAGCACGCCAAAGGAACACCAGAAAAACTAGCAACTGGGGGCTTTCACCTTAATGTGATAGGGTGGGCAAGAGATGACGATTATGTTGTGATATGTGATCACTTTCTTGCACACTCGCACCGTCCCGAACAACAATAAAACTCTTGCTTCTAAAGCAGGGGCTGTATTTATTCACACAACACTATCAGGGACAACAAGCATATAAAGCAAACGTTATAAAGTAAACCAAACGAAACAAAACACCCAGCCAGTGCTCAATTGCTACCTGAAACATCCCACTATTACACACACATCCACTCTCATACATGTCTTCCAATGAGACTAGTGTGATGTTGTGCATGAGGCTGGCAAAGTCACCATGTAACACAGATCGCTACCGAAACCACTACTTCAAGAGCATATGAATGCTTCATGCGGAGGCCAGCCACATTGGTGGCCCCATGCTCCATAGGAGCGAGAAGAGAAATACATATCTCCAAGTGAACCCACGTGCTCTCATAAACCATTCTACACATTACAATAATTAAATAACACTAAAATGAGCATAATACAGTATTAAACGCTTTGTACAACGAATATTCTCCTTAACGAGAATAACTATCACCTCGCAATTGATCTATATCAATATACTTTACTACATTGTGAAGCATGTCGTATGTGACGACTGGCGCAGCTGACAACAAGCGTGTCGTATATGACCCCTGATAAGACTGGGAACCTCATCATATTAATCGCATCGTTACAGAAACTAACCATTGCCATAGCATATAAATGCTTCGCGCAGGCGTCTGTTGGACCTAGCCGCATGGTGTCTCCATGCTCCGCAAGGAGCAAACAGAGAAACACTTATGTCTCAAAGTGCCTTACGCACAAAGGAGTAGCATTACGCCCACAAGAAATCTTAATACATAAATCTAGATTCATCTTCTCAAAGGGAACTTTAGCACTACAAAAATGTGTACACAACAGACGTAATTAAACTAATCTCAAAGTAACACCATACAATTATTCGTTAACTTACTTCGCGTTCCACTATAATAAACTATCTTGGCATGAATGGAGAAAATTATATTAATCTTGTACTTTTAAAATAGCACCCCTTATAATAACAAAATTTTCATCCAACACTAAATAATAAACATGTTTAACCCCCTAAAAAATATATAGTAAAATTATAATCAATCATTGTGAAATATACTAACCAAATTACCTTCGCAGTAAAGAATAAACTAAAATAACTCTTGGACTAACAAAGCTAACAAACGTTATAGTTGGTTCACTGCGCTCTCAAATAATAAATAGCTTTACATCATTAGGCGTATACCACGTGGTAACTAAAAATGTTATTGTCGCTCACATGCGTCATCTTTATGCACATTTAACACGTGGCCCTGGCTGCCAACTTGCCAACAGTTAATAATATCTACATTTCAGTCCCTGATATCATCTCTGTCCAGTTCCATGTATGAAATAGGTTCTTTCTATATTCTCATAGCCGTGATCTGTGCTTAACACGCCTAGTAAAACCTATCCACACATTATTCTCACTAATCTATCATTTCAAAACTAAATTTAATGTCCTAAAAGAAATCTCCTTATGAAACACATTTATTTATCTATTTCATTAAACACGATACCAAATAGGTGGCAGACATACATCCCTACATTCTTTCTAACACTATAGACCGAAATGTTGAGGAATCACCTTCTTCCAAAATTGACTCACGTGTTCAAGGCATCTTCAGATGGACTCTGCTTTCTTACTGTGGTTTCTTTGGGGCGACTGACGAAGAAAAAGGCCTCTGCTGTTGTTGTTGTTTTGAAGAGGTGATGGGTGGAGAGCGGGCACTTAACAGCTGACCGTTATTGCCTCTTCTCGTTCCATCTTGGTCTACCCTGTTCAACCTGAAAGTTGGTTATATTGGGGTATTTAGTGTTATTTTATTTACTAATTTTGAATTCATTTAAAATAGCTATTGTCGTTTGCAGTTGCTGATTTTAATTTATATTAGTATTTGTCCATTTTATTGTCTCTTTTGTATTGTTTATAGATACCTATTGTCCTTTACACTTGGTTTTAATTTGTATTAGTATTTGTTCTATTTGAGTTGTTGTTTTTTTTTAAATCTTGTTGTCTTTCCTTGTCCTATGAGTAGTTAGTAAGTTTGTTTTCCGTTGTTTTTTAAAAAATGATTTGCTAGTTCCTGTTGCTTAATTTCTATGAAGTACTAACCTTATATGTTTTCCTTTGTTTTATGCATATATCTTTTAAGTATTGATTGGGCTTCTCCTGGGTCATCTATACTTAAAACCTTATCACCTGTCATGTCTATATTGTGATTTCTATAATAAGTTTTTAATTCAAGCCTTTGTTGTTCGTACTTTTTACAGTGGATCAGGTAGTGGTCTATGTCATTCTCTTCCTGACATTCTTGGCAGTGTGGTTCCTCTATCAAATAGTATGCTGCACCGAGACGGAGACGCCACAGTTTTTTTTTTCTATGGTATCTTTAGTTCTTCTCTGACCTGGCACGTCCTTGTTGGTTCTTTCAGCAGTTCGAGCGCGTGTTTGCCTTTTCTACTGTTCTTCCATGTTGTCTTCCATTTCTCGTTTATAGTTATCTTCACTTGGCTCTTGATCTCCGACCTTCCCAGTCCTGCTCTTATATTGTTTTTACTTATTCTTCCATTCTTGGCGTTCTGGCCTGTCATCTCGTTACCAGCTATATCTATGTGTGCTGGAACCCACACTAGCCTCACACTACATCCTCTGTTCTCTAGTGATGTATTAATTGCTAGATTTTCTTCCTTTATGTCGGCCGGCTGCATTTACCTGGGTGTTCTAGTGCCTGTAGTGATGATAGTGAGTCTGTAAATATCGTAACAGCTTCTGGTGGGTTATCTTCGATTATTTCTAAACTTTTTAGAATTGCTACCATCTCTGCGGTAAAATCGAAGCCCTTTTAGTTACACTGTAGCTCTTTTTAATTCCCTACTCTAGTATTACGACTTCTGCGCCTAGTTGCCCACTATCACCCTTGGATCCATCAGTGTAGACGGTCAGACTTTGTTTTGTTAGTTGATCTGTGAACTTTCTACTTATCACTTTGGCTTCCTTACTTTCTATGTTTTGTTTGATCTTTTTAGTAAGTGAATAGTCTACGATTGGTGTTTTTAGTTCCCAGGGTGGTATTTTGCTTCTATATTTATTACTATTTTTAATTGTGTTAGACAGTTCTTTTATCTGCGTTAGATCTTCTATAGTTCTCCACCCTGTTGGATATCTATCTTTATTTAAGGGGACGTCTTATACACTTGGTTGGTTTTTGATAAATGTTTTATGTGCTGGGTGGGTCACTTCTTGTGCTACTTTACTCCAATAATTTAATCTTAGTTCTTTCCGTCCTAGACCAAGGGGTGGTATGCCAAGAGCTACTTCTAGCGCTTCTACTGGTGTTGATATAAATGCACCTGTAATGGTTCTCATGGTTACATTTTGAATTTTGTCTAATTTTGCTTTGTTAGAGGCTGTAGCTGAGTCATAGACTATGCTGGCATAATCCAGTTTCCCCCTGATAAAAGACTTGTAGAACATACGCATTATTTGATTGCTGGCCCCCCATACATTACCTTTTACTATCCTTAGTATATTTAGGGGTCCCCTACAGGTTTCTACTAAATTGTCTATATATTTATTCCAATTTAGTTGTTTATCTAAAGTTATGCCCAGAAATCTTGTTGTTAAGGATATACATATTTTCTGAATTTAACGGTTATATTGATTTTTTTTTATTTTTATTTTTTTAAATTTCCTTTGCTGAATATCATTCCTAGTGTTTTGTTTACATTTATTTGGAAGCCCCAACTTTCCATCCACTCTGAAACTTTGTCTATTTGTTTTTGAAGTTTTTGGTAAACATGGTCCAAGTTTTTTCCAGATCGGCAAATGGCACAGTCATCTGCAAATTGAGATACTGCATACTTAAAGTCATTAAATTCATCGGCTAAATCATTTACAGCTATAGTGAAAATTGAAGGAGAAATCACTGATCCCTGAGGAATCCCATTCTGTTGTTCATATATTTCTGTCCTATCATTATTCACCTGTACAGCAAAATACCTGTCCTGTAAAATGTTTTCTAGATATCTATTGGTTTTACCAGTAATGCCAAACTTTTTCATTTTGTAAAGAGCTCCATCTCTCCAGCATTCATCATATGCTCTGGCTACATCTAGAAAGACTGCCACTGTTTTCTCTTTCCTCTTGATCCTTAGCTTTACATCATGTTCTAATCTTACAAGCTGGTCTACTGTACTTCTGTCTGCTCTAAACCCTGACTGGTTTTGGTTATATAACTGATTTTTTTCTAGGTAGAATTTAACTCTTTTATTGACAACAGTTTCCAGTATTTTACCTAGTTGTGATGTTAAGGAGATAGGTCTATATGAACTTACATCATGGGCTTCCTTATTGGGTTTTAGGATGGGTACTGTCATAGCTACTTTCCATGCTTTTGGTATCTTTCCTAAGCTCCAGATTTTGTTATAGGGGGAAGTTATTTTGTTTATAGTTTTTATTTGAGTGCTAGGTTTAAGTGACTGACAGAACTCCTTCCAGTCAGTTTCTTTGGCTTTAAATATTATTCTGTTAGATTCATTCCTAATATGTTTATACTCATCATAGTTTTCTTCTATTCTGTTATTTCTATATTTTTGTAAGGCCCTTTTTCTTCTCATGAATTTCTGCACAGCTTTTATTCCACCAGGCATCTGGTTCTTTATTCCACTGAGTTTTTCTTTTATTATTAATGTTATGTATTGGTTTTAGGTGCTGTGGCATATTTTTATTTGGTATATATTTTATTGCTATTTTCAGAATTTCATTGGTCAGTGTTTCTGCCCACAAGTCAGTATCATCGGTTTCCATGTCTTTATATTCCATCCCCTCCAGCTCTGATTGGAAGGCTTCCCAGTTTGCTTTTTTATAGTTGAAAGTCGGTTTCTCTGGTTCTGGGTTTAGAAAGACGTTTTCATGCATGGTTATTACAATGGGCAGATGATCTGAGTTTGTGTCTTATAATACTTCCCAATTTATATTCGCTAGGTTGTTAGTTGCTATACTTATGTCTATTGCTGAGTCTGCCCTGTTAGCTTGTGGATTAATTCTAGTTGCAGTTCCATCATTTAGTATTAGCAGGTCATTGTTTTCTATGAAGTCAAGTAGGCACTTTCCTGCATTGTCTGCAAGTTGTCCACCCCAAGCATAATGATGGGAATTAAAATCGCTGCTATGTCATTTTTGGGGCCTAGTCTCGTGCTTATGGCTAGTATTTCTTCATCTGTAATTGTGCCATCTTTAGCGTATACATTTAGGATTGTTAAATTGTTTGGTTCTGCTGCTATAGTTACCTGGATACCTTATATATTGGTTGTATCAAATATTTCCCAGTCTATAATTTTAAATATTTCGCTAACTAAGACTGCGACATCCCCTTCTTTACCTTCGTTCCTATCGTGCCTAAGTATCTTAAAGCCCTTACAACTATATCTACTATTTGGGTTTAAAAGTGTCTCTTGAAGAGCATATATAGCGGTAGTTCCTCCTGTCTCTTCTAGTGGGGGTGCAAAATTCTTTTTGATACCCCTACAATTCCACTGTATAATTCTAAATCCGTCTAAGTTGAACTTTATCATCATCTAGTATCGCTTTTAGTTTGGTTAAACTATCAAATTTGCTCTTATTCTGTATTTCCTGTACTAGTGGGCCCATTATCAACCATGTTTTCAAGAAATTCCTCATTTAGACTTGTCATTTTGTACCTAATTTTTTCCACTAAGTATGGTAAAAGTACCCCAACTTGTTCTTTGATAGTTTCTTCTAGGTTGCTTTTGTTTTCCTGTTGTATTATGTTCTTTTTGACCACTTTCCTATTTTCATCCAATACTACATTCGCTTCTCTCCATAGGTTAATCTCCTGTCTTTCACTTTCCATTCTTTTTGACATTATTTCATTTTCCTCTTTTAGTTCAGACAGTTTGACTAGTATTATTTCATTTTCTTCTTTCAGTACAATCAGTTTAGCTACATCCTGGGCAATTTGGTGCTGCATGGCTTTCACTTCTTGAAGCAATGCCTCTGCACTTTTCAGCGCATTCACATTTTAAAATGTTGTAGCTGAACTGTCTGGCTGACTGTTTTCTTTTGTTTTGTTAGCTACACTCTTGTCTTTTTCTTTTGACAACTGCGTTTTAATAGCTTTAATTTCTTCTTTTACAGACTTTATTTCTTCTACAACTTTACTGTTTGTGTTTTTGGTCTTTTCATTTATTTCTTTAATTACTGTTTTAAATGGTTTTCTTGTTAAGATGGATTCTTTTAGTGCTTGTTTGGTTTACTGGTACACTGGACAGCCCTGAAACCTGGCACTGTGGTTCCCTTTACAATTGATACACTTTCTGTTCCCATTCGCCTTTTTGTAGTCGGTATCTGCCTTTGCCTTTTCACACTGTCTAGAGGGGTGATTACTGGAGCAGTATCTATAAACTGTTTTACCATTACAGTAGTTCCTTCCGTGGCCGAATTTCAAACAGTTGGAGAATTGTAGCACAGGGGGAATATATGCTTCTGTATTCTTTTTGGTTTTCCCAAACAGTAGTGTTTAAGGGGTTTCTCTCCCTTCTGTTTTTATTACAACTACTGGGGATACTATACTTCCTTTCACCGTTATTCTGTCTACGTGTACCAGCTTTACGTCTGGGTTCTGTTTTGCGAGGTTGTTCCTAACTTTCTCGCTTAACAGGGTAGTGTTTATCCCCTTTATCACACATCTACTTGTCTCTTTTGCTAGCTCTATCTTCACTTTAATGTCGTGTGCAAGAGTCACAGTTTTTGCTTCTACCTTTAGTTTTTCTAACATCTCTTTTATTCTGTCACTCTGATTTGGGATAATTATTATGCCAAAATGAGTTTTTGAAATTTTGGCTATTGCTTTTTTGCCTAACACAGGTTCAAGGATGGTTATAGTTTTGTCTTCATCTAGTGCCTTGATCTTGACAGCCTCACCAGCTACTTGCGTTAACTTTAAATGACATTTGTTTACTACATGCTCATCTTTATTTTTGGAACCTGCATGGGTTGCTTCATGTCTTGAGTCTTTTTTGGTGCTTTCTGTGCTTTCATTGCTATTTTGTTTTTGGTTAGTATTTTCTTCAATGAGGCCTGATTATTCTCTTCTAGTTTATCGTGCCTGGTGTCCCTACCTTGGGTTTTGACTGCTTCTGCCCACGTTTTGTCTTCCTTTGTTTTTTTTACTTCTGAGCCTCCTTCCAGCTGTTCCCTTATTGTCTCTATCCTGTCCTTTATTTCTGTTTTTCTGACTTCAGGTTTCGTGGTCCTGTTTTTTCGGTCAGGTTTGGTGTTTTGTCCTTTTCAGGTGTCTTGGCCCACGCGTTTCCTTCCCCGGACTGTTTCCTGGTTATCGGTGGCATTTTTCAGTGTCTTTTAATTTGCTACTAATCTTTTTATTATGTGCTTCGTTTTGTATGAACTTTAGTGTTTATCCCTACTCACTGCTTTAATCTTAAGTTGTGTATATCCTTGCTTTCTCCTTTTTTAAAGTTTATAATATTATTATTTAAGAAACACTATTGAACCTGTCTAGTAGACCTTGTTGAACAGTTAAATCTAGTTCGAATTTTGTCAGGTAACTTTAATATATTTGTTTTTACTTAGATTATATTTTGATGGTTGAATATTATTTTTAGTAATCTATGGTTTTGGTTTATTTTATTTTATTTTCCTCACTACAATTCCTAAATAATGCAAATATTTATAGTAATAGTTAAATAGTCTCCTAATACTTAATATTAACTGCAATAATCTAATACTTACAACAAACTACAAAGGAAATCACCACTTAAATTATTTCTATCAATATGGCTGCTAGATCTCACACAAACAAATGCCACGTGTCGATTGGATCTATTTAATTTCTTTTTTTTTTAATTATTCCAAACGATACATAACTAGTCACCAAATACTTGATATTAAATGTAAAAAGCTAATACGTTAGTTGCTCATCCTTTACAGGACGTGGCAATCAACCACGGCTTTTATTGGCTGTTTTTGATTTTTCTAGGCAATTTTTTTATTCAGTAGTTTGCCATTGTTTTCTGAACGGTACGGCGCTTATACCATTTTTAAAAATCCACACAAAGCGATCTGCTACCAAACCGCCTGCAGCAGGTTTCGAACCTGGTATATCTGGATTATGAAACTGCGTTCATAGGCCACAGACGCCGACTAAAAGGCTAATAGGCCTACTTAAATCAAACTAAAAAGGAATCACCACTTATATTTAATATGTCTATCAAGCGTATTAAATAAGATTCCTAAGTTGTGAATATTCTTGCTTTCTACTTTCTTTTTTTTAAATTTTATAATATTATTTAAGAAACACTTTTAAACCTGTCTAGTAGACCTAGATTAACAATTATATCTAGTTCGAATTTTACCAGGTAACTTTAATATATTTGTTTTCCTTAAATTATACTTTGATGGCTGAATATTATTATTTGTAATCTATGGTTTTTGGCTTATTTTATTTTATTTTTTTTCCTCACTACAATTCCTAAATTATACAAATATTTATAGCAATAGTAAGGCCTCTTCTGGCCAACGCACTTCTTTATGTAGGCCGCTAGGTATAATCACTCACGGTGTAGTGCGCGCGCGTAGTAATTGGGCCACGCAAATAACACAGGCGATGGATGCTCTAGAAGTAGCGAAAACACAAATATAAAGCACAACTATTTCTAGGCTCTATTGTGGCCCAGTAATATATCTTCCTCTTGAAGATGTTGTGGTAAATAGACAGTAAACCACGGAGACAATGGCGATGACAAGATGGCGCTGTTAAACGACTGACGCCATAACTATTATAAGATGGCGCGGCTAGATTAAGGAAGCATTCTCATAGTTAGTTTTGACTGAAGAAGGCTATTACCAACTCGTTGCTATTAGCGTCAATCATTGTCCCTGAGGAAAGCACAGAGAGTAAAATCACGTGTTGTGAGATGAGATACTTAAGACGGAATGACAAATGATGACACCATAAAAAGTGTACATCCTGAAGTAAGTATATAAAGAGACAAAAATGTTAACAGGTTTGACTATCTCATGAAAAAGGAACAACAAAAAGTTTGCAATATGCGCCTACAACAGTAGATCTTGTTTCACATCATGGGGAAGACCAATGGACAGATTGATAGACAACATCACAAACATGCTACAAAAACACAAGCACACAGGATCCAGTGTTACACACTTGGCTTAAGAGCGCAACCTTCCCTTCCCCAATACGCACTGAAGCACCAGTGGAATGAATAAATAAAGTAAGGGTTGGATCGGAGGGTTGATCAGTGAGTTAACAATTCACTATCGTAAAACAAGCTATTGTTACCGAAACAGAACCAGGCTCGACAGTAAACATGACTCACTCTAATATCTTGGGGGCTAAGGAGATTTTTAAAATTGGATACTGGAATGTAAGAACTATGTGTCAAAATGAACAACTATTTCTATGCTTTAGGCAAAATTGACAACGATATCACCACCAAGACAATCGATACTAAATGGGAACAACTGAGAACAGCAATGACAGAAGCAGCAGTAGCGACCACCGGATACCTAGTACATAAAAAGAAAAAATGGATGAGAGAAGATACTTGGGATAAAATACAAGAAAGGAAAACAGCAAAACTTAAACTACTAGCGGCAAGTACACATAATGCAGTTGAATCTTGCAAACTAAGTTATAACTTGTTAAATAAAGAAGTGAAGACAAAAACTCGAAGAGATAAAAGACATTTCATCAATGAACTGGCCGTAGAAGCTGAAAATGCTGCAAGAACTGGTAATAGTAGGTGCCTTTATCAAATTACAAAACAACTATGTCACCAGCCTACTGCTATGGAAACACCTGTTAAAGGTAAATTAGGGAATGCAATACCAACAGAAAAAGAACAAATGAAGAGATGGGCTGAGCACTTCATGGAGGTGCTAAACAGACCACCACCAACAGTAACACCTGATTTTAATATAGAAACACCCACAAGCACCTTGCCAATAACTTGCGATGAATTCACGCTGGATGAGATCAAACAAGCCGTTAAAAGATTAAAAAATTTTAAAGCTGCTGGAGTTGACGAAATTTCAGGGGAAATGATTAAAGCAGTTAATGACAACAATCTCTTGAGAATTTTAGATATTATAAATGAAGTATGGAGAGAAGAACAACCACCACAACAATGGAAAGACAGTATTATTGTAAAGTTACCGAAGAAAGGTGATCTATCAGACTGTAATAACTGGCGTGGTATATCTCTATTATCAGTACCTGGAAAATTATTATGTTGCATGATGTTAGAAAGACTTAAATTGCATGCTGACGAAAAGATCAGAGAAGAACAAGCGGGTTTCAGGCCGAAACGATCATGTATTGATCAAATATTCACACTAAGAACAATTATAGAAGAATCAGTGGAAAGGCAATCGCCACTTATTATCACCTTCGTCGATTTTCAAAAAGCCTTTGATAGTCTACACCGCCCATCATTGTGGAAGATACTTACAATCTATGGTTTTCCAACAAAATATGTGAATATAATCAAAGCGCTTTATGACAATGCAAGATGTTGTGTTAGAACAAATAAAGGGAATACAGAATGGTTTACAGTAGAAACAGGGGTGAAACAAGGCTGTATTATGTCACCACTACTTTTTGGAATAGCTATTGATTGGGTTATGAGAAACTATACCCACAATGAACAATTGGGTATAAAATGGACAAATGGAAAATTCCTGGGGGACCTGGATTTCGCAGATGATGTAGCATTCTTAAGTTCAACACCAAGACAATCCCAAGAAGCAATAAATAATTTGTGTCATCTCTCGGTTAAAATAGGTCTCCAAATAAATGCCTCTAAAACTAAAGCTATGAACTTTTCTAACGAGACCTTTGATATCATCTTTAACGGGGAAAAACTACAGAAAGTTGAAAGTTTCAATTATTTAGGCAGTAAAATGACTCAGGATGGTGACACAACAAGAGAAATCCATACTAGAATTGCTTTGGCAGCTAGCGCCTTCAATAGATAATCTAACATTTGGAAATTACGATCATTGAATATACATACCAAGCTTCGTCTGTTTAATTCAAATGTTATCTCAGTGTTAACATACGGCTGTGAGAGTTGGAAAATAACAAAATCATTGGAGAACAAGCTGAATACATTCGAGAACAAACGTCTTAGAAAACTCATGAACATCAGTTGGAAAGAATTCAAGACTAATCGACAAATAAGAGAAGACTCTAGGCAGAAATATGTCTGAGGGTGAAGAGGAAAAAAAGGAAGACCGACATAAGAGAAGGAAGAACGTTGGGCCTAAATAATGTGCAAAAGCTAAGAGGAGTGGCATCACAACGAACAACCTGGAGAGCACTGGTTTCTGTCTTATGCGCCGTGTTGGTGCTTAAAGAATTTATTATTATTATTATTATTATTATTATATATATATATGGTAATCTTCTAAAGAACGTTGCCAAAGTGTTCTGCACAGAATAGTCATTTAGAGTTTGGTTTAAGAATTATCTTCATTGTACACGGACTCATCCATCAGTGCTCCGATCTCCTCCCTTAGATCACACAAGGAGGATCTCAGCAAAGTGCACGAACTCCGTAGCACCGGCGAGAATCTCAATGTGTGTATACAGGAACCACACATTCTATAAATATTGTTTGTGTGGGTAGGTTTATAATTTTTAAATTTTGTCAGGGCAGCTGCCTGATAGGCCTACTCTTTACGATTTTCAACTGCCGTGGGATTTTCCGAGAAGGCTAGGCCTAGAACCGCGGGAGTATGACATCATTACGACCACTGGTTCTGAAAAAAAGTTTTAAAGTTTTCCATAAATTATTTTCCCTAACTGGGAATCGACTGGGAATCGAACCCGGTACCTCTAGAACTCGAGGCGGACGCCATACCTCTTAGCCGCTCCAACCCTTCCCCCCCCCCCCCCCCCCCCCCCCTCCCCCCCACCACACTTATTTAGAGTTATTTCCTTTCAGCAGTTTTTCATACTTTTAGCAGTGTGTCGTGGATATGTGTCGTAGTATGCAAGTATCGATTGTAATCAGCAACTGTCACACAATTTGAAGTGTAAAATGCAGAGACAACTATAAACAAAATCAATTCTCAAAACAGGAAAGGAGGGTGGCTGGATGTTATATCATGAGGGTTTTGGATTATTGTCTAACTTACTTTTTGTTTTCATAATAAATGTTATATATATATATATATATATATATATATATATATCAAATGTGAAGTCAGTCCTATTGTATGGCTCAGAGACATGGAGAACAACAAAGACAACAACCAAAAAGCTACAGACTTTCATAAATGGGTGCTTGCGTAGAATAGAGGGATTAAAATGGTATGACAAGGTTACTAACGTGGAACTGATGACAAGAACTAGACAAGTGCCAGTGGAACAAGAAATGAGAAGAAGACGATGGCGATGGATAGGACACACACTGAGGAAACCTGTTGGTAGCATTACAAGGCAGTCCTTGATCTGGAACCCCCAGGGCAAGAGAGGCAGAGGAAGACCAAGAAGTACATAGAGAAGAGAGCTGGAAACAGAGGTGAAAATGATGAGGAGAACATGGAAAGAACTTGAGATGATGGCACGTGACAGGAGGACTTGGCATGTGTTTGTTGAAGGCCTATGCTCCTTTGGGAGTGGAGGGTTATGAATGAATGAATGAATATATATATATATATATATATATATATATATATATATATATATATATATATATATATATATATATATATATATATATATATATAAACATATATGTACGTGTGTGTGTAGTTTTGTTTAATATACAGACATTTTGTTTTGAACCTTTGTGCTCCTGTTGCCGTTTTCAACGAAAGATCTATTAAATCGACAAAACAATATAAAATGCATGAATGACATACTGCACTCTATTTTTTTGTTTTGTTTACACTGAAGCACTTTGTTGTGCTCTTACAGTGGTGGTTTATATAACAGATCTTTTATTTGAGTACTGCTTTTCTCCAAGCAAAATCTCGTCTTAATTGCTACTTAAAACATAAGATCTGTGGCGTTATTGTTTCGTTGTAAATATTTATGATACTAAATTTTGTTTCAATAATTTAGATTTAGAAGTCGCTGTTACGTAAACGAAAGAATATACTATATCTTGCAACAAAATAGTAAACAGACAAAAGGTATTAAAAATTTAAATATTACAATTGAAGATTGAAATGGAGAAATATGCAGATATAACGTAAATAACAAAGGAAATAAAAATGTGCGCTACCAAGTACCTTTATAAAAGGTCAAGAAATCAAACTTTGATTTGTTTTACACTATTATCTGAAAAAACGCGTACGTAATCTAAATCTATTGCACACTAACAATTATAACAGAGGCTGAAATTATTTCTTTGTCTTTTAGATAATAATATTACCAGAAAAAAACAAAAAACAAAAACAAAATATTGCAACAACAAATTCACTTGATGCGTAACGCGCAATAATCTTTTTTTTTTTAAAATTATATGTTTGTCAACATGACACAAATATCTGCTTTGTTATACTATTAACAGTCATGTGAGTAATACAGTAGAGACTACTGGAATGTCAGTATTTTAAGATACTCGAATTCCATCAGTAGTTATTATCCATACTTTAAACTGACATTAAACAATGTTTTTCTGTGAATTTGTATTTTAACATTATTAAGTACCAATATTTGATTGCTCACGACAGCAATTTATCTTGCATCACCAAGGTGCACCGAAATTAATCCATTATTGATTTGGAGAGTGGAACAATTATATTTTAATGCATATTGTATGCCTCAATACAGTAAAATGGAGAAAGGAGATTAACTATATTAAAAAACACCACATATTCTTGACGTGATATAAATAAATACTTAAACAAACTTTTAATCCAGTTTTGGAAGCATCCATTTGGCTGACTGTGTCAGATGAAATATTGGTTAAACAAGATGTCTATGAGAATAACCCGGCCCGAAGTAGCACGTAATCATTGTATTAATTCAGCATTACAATTCTTTGTGGCTATTTAAGGCTCACTGCAAATAAATGCCTGGCAACCTTTTCATCCAGAATCAGACACATCACAAGCACGGGAATGATTTGCTTCTGGCTTTCTGTAAGGGGCCCGCTGTAATGGTGATGATATGCCCCACAGGGAGCGCATGAGAAAATTATGATGATGCAAATACTCATATTAGTTGCCTCGTATTGAGAAGCAGTCGTCCCATTCTTTATTTGTCGCCTAATGATTTTGTGATATAGGAAAATTTGTCAGTGAAAGCTGACAAAGCAAAATCAACTATGGATAAGTATCAATCAAGTGTTCCGTCCCCTTTACATTATATGTGGGCGGGCCCACTTGGTTCATGACCCCCGAGTGTCAGCTTCCTGTTGTCTTGTGCAGAGAATTGAAACCTCTCCACCTTGGTCGCAACTTTCAACTTCACACCTGTTTATATTATGAAGGTGGAAGTAATTGTGAAAGTAACCCGGATGTTTAAAACAAATGATGTTCCGAATTCCAGAGCCTTTTGCGGTTGTTCCACAGCCAAAAGGATGCCTTTTCCACATATATAGTTGTCGTTGCCATTTCAAACCAAGATATAACAACATAATAGAACTCGAAAAAAATCAGTCTAATAAAATTTCGATATTAGAATTGAAGACAAAAAAAAAAAAGGAACCAAAATTAATGAGCAATATAATTAATAAAAAGGGACACAACCAGGAATTTACTGTCTTAAGATTTGATGTTTTATAAACAGAATAATCTCTTCTTAGTCTGGCAGTGAAACGTCTCCTTGTTTTCAATGCTTGTCTAAATAAATTTGTACATAATTTGATTTTATTTTAAACTAGCAATTTTAACAGAGGGAGGTTAGAATTATTTCTTAATCTTCTAGATACTAATATTTAAAATAAACCCCCAAGAAATATACTGTATGCCTAACGTAAAATCATATTTTGATAACCCGTTTGACAAAGCGACATAAATATCTGCCTCGATACATTGTCAAGAATCTTTCTACCAGAAACATATTGCAGACTAGCGGAATGGCAGCAATTTAAAAGGCACAAAGTGCACCACCAATTCCTAACAATAATTTAATGTCACATTAAGCGGCATAAATATCATGGACTAAATGAATTAGATTTGAACAAATGTACGCTGTTTATACAAAGCATAATAAACCGGGCCCTGAATTGTAAAGATTGTATAATTGTTTAAAATACTGCTACTAAACAATAATGATTGAATTTGATAATTGCATTACGTTGACAAGAAATATAAGTGTTTACAGTATTACTTACTCTGTGAACAACAAGAATAAAACTAAAATTTCATTCGATTGATGTTTTTTTTTTGTTCTGTTTTGTACGCTCGCTATTACTCAAGGCGAAATCTCAGGTTAGTATGTCTAACCTGAGACTGATTTTTACGTGAGCATCCCTTTTTTTCTTGTACAGACACAGGTGTCCCTCGCCATTCAGGCAGATACTCGCCGATTTTGGAGGTACCCATTAGAGCTGGGTCGGCTCAGGAGCCGCCAGTCCCTGGTCAATAATACTTCTTCAAATGTACTCACCAGGGCTCGAGTTAATCCAGTCCAAATCCCGGTCGGCGAAAATCTTCAAATGTTCTCGCCCGGGTTTGATCCGGGGTCACCCGGGAGCCAGCGCAGTTTGGTAACCACTACACCAGCGCGGCATCGTTTGACATAGATTGAGGGTAGTTGCATCTATGCTCAACGAAGAATAAACGGTGATGGATGCCTTCTTTCAAATCTGAACGTACGTCAACATGGCCAGATTTTACCAAATTTCGATTTTTGTTCTGATTTAATTTTTTTTTTTTTTTTTTGGATTTAAAAAAAAATATTAAACTTGTTCTTCTTGTTTTAATTTTGTTTAAAAGACTGGACGAATCGCAAATGTTAATAAGAAGCCGACCGGACGCTAAATTTTGATTGAAAGCTGGACAAATCCGAACAAATCAAGACGTGTGGTCTCCCGAACTACATGAAGCTGATTCTGTGGATGAATGTTAAATTAAACACAAGAGAAATAACCATGTGGAGAGATTGTTAACTTATTATAGTTTTGTCCCGTAATGTACCTGTTTCAAAACGGAATGTGTGTTAGTATCAAAATAATTATCTGACAACAAAACATACATGCATGTTATAACAGTAATGATGCTGATAATATAAATAAATTGCAAATATACTGTTTAAAAAAAAAAGCATAGCTATCCGAGGGCGCGTTTTTTTGAGTTTGTAAGTAAAATTTGGTGCTAGGGTATATAAAAACCAGCCTCAAATGTTCTTTACAGTGTCAAATGCACGTGTTGACCGGAATTGTGTTCGTTTTTGTAATCATTACAACGCAGTGGTCAATAGTATTTATGACGCAAGTTTTGACCACAGCTCATGATGCGCGCACGTGAAAGCAACAAAATTTGGGGTGAACACTATTCACTGAATACGCAACTGAAACCCTATAAAAGGATAACGCTACACACAAAAAATTCAGTTCATTTTCAAGCAGACATTTATGGCGTCTCTATCGATAAATTTAAGGAACATTGCTATTGGCCGACTGCATGCAGGCGAAAGTCAAAGTCAAGTTGCCAGGCATCTAAACGTGCATCAGAGTACCATCAGTCGACTTTGGCCCCGGTTCCAAGCCACTGGCTCAGTTGAAGACCGGCATCGCAGTGGACGACCCAGAGTGACAACAGCAGCGGAGGATCGCTTTATTCGGCTTCGTCACCTCAGAGACAGGTTTACAACAGCTTCCTCAACTGCCCAGTCATTGCCTGCAGGACGTCATGTGTCTGATCAAACTGTCCGGAATAGACTGCATGACGCTGGACTTTTGGCACAACGACCTCACCGAGGACCTGTCCTTACGCCCCGCCATCGCCAAAATCGACTTCTTTGGGCCAACAAGCATCGTCCCTTGGCAGCTGACAATCAATGGAGACGTGTCTGGTTTAGTGACGAATCTTTCTTTTTGTTGCAGCGTCATGATAGACGGCGTAGGGTCTACCGTAGGCGAAATGAACGTTTTGCCCACAATTGCGTTGATGAAGCTCAGCCGCAAGATGGTGGAGGTGCAATGGTGTGGAGAATGATCAGTTACAAAGGAAGGAGTCAATTGGTTCACATTAAAGGAGGCTTGAATGCGCAACGATACGTCAATGAAATTCTTTGACCCCATGTCGTTCCACTTTTGGCTTCCCAAAGGTCTGTGTTTCAACAGGACAACGCCAGACCCCACTGTGCAAGGTTGACCATGCAGTTCCTGACTTCCAACAACATTCTCACCATTCCCTGGCGATCCATGTCTCCAGACATCAGTCCGATTAAGCACCTGTGGGATGAGCTGCATAGACGTGTTTGTCGCCGAGACGTTGCTCCAGCCAATCGTCGTGATCTGTTCCAGGCACTCCAGGAAGAGTGGGCAGCCATCCCACAGGTCTACATAAGACGTCTGATCGTATAAATGCCCAGGAGATGCCAGTCGCTGATCGATGCAAGAGGAGGGCACACACCGTTCTAACGGGAAAGCCCGTACGCCAAAAAACTCTCGTGACCCAGATGCAAAACAACTGTCAATTGATTGGGTGATCCCTAAGGTATTCTTGTGTGCAATTTGAACAATTAACTCATTAAATTAAAAAAGTTATTGAATGTCAAAATTATGGCTATGTGTGTGCCTTCAGTAGCTATGCGTTTCTTTTTTTTTTTGAACAGTATAGTTATGTATGATGTTAACTAAGTAAATGTTCGTATTAATTAACTTGACTTACTCTGTTCCTGATGTAGGTCTATATACCGGTGAACTATTTTTGATACGCGTTGTTGACACTATTTTAACACATGGTTGCAAAAGTGAAGCAAGCTGTTCCGAATTAAGTCCGCTGCGGGTTGTTGACACTATTTTAAAAAATGGTCGCAAAGGTACAACAAGCTGTTCCGAATTAAGTTCGCGCGACCTTTGCGACTGGCCAGTTTTGACAAATGCGTTGAAGCATGACTTGAGTTTTTGAGACTTGTCAACTCGCTAGTGTTGTGATAACCTGTTCCTAGTTTTGCGTGAGGCATTCGTGTCGTCGTTGACCAGCTTCGCGGGCTAGCCGGCTGGTTGGTTCATGCATTGGTGGTTCCGATGACAAGTTGCTGGGAGCCGCGCTGGTGTAATGGCTTCGGCGTTGTACTGGCGACCTGGTGTTCATGGTTCAAACCCGGGCGTCGGCGTTTGAAGAAATGTTTACGGCCGGAAATTTGACTGAATAGCCTGAACGGCTCCTGATAAACCCTCTGTGGATGGGAAGGAGCGAAGCTCCTGACCGGGTTGGAAGGAAAGTCCTCAGGTTCCCCAGCCTCGCAATGACATGTCATTGGGCCGAAGGGCTGAAAGCCCAAGTGCCGCTGGTTACGGAAAAAAAAAAAAAAATGACAAGTTGCTGGCTCATGTGCAATTCATATTTACGGTGAGCTCATCCCAGCTGAAGGATGGTATGTATAAAATTTCACGAAGCCTTTTTACCGTTCCACGACTTTTACATTATTCATTCTTCACTGGTTATTTCAAGAGGTTTCGGCTGTTTGTCATTTTTGTATACTGTGTCGGGGGTTCGTTGTCTTGTAGAAGACTGGTTTCGTCACTAGTTTATATTTATGATGACCTTTCAATGAGTTAGTTTGGCACATGACGTAGAGGAGTTCGTTGGCCAGTAAACAGGCTGGTCTGTGCACCAGTTTGGGTTATGCCGTAGCGGAGTATGTTCACTTGTACGATGGACTGGTCATGGTGCCAGTTTGGATGTATAGGGGCCTGGCCAGCGCTAGTTTGGGTTGATGCAAGGGACTGGTCGCGGCGCCAGTTTAACTTACGTGACTCGGTGGTCAACATAGTTACAACTCTGCTGTAGTACTTGCACAAAACATCCAGGAAGAGAGAGAAACCCTTTGACTTGGTGTTGTCAGTTCTTGTGTGCAATGTGCTCTGCATGCACACGTTGCAACAGACGTTGGTGAGCACATTGTTGATAAAAGCAACGTCCACAATAGTTATGTACGTAGGTTTATGTTGGGCACAGACAGAGTTATGAGGAGCATCATTCTTTCTCGCGCTCAAGTTAATTTTTATATCAAACCGACTTTGGATATGCAGAAATTCGATGACGAGCCTACATCAGTTTGGTTATCATTCTCCGCTGATTCGGTCTTACCATTGCTGGTGATTACACACTGTCGATGTCAACGTGCTCTAGCAGCAGAAAGTTGTTCTAGCTTTGCTTTCTTACCTTTTCTTCCCATTTTGAAGTAATATAACACAATTTAACTCTAATCAAGAGAGAACTGTCGATGTGGAAGCACCACGTACGATCGAAAAAAAGAGTTATTTTGTTTATTGCGGAAGTTGCTGTTGTTATCTCCCGGATTAACGCTGGCCAACGAGCGCGTTCTTATGACCAATCAAAAAAGATAAACACAAATGCGGCATGAATGAGTGAATGAGGTCACCGTGTGACCACTCCTTATAAGGAAGTTAACGTAAAATTGTGGAAATTTTGAATGCCAGATCACGCAGAGCTATGAGAAAGAAAGGTTTCGAATTTGCTATAATCCGGGAGACAAAGAAATTCACTTTTCATCGATACCAAATACTTCACGATGCGGACAGCGTAACCAAGGTATTATTGAGCGGCAAATCTTGCATGTTAGGCACAAATTTGCAAATCATAGC
Source organism: Oreohelix idahoensis (assembly GCA_024509875.1). Lineage (NCBI taxonomy): Eukaryota > Metazoa > Mollusca > Gastropoda > Stylommatophora > Oreohelicidae > Oreohelix > Oreohelix idahoensis. Next base: position 141,424 of record JAMPIV010005482.1, read on the forward strand.
TTGGTCATAATCATTCAGTTTTTATTTCCTTTATACAGTTTGTAATTTTATCAGTTATAAATTTATTTCCTTCATTAATAACATATGGAATACGTCTGAGCTCAGTTTCTGAATCCAGAAATTATTTCAAAGGCATAGAAACTGGGGGCCAACTGTGCTAATCTGTGTCTTATGTTATTCCTTGTTAGGTCAATCTTTTTCGGCTAAAATAATTGGTGGCTTTCCTTAAAATTCCCATGTAATATTTTGAATATTTATTTAGGGATTCAGACTTTCTGAGAAAAACAATGTCAAGTAACAAGTACAGTGTTAAATCTGAATATTTAGTGATGTAAAAAAGGCTTTGAAGAAAAAATTATTAAAACAAGCATTTTGTAAAGATTTAAATTTGTTGTTTATTTCTTTGACATATTTCTATATATTTTATCATGATTTTTTACATAAATATATTAAATTATGAAATTAATGTGTTCTTTATTTTGTCCTCCTTTTCCTACAAAGTGTCCTCCTGTGTCCTCCTGTTTAGTCAAAATATCGGAAAATATCCTCCTTTAAAAAACATTATGGTCACCCATGTGTAGTATACTATAGATTGTATACACGAAGATGCAGACAACAAATGATGTTGCAGATGCTGCAGATCCGAATATCCAAGTATTGCGATAAATACCACAAGTTCTAGCTAAAGAAGTTGGACACGCTAAGTACAGTAATGTCAGGCAGTAGTCGATTAATTTACAGGTAACCCCGAGAATTGCCTAAAATGGTTTGCATAAATAGACAAATACGCGTTGTCTATCAGTGCGTTAGAAAGAGACAATATTATCATTGCATTTAGTATTAGTAAAGAGTTGGTAACAGACTTCATCCTTTTTTTTTTTTAATGTAAAACTTTTGCCTCGTTTTGGCGACGCGCGTCCCGTTCAACCTAGCCGGTTATGTTAGGGCGCATGTCCAAATATAAAAGACCATTAGGTCTGGGATTCATCCGAAAAAGGAGAGAAGAGTTTCCTACAGAGACATGGAGTGAAATAAAGAAAGAACTTATAAGGCGGTACCGGGACATATCAGATCTACATCTAGAATGGGCTCTCCTGAGAAGAATAAAACAACGACAATGAGAAACATCACAGATATATAGTGACATACTCCTCAACTTAGCAAAAGAAGCATTGTTAGGACAAGAAACTGGTAAACAAGAACAAAAGAGACAACTGACAGGAACATTTGTAGATGGTTTGAGCAATAATGTTTTGAAGTTGCATCTGCTCCAAAAGGATCCCAAAAATTTACATAAAGCTACTCGTATCTTGATTGCGTTAGCAGGAGATAACGTCAGGAAGAGACTCGATATCAGGTTAAGAAGAACAGCTACAACAGGAGATGATGAAGAGGAAGAAGAAACACCGATGGAAATTGCCGATGTCGTCCCAACCAAAGGAGAGCTAGACATATGCAATAATGCGCACCACAACAAAGATACATACAATATGTACGAGTATATATGGGTATCACATGTTTTTTCGTGTGGACATACGGGTCATGTTGCAAGGACTTATCGAGGGAGATCACAGCAACCCCAAAATGCACTAAGACAGCCAGCCAGGCAGTGTAGTCACATTAGACGGACTAGACATAGGATGGACAACCGAATGGGTTGTTCTTGCAAATACACTCGCACTTTTACAACTCACATTGAATAAAATCACCACATTGGCGCTTGCGCAGCTTCCATACATAATTATTAATATGGACCGATTAAGAAGATTTGTAGACCTCGTGACATGAACATGTGAACGAACACGCATTCACAGAAAAAGAAAACTGACATCACATCTTGGCAGAGACACCATGGGAATCCATACACTAGACATTGAAGTAAGGACAACAGAAACAAAACGTGTCATATAGCCACTGTAGACAGACACGGGAATATTCTCAATAAAAGACAACGTCGCATTGCAGTGATAAGTTTTATCACTGAAATAACACACGTAAAAACATTCGAAATAAATAATGTTGCAACGAGAGACCAACAAAGATGTATGATCACAACAGAAGATGGACAAAGAGCGCATATAAAGCCAATAACACAGTGGAGAAAAACATGTAAACGACATCAACAGGTCAATTTTGTGAAAGCAAGTAGGACACATTGGACCCATATGGATAACAAACAACCCAGGACAATAACACAAGAATCAGAAGGTAATTGAACAAAGATGATTAGTGTACGAACACAAACAATGACACAGAAGAACATCAAAAGTGAACTTGAAAAACAAAAGGATAAACAAAACCAGGTGAGAACGTACAATTGAAAAGACATTAAGAACAGAAAGGGAAAGCATTTACGGATACCAAATAACACGTGATTCAGTACATATTGACAGAGGGAATCTAATTATACACGACCTCTCAATTACACACAACATGAATACAACACAAAAGGACAGCGAATGGAATAGCAATAGGAGAGGAGACAACGTTGTGACAGTTGCAGAGTACACTAATGAAAGTATAACGGATGACAGCAGTTCAGATGAAGAAACGTACACACCCGAAGCAAATGGACATCAGATAACAACGACAGTGGAAATATACCACCAACAGGAAGTACTGTGACAGGGGAGAGAAGTTTTGGTGATTGTTATGGGATCTCTCGAGTGCTGATAGTACCCGAAGGAAAGATGATGCAACCCAGATTCTTAGTCCTCACCACAGGCTGTCACGTTATCTATTCTCCTTGATACCTTCCACTAAAACGTGTATATCCAATAACTCACTGGTTTTATAAACAATCCGTTTTATTTATAAGTCCAACTGGACTACAAGGTTCATATAATTGACACAACTCAATACCCTGACTACTGACAGTCAGAACGTTCACAATCAAAAAGAGCATTGTTCCTTTGTATAAGACGACAGCATCGTTGAAATACTGTCAATGTCATTTGTAAACAATGGTGGCTTCTACTGACTCTTTGTAATTTCAAAGATAAAAGTTATCAAAATGTTCATACAACATAACGAGGTATAAAAACCGTAAACAATTCTTCCAACATAATATCTTGACTTAGTCGTGTGAAAAGGTTCCACTTGCAGAAAGGGATAGTTCTCAACTTCTAACAAGGAAAACTCACCGATCTGGAAGACTGATGTGTCTCGCTCAGAAGCTAGTTCTCGACTGTGCTTATAAAAGTACTCGAGCCCGTGCAAAGCTTTCTGTACACACTCACTCCAGTGTCAACAATGCCTTGTTCTTCGCCTATCAATTAAGGGGAGCTAACTATTAATTTCTAAGAGTTATCTTATCTTTACTAGTGTTTATACTTGCTAGTCTTGTTCAAATACGTCGGTCTGTTAGACTTTATTTCTAATACTAACGTGATAACGTGCGTTAGTGTTGGCCGTACTGTCACATACGTCTCGGGGCTACAAAAATGTATCCTAGAGTGAGACATTTTTGTACTATCTAACATAAAATCTTCAAAAATAACATCCCAAAAACGCAAGAGTATATAATCATGACATCATATGAAAACAATTGAAAATTATGTGGAAACCGTAAATTACCATCTTAGAAAACCTTACAAACATGTGACTTAGTAAACTATAATAATAATAAATTCTTTAAGCACCAAACATGGCGCATAAGGCAGAAACCAGTGCTCTCCAGGTTGTTCGTTGTGACGCCACTCCTCTTAGCTCTTGCACATTATTTAGGTCCAACTTTCTTCCTTCTCTTATTATTGTTCTTCTGAGTGTTTCTTTTGGTCTTCCTTTTTTCCTTTTACCCTCAGGAACCCAAGTGAGCGCTTGTAGTGGTATTCTGTTGTTTTGCATTCGTAGGACATGACCGATATATGACCATCGTCTTTTCCTTATATAGTCGGAGACATATTTCTGCCTAGAGTCTTCCCTTATTTGTCGATTAGTCTTGAATTCTTTCCAACTGATGTTCATGAGTTTTCTAAGACATTTGTTCTCGAATGTATTCAGCTTGTTCTCCAATGATTTTGTTATTTTCCAACTCTCACAGCCGTATGTTAACACTGAGATAACATTTGAATTAAACAGACGAAGCTTGGTATGTATATTCAATGATCGTAATTTCCAAATGTTAGATAATCTATTGAAGGCGCTAGCTGCCAAAGCAATTCTAGTATGAATTTCTCTTGTTGTGTCACCATCCTGAGTCATTTTACTGCCTAAATAATTGAAACTTTCAACTTTCTGTAGTTTTTCCCGGTTCAAGATGATATCAAAGGTCTCGTTAGAAAAGTTCATAGCTTTAGTTTTAGAGGCATTTATTTGGAGACCTATTTTAACCTATAGTAAACTATAGGCGCACATTATGTATTATGGTAATCAACTAATGAAACAATCACGTAGCATATGTGGGGAGGAAGTGGTAAAATAATGTTATGAATATGATATAACTCAAAAATTATCAACAACTGTTGATGGAACATGTATCAAAAGTAAAAAAAAACATATCATGTGATAATATGGCATCAACGTCAAGAAATGCGTACAAAAATAACACATTATGGAAATCAAGTAGAGGTGTCGGAAGTGAATGTGGAAGTGTAGATGATATTGTGTAAAAAAAGGAGGTGAAGGTCTGTGAAAGGCAATGTGGTTGGTAACTGATGTGTGCGAAAATAATCCAAGTGTCCTTCAAATGTGGTGATCGTGTTTGTGATATGAAAAAAAAATCTCTGCCTTTATCAAAATAGCCAATACATATTTTAAAAAATCTCATCGCTGTGTGTCATTATACAATGTCTGAATCGCAGAGTTAGAAAAATTTACTAACTATGTAGCCATACTCTGTATGAGATTGATGTGCAGTCAATTAGAATTAATAGCTGTATACATATTATTTACAATTGTAAGACTCTCATTTAGGACATGGTGTATAAGCTGTTGATTGTCTGCGATGGTACGTACGTGTTGTGCATGACTGTTTATGTTGTCATCAGTGGAAGTCCCAAAAAAAAAACTGGAACTTGACCTACGAAAGGTGTACTATCTCTGTATTTCTACTTACAGTATTAAAAACTAGTTTGCCTGGCAACTAAGGTTTCTAGTAACTGTAATGTCTCTCTACTCGACATGGTCGATAAAACACATAAGAATGAAGTTGTAATACAATGTAAGTATTAATAGTCTCAGTGATATACTGATTAATTATGCTAAACGAGCACATAGTATCTTGTAATTCCGTCTGTAGTGACCATAAGGAAGTGACAAGAGTAATCGTCCATCTAGATAAGGATTCGGATACGTCCTTCATTTTCTCAAACAATGTAGTATCACGTCACAAAAGACTGCTGGCCGGATGGTGTGTGACAATTATCGCGAAGTTCAAGGTCAAAAGAATGATGTAACAACTCATTATCATTCTGAAAAAGACTAAGAAAAAGACAATTATAAATGTTAGTATTTGGCAAGCGCCATTCTGACCAATTCTAGAACTGCGACATCTCGTGATGATAAGCGCTGATCATTTTGAGGGTTGTCTGTGTGGGGAGTAGTCATTGTAATATGAGCGACGTGTTCATCAGGGTTACGAGGAAGTGTACCACCCGGAGAGGAGGTGGGCAATTTTCTACGTTTTCTTAGAACTCGGAGCCGTACGTGTTCCTGTGTAGGTCTAATCAGCTTCGACAATGGAGCTGAATCAGTGGAGGACGATGAGTAATGGCGTTTAATAGCGCATCGAGTAGGTATGTCAATATCAATATCAGAATGGATATCTTCAAACATGGAGGGTGGTGGTAGTGGGTCAGAAGTTATAACTCTCCATGATTCCGCTGTGATCGTGGCAGAGGAATCAGTCTGGTCATCTAGTGTAGGTTTTTGAACCAGAATCGGAGATGAAGTCATGTTGGAGTGTTGCGGAGAAGAACATTCATCTTCGGTTTGTGGTTCAGTTTGATTCGTAACCGAGCATTGCGTTGTTGTATCTTCTGTCGTAATTCTGTAATGGTATGTCGTCTTCTTCGGATGAAGTGTCTCGTTCCTTCCTATTACGATTCACGGCTTCTCTGAAAGCTGTAGGGATATCGGCATGAGGAATGGATTCGTCATCGCTGGAAGCAATGGAAGTGGACGATGTATAATGTGAAAGAGTAGCTTTTCTAACGGGTCTCATAGAATTCATCCTAGGGGTCGGAACAGGTCAGTGATCATCTAACTTTATCTGAGACACATGAGCTTTGGTGTTGGTATTAGTCTGCAAGTTCAACTTAGGTCTCTGTCTTACACAATTGATTTCTGCTCGATCATTATTCTTACAGTTCGTGGTTCTTTCTGTTTTATACACTTTGATTTTGACACATTGTCCCCTTTCTGTCATGACATTTGAATTATTAACTTCAAAAAACTTTCCAGCTTTTATATCTTGAAGGAAATTTCGAACTGCTACTCTGATGCTTGTTTTACTTAAGGATTCTTAGTGTCTAGGTTGTCCACGAGAGTAATTGACGTGAGGCTGGTGATGAGGATTGTTATGTCTAGATTGTCCACGAGAGTAATTGACGTGAGGCTGGTGATGAGGATTGCCTGTCGGTTGATGTGTGTAGGGCGGAATCTGGCAATAATTCCGTGAAATATGTCTAAACATCACACAATTAAAACAAGTAATAGGTATTACATTGTGTATTTGTGGCAACTGTGTCGTCGGAGCATTGCGTCGATCGAAATGTTCACCATAATTCCTGTGGAAAGCATCGTGACTGTGTAGGTTACGATGTTGTGCATCCTGTGAATAAGATGGGTACCGTAATTCATTGTTGTTTGTGCCTCTCCTCCATTGATGTCGAAAGTGGTCTACTTCCATCGGTTCTGCAAAATAGTCTGATCGTGGTTCTCGTCCAATGCGTTAATGAAAACGTTTTCTTACATTTTCTTCGTAGACTGTAGTCTGAAGCGTTTCCGTAATAGATTTTGAATCTTTTCTTAAAAGGTGGAGTTTTAGGTTATCTGCCCATAGACCATCGATGAAGATTCCGACCAAGTGCCTTTCTAATTCTTCGGAAGGAATTGATGCACCATGGAAAGCATCCTCGGCTAGATTTAGTAAGCGATCCCCAAACATTTGAACGGGTTCATTACGCTCCTGTTTAATCTTCCTAAGAAGTGTCCACGCGTGCATTGAATCGGATATGTTAGAGTAACGATTCACCAAGTCTTTGCGAAGGCTATCAATTGTTTCATCTGGAAGAGCCTTACTTCTGCGGCGTAAGAAATCTGTAACAAGTCCATCCGAAGATAAAAATGCAATCCGTTTGCGATCCGAATCTGAGGCTGAGTCAATCAACGATGCAAGTTTGTCCATGTCTACCAACCATTTTCTAAAAAGTGTGCGATCTCCAGAAAATGGAGTAACAACTGTTCGAATGGCATGACACTTTGCATAATGATCCATCTGATGAAGAGGGTCAGTAATCTGCTTCAAAGCCAACATGGTGGGATCCATATCATGGGGTAATGGTACAGTATGCGGTAATATGGGTTGCTGTTGCTGCTGATTTTGTAACATTTGTTGGTTCAGCATTTGATGGTATTTTATCTGTTGTTATATTTGTGCTTCTGAAGCGCTAGTGGTGTCCATTATAAATTCATAAATGAATGTGTAAATAATTCAAACAGAATGTTCAATTAGATAACGTAGACAGAGGCGTGAGCTCTTCATGGCACCACTTTACTTATGTGTGAAAGGGGAGAGAAGTTTTGGTGATTGTTATGGGATCTCTCGAGTGTAACTGGTTACCACCAGAGCTGTTAGTACCCGAAGGAGAGATGATACAACCCAGATTCTTTGTACTCACCACAGGCTGTCACGTTATCTATTCTCCTTGATACCTTCCACTAAAACGTGTATATCCAATAACTCACTGGTTTTATAAACAATCCGTTTTATTTATAAGTCCAACTGGACTACAAGGTTCATATAATTGACACAACTCAATATTCTGACTACTGACAGTCAGAACGTTTACAATCAAAAAGAGCATTGTTCCTTTGTATAAGACGACAGCATCAATGAAATACTGTCCAATGTCATTTGTAAACAATGGTGGCTTCTACTGACTCTTTGTTATTTCATAGATAAAAGTTATCAAACTGTTCATACAACATAACGAGGGGTACAAACCGTAAACAATTCTTTAAACATAATATCTTGACTTAGTCGTGTGAAAAGGTTCCACTTGCAGAAAGGGATAGTTCTTAACTTCTAATAAGGAAAACTCACCGATCTAAATGACTGATGTGTCTCGCTCAGAAGCTAGTTCTCGTCTGTGCTTATAAAAGTACTCGAGCCCATGCAAAGCTTTCTGTACACACTCACTCCAGCGTCAAGAATGCTTAGGTCTTCGCCTATTAAATAAGGGGAGCTAACTATTAATTTCTAAGAGTTATCTTATCTTGACTTGTGTTTATACTTGCTAGACTTGTTCAAATACGTCGGTCTGTTAGACTTTATTTATAATTCTAACGTGATAACTTGCGTTAGTGTTGGCCGTACTGTCACAGTGCACCACATCAGCACCTAGCATGTATACAAAATACACAAGGAGAACAAGATAAAGAGAGACCCACCGAAATACTGTAGAAAATGAGACCGAGGCAGACGCACGATGTAGGCACACTAGAGCGGCAGAGCAAAGACGAAATGGAATGGAAAACACCATGGTAGATGAGATAAAGCGACTGCAAAATGCCAGGGAAAATTCAGAATGTGAGAGTGACATTCCTGTTATGGAATACATACAAAGATTACAGGGGAGGGAGGATATATTAAGAGGACAGGAACTGGAGACAGAGGAAGATACATAAACATAGATGAACCGAAGAATAGGCATCAGGAGACACAAGAAAGTGGAAAAGGACCGACAAGAGAAAATAGTCGGCATAAGTTAAATTACGTGGAACATAAGAAGTCACGGTGGACTCCAGCTGAGGTATCAGTTTCGGGTGAATCAGACGACAGTGTGTCGTCTGAGGAGGAAAGCAACGGCAGTCACAGACATAGGAGGAGATTTAAAACGCTAGAAAATAGTAGAAGAGACAACGAGGAAGGAGAAAATATAGATGTAAGAGTAAATGAAGAAATGAGGATAGAAGAAATGAGTCAAAGAGACGTGAAAGAATAAAAAATAGAGATTGACGTAAATATCGGTCTAGTATGAGATGGGACAAAGAGGGAAAAATAAGGATGCAGGGAGCACAAGTAGAGCTCTAAGTACAGACCGTACAAAGAAAAGAGAAGCTGAGAGACACTCAAGCAGAATGAGAAATAAGGAACAATATGAGAAAGAGAAACCGAAACAGACGGTGGTAGAAGTTAGACAAGGTGGAAACGAAAATCAAGGAGTGGATAAGCAGCAAGAAGCCCCGGATAGGCTGCATAAACTCATAATGAAGTGAATGAGAATAGTAGGAGAAAGCAATGAGAGGAGAGTCATAACATTATATACATAGGCTTTTTATGGCGGTGACCAAGCCTTGTGAAAGCTAAATGGTCGTTCTTCATCGAAAATAACAAATTCTGGGCATTTCTGAACAACTGATTGCTGCAGGGGAAGAGGAAAAGAAAAAGAGACAATAGATAGTGATTCAAGAAATGTACGATTCGAGGAAATAATTAAGAGGGTGACGAAGATGTTTCGAGGAAGGAACGGAGTTAGAAATAATGATGGCATACAGAAATAGCAAAAGCGTTGAAAAAGTGAGGCCATATGGAAATGGCAAAGATATTGATTGGGTAAGGTCATAGGGAGAAGGCGACGGCATTTGGTAAGTGAAGAAGTCATCGAGTAATGACAGAGAGATTTAGGAGGAATTTAAAGAACATAAAGAAAAGATGGAGAGGAAATGTTCAAGGGCGTAGACTGTGTGCCATCTGCTTCTTCTCCTAGCTTGAGACTAGTTTTGATGATCCTTTAATCGCAAGGAACGCTGGAAAAACGGAAGCTCGTGATTTCAACTCAATACGTTTCGGAATGGCAGAAAAACCACAAGAAAAGCCTAGACCTACAGTCTAGATAAAACCAAGGAGTCTTCAACATGGTACTGGCTACAAAAGAGCGAAAAGCTCAGCAGCCCTAGTTAAACAAACAACAACAATATCACTCAGCCCTACGCATCTTTTAATATCATGGAGGACTGTTTATTAAAAACTAGTCTACCCGGGGTGCCGGAAATAATTGTTTGATCTGACCCTGTCCTAATCTTACTAGACTTCTCCATCTCATCGCCTCAGATTTGCGGAAAAAAAATTAGGTAATTCTAGGGTTTGGTCAGTGTTGCAGGGCTGTTTGTTAGTGGTTGCATTATCATTGTCCTTTGCATGTCAACGTCCAACTTGTAATTAATAAAGAATATTGTAAGGTCTGGCCATGTCTTGAAATTCCTTAATTCTCATTCATGCTATGAAACATCGTGCTTCTATTGTCTAGTACGCGAATGCTGGATGCTGGTTAGAACTGGTTAACAATTGCATAATATTGACTTGGTATTCCAAGTATTCGAGTCCACAAAAACATAATTTATTTACGATAAACATTGAAGATTTCATGAGCATGATTCTTAATCAACGTGCATTAATTCTGATTCATGTTAATAAATAGCATTATCAGTCCGTGTCATAATAAATTACTGTGAAGAGAACAGCTTGGCTATTTGCTCGTGCTGTTGGGTTTCAAACAGCCGGTAGTGACCGCATGTGTCTTGACGAAATACATCAAATAATTGATTTAATAATCCTTCCATCATTATAGGTTATCCACTAACCTTATCGATTCATCCTTTAACATATCAATATGAACTGACTCTGAGTCCTTATATAATTCAAATAAATACGGCTATTACCAAGCCTAACCTTGGAAGGATGTAAGACACGACTTCACGGCTTGACGGACGACGTAAAAAGGGTCCAGTAACTAAGTCACGGAGCGTGACCTTATCAACGCTAACAAGTCACAATTCGACCGTGTTCACTAATCCGTGAAGTATCAATTGTTAATCTATAATAAACTATATCACCCTGAAATTGCGCACTGTCAACTATAGCAGACGACATCAATAAAAATACCGTAACAATTCCCTCCCCGAAGATGAAAAAAAAATCTATTAGATAGATTTTTTTTTTAACTATCTTACTCACACATCTCAAAAAATTTAACAAAAACCCGACGTATGGCTTACTATGTTCTGTCTAGAACAGTGTCGTGGTCATGTCGATAATATATCAGTTATGTAAAATATTAACGGTCATACTATACGTGGATATTATATTAACTAAAGAAGTGTTCACTGTCGCTAAGTAATTATATACCTAACTGAAAGTATGTTTTGACTAAATGTTGAAGTGTTATGTCATGAAAAGCATTCTAACTAATTAAAATTAAACTAATTAATTATAGTATGTATGTAAAGTATCATTAAATTTTTAATTAAATAAACTAAAAGATAGTGTTATAGTAAAGAAAATGAGAAGTAAAGACAAGTAAAGTGAAGAAAAAAGATAAAGTATAAAATTAATTAGTGATGTGTGCTTCAAATTAATCATGTGAATTTAGTAATTACTAACTAATTAACTTAATTAACTACTAAAGGAAAAATAATATTCATACATATAATGTCAACATCTTAACTAATTCTATATATTATATATCACATTCAAAATAAAATATAAAGAGTATTCAATTGTGTGATATTATTTTGTTTTCATCTTTTCTTTCTTTTATATTTCATTGTTTTTCACACTTCAACTTATTTTATTTACTTATTAATTTAATAACTATGAAACTAAATAACATTGGGACTGAGGATCCAGCCGTTGTCATGTCCCGATTGAACGAACGGTAAGTTCCATTCTAAGCGAAAGTTAGTAAATTGTTCAATGTGATTTGTTCCTGAATAAATGTAATCCTCATAGCGTTGAATTAATCATTTCAATTTGTGTAGCATACCGGTATGTGTCCAGCCTGAATTCAGATACTTTTCCCGAGTATATCGTAACGAGTTAAAGAAGGAATGGACACTAACCAAAGTCCAAATGTCAACATGTGAGTCGTCGAAATATGTCTCTTGATATAAACAAGTTCGTTCGAAAAATGTATATATAATAGTTGATGCACTGCACAGTGACAATCGTATGTAGGTAGTTCACCTCATCGTTGAAGAATGTTATCGTTCTAACGTCCTTATAATTCCGGAGTACTTTTTAAATTTGTGGACAATTGTTATTCGAATTCAGTAGGAAGTCTTGAAAGTACATCCGCCATTATAATTTCTGATCCAGGGATGAATTCGATAACGAAGTCATACGATTGGAGTAGAATTGAGAATCTTGCGAGTTTGGAGCTTTTGTGATTTGATCGACGTAGCGATGCCACCGCCTTCTGATCGGTTTGAATCACGAAGGGTGCACCCAACAGCAATTTTTCCAGCTTAGCAATTGCCCAAACTACTGCCAATAACTCCTTGTCCACCGTCGAATATTTGGTTTCAGGCGACATGAGTTTGCGTGATATGTACAACGTTGGATGAAGAATACCGTTGTGACACTCAGGCAAACAAGCTCCAATACCGTATTTACTAGCATCTGTACGGAGGAAAAACTTGTTAGAAGCATCAAGTAATCTCAAAATTGGTGGATTTGAAAATATCGTCAATATTCTGCAAAACGTTTTGTCGCATTCGTCAGTCCATGTCACCTTCAACGGCATGTCTTTCTTCAACAATGATGACAAGACAGCCGTGATGGATGATAAGTTAGGTACAAATCTACTGTAGTATTGGACTAACCCTAATAAACTTCTAACTTGCTTCTTCGTTTGAGGAACCGATAAATTTAAAATTTTAGATACCGTACTGGGGACAGTTTGAATACGTCCAGCTCCAATAATATGTCCCAGGAAGGTTATCTCCTGAAACGCAATTTGTATTTTCTTAGGTTTAGCGGTTAAATGATTTTCCCTTAATATTACCAAAACACATCTAAGCCCCGAAAAATGTTCCTCAAATGACGAACTAAATAAACATATGTCGTCAATGTATGTAATAACGTCTGGTCTACCTGATAAACATTTTCGCATCATGCGAATAAAGATAGCCGGAGCGTTCATAAGCCCAAAAGGCATCACATTCCACTGGTAAAGACCTTGTGGAGTGGAAAACGCTTTCTAATATTTGGCTTTTTCGGTTAGTGGAATCTGCCAATAACCTTTTGTTAAGTCTATCTTGGTGAAAAGTGTTGCATTAGACAGACGAGGAAGTAAATCGTCAAGAATTGGATGTGGTTCGCTGTCAGCTACGGTCTGAGCATTTAGTTTCCTATAGTCAACGCATAAACGAATGTTGTTGTCCTTCTTTCGGACAATGACTAAAGGTGACGAAAATGGAGAGGTACTAGTCTCTATAATACCTGAAGACAACATCTGCTCAAGTTCCGTAGTCGTTTTGCTAAGAAAATGCAGTGGGACAGAATAAGGATGTACACGAATTGGTGTATCATCTTTAAGAGTAATGTCGTGAGTAATGACTGATGTGCGACCCGGTGCGTCGGTTAACACATCTAAAAATGATTGTAAGAGATCAGCAATCTGATGATGCTGTTTCGGTGTAACCGATGAAGAGATGGTTACATCCCGCCAAGATTCCATAGAATGTAATACTGGTACAGGTAAAGACATCTGTACCTCAGGAAAAGAACATTCTTCTTCCTATATTACTGAAAGATTAGAATAGTGACAAGTTGGTACAACTGTGTCATCTAATTCGTGGAAATTAAATTGTAAGTGTTCTGGACGAGTATGAAATTGTTTAAGCATGTTTATATGATATAGTTTTCTGTGTCCCTTAATATCTAAGACATAATCGACATCAGAAATCTTGTCAATAACCTTGTAAGGACCAGTCCAAGATATAAGTAATTTATTGTCCTTATGTGGAAGTAAAACATAAGCTTCATCGCCTGTAATAATTGACGTAATCGTCTAGTCCTATTTTGTAATGTTCGAGTTTTAGCTTTCGCAGCCTCAGACGAAGCTGTTGCCAACTGGCAAGATTCAATAATGTTCTTACGTAGATTAATTACGTACTCATATGATGACTGGGTATCCTGAGTCATCTCGGCGTCAATTAGTAAGTCTCTTATTAGTCCCATCGGACCTCTTCGTGGAGCGCCAAAAACTAATTCGAATAGAGAGAAGCCAGTCTGTTTATGTGGCACCTCTCTATAAGCGAGCAGTACAGTTGGGAGTGCTCTGTCCCAGTCCTGAGCGTGCTTTACCGTAACCTTATGTAATTGTTGTTTAAGTGTACGGTTAAGTCTTTCCACCACACCATTACTCATGGGATGATAAATACTACTAAGATTTCTATCTACGTACCATGTCTTCATTACCTCCGTCGTGGTATCAGATATGAATTGAGATCCGTGGTCTGATAATAACTTTCTTGGAAAACCTACCGTGGAAAAGATAAGATGTAGTGCATCAGCTACATCGGCTGTCGTGGTGGTCTTCAATGGTATGGCTTCTGGCCATTGTGTGCATAAATCAATGCATGTGAGAACAAATCTGTGTCCTCTGGCCGAAGACAAAAGTGGACCAATAATATCTATGGCCATTTTATCAAAAGGTCGTACTGATATATCACAAGCCTGAAAAGGAGCTGTGTGAAAAGCTCCGCGTGCTTTCACTTCCTGGCATATAGTACAAGAGCGTACATACTGTGATATATCTCGTGAAACTCCTGGCCTAAAGAATGAAGATAATACTCGCGATCGTGTCCGAGTATATCCTATGTGACCAGCACACTGTGAATCATGTGCATGTTGAAGAATATAGCGTCTAAATGCACAAGGTACCATGACTTGTTGTTTTACCTGAGACTTGTCCATAAAACATCTAATTAATATATCATTTTTAATAGTAAACCAATGTTTATCTTTATTGCTCGACGTTAGATGATCCAACTTGTTCACCAGAGGAAAAATTTTTTTAAAGATTTGTCTTCCTTTTGTTTGGTTGAAAAATATGCTCTGTCAATAGGAGAATGAACAGCAATATCCTCCTGTGTGTCTGTTTCTACCTTTTTAGTGTCGATACTATCCATGTTTTTCTTCTGAGCTCTCGTCGTCACTGCATTCCAAGTGCATAGATTGTGTTTCTCCCAATTAATAATTTCTTCTGGTGTACAATCTTTGCTGCCGTGAATACGACCTACCATTAGATCTGCAATAGGATTGTTCAACATGCATACTTTCACATTTCCTGAAAAGAAAGGAGTATGAACATGTATTATAGCAGTGGGGTAGAACTCAATTGTACCCCCAAATGTCATACATCTGACGTATTCTCCTGTCGCACAACTTGGATGAATCAGTGACTGCCGGACTCCGATAGTAGTAGAACCGGAATCTTTCAATACAGAGACTATAGAACCATTGACTATTCCTCTGTTAAATATCAGAGAGCCTGTTCCATCATTGGTTGCAAGACCTACTTCTGGTAGAATGTGTCCGCAGTTTAATACTGTCTCCTTTGCTTTCTGAAACAGAAGATTACATTCTGGGCAAATATTTGCCACGTTATAATTCATAGCATAACATGTGGAAGAAGATTGTATTGGGTGATCATTATGTGGAACCCCTGGGGTAGTACTAGTAGTAATTGCCGCCCCTGTATTATGATCATAACGTGACGGTCTACGTGACTGAGACCGATGTCTAGAATAGTTATTATAATTATTTTGATGTCCCAGCGCGGTGACTGTTGTGTCTAGGTCTGAAGCCTTGATTATTCTTAGTCCACCTGTTATCATTGTTATTATTGTTATAGTTGTATGATCGATTATTGTTTGAATAGTGTTGACCATTGTTGTACCTGAATTGAGGTGACTGATGACTATTCAGCTATCTCTATTGACGTTCCCATATGTATTATTATTTTTATAATTGTCATTGTTGGCATTATTCCTTTTGTGCGGATAATTCCTATCCATACTATAAGTTCGCGATTTATCCTTACCCTGGAATGCCATATTAGAAGCTACAGGTAGAGGTTCTCTTATTTGTAAGTTAGATATGCTCTTATTGTTATGTGCAGAGCAATAATTTACTGCCATTTCTTCCAGTGCAGCAATTGTAGATGGTTTTCGTTCTTGTATAAAAGAAAAGAACGGTGGACTGATAGAGGATAAAACTTTATCCCTCAGTAACAAATCAACTAATTTGTCATATAATTTGTTAACACCTGCCAGTTCCACCCATCTGTTAAAGGTATTGCGTATATTCGCAATAAAACCTGAAAAGTCTTTATTGGACTCAGGTAGAAGCGTTTTAAACCTAAGTCTGCAGCCTTCCTCATCTAAATGAAACCTTTTTAACAATAAAGAGTTTATCGCATCATAATCCACTGCTATTGTAGGATCAGCATTCTCTGTTGCGTTTAATGGTTCACCATCTAAAAATTCATTTAGTTTAAGTGCCCATGCCTGTTTAGGTAAGTTATTTGTTTTGCATACCTGTTCAAAACTTGCTAGGTACGATGATAGGTCGTCAAGGTTTAACTTAAAATGTGGTAATTTAAAGTTATAATAAGTTTTGTTTTGATTGGATGAAGATCCGTTTTGAGAATTATCAGTCTGGCTCGTAGTAGCACTTTGAGCCTGTAATTTTGCAGTTTCAAACTTAAGACGTGCCAATTCCATTTCTTGTTGCCTTATAATTTCTTCTCGTGTAATTTTATTCTCTTCCTCAATCCGTAGGATTTCATCTCTTGCCACTTTTCTTTCTTCTTCACTCCTAGCAAGTTCTTTTTGTTCTTCCAACTCTCGATTAAGTTCTTCTTTTTCCTGCTTCAATGCTGCTTTTCTCTCTTCCTCTTCTTTCTTTGCAATAGCAAGTTGGGCTTCTGCAAACTGACGAAGTTCTTGTCCTTTGTAACCATAATCCTTCCCAATCTTAACAAATGTGTCAAGAGTAGCCATATTAATACAACAATATGCCTCCTCAGTTAAATATTTAATGATATGTATGTGTAAAATAAATTAATATTCAATACCATCAACTACAATATTATATTACTATTAGTTGTAAGTTCCACAATTATTTTGTAACTAAATAATTTATATCAATAATGTATAATCATTACATTATACCAATTTATTACACCCTTATTCCATGAATCCACTAGTCTAATTTATTACTTGTGGGTATTTTCCATCCATAAATCTGTTATTATATTATATTTTTATAATATTAAATATAGTTTCTTAGTTAATCAATCATCTCTTCATGGAGTGATTATCAAACAATTATTCATTAAAAATTATCTGGCCTCAATAAATTATTATTATATGATGTCCCTATGCCCTAGTCATAATATACAAATGGTAGTGTCTTTGACTACTACTGCAAATTGACGACATCACCTAAGTCCTTAAGTCATTTATAAAATTTAATGAAATTAATTTAATATCTTATTGAGAGTCAGTAATATAATCAAATTATTAATTTATGATGTGAATAAATACAATACAAATGATTAACCAAAGCTTTACGAACAGAAGTACGATACAACAGTGACAATTTCCCAAATAAAATGATTTTACAAAACTAAGCATAGAAATCGGAAGTACTGAAAGGTCAAGGATTGACCTAAGACGAGATTGAACTAAATCTATGTCAAAACACAGATAAAAATACGAATGCAAAAACTAATGACGTCACAGGACTCATCTAATGGTTATTACAATACATATATGAAACTAAACGAAAGATAAGTCAGAATGGAAAAGATAGATTACTAAACAATAATACAGAAATAAATAAACATGAAACTGAATACATCAAAATACACCGATTATCTACCAGACTTAACAGCTAACACCAATGTCAAATAATTACAAATGCAGACGAAGCGTCCAATCGGTAGAATCTTCGCTGGGGTTCTCTGCAAAATGTAATTATTTAACTGCCCTAAAGAACAATCAGAACCGATTCAGTCGTCCTCAGAGACATCAAATCCGTCCTGATTCGCCTCCCAACCAGCCCACGTATATGTACCACACAACACAATATATATATAAATAAAACATTCAACATTTAAAAACGACTTGCCAAGACATGCCTATAATGGCGAAATGGACTCATAGATGCACAGTTAACAGACAACGGTTAAAATTAACTTATCTTTTTGTGCTCGATTATTTACCACCGGCAATGCTAGTATGCAACAACGGCATAGACAAGTGTCGTGAGTTTCTCTTCCTTTGCTTGACAAAGGGTTTCTTCTTAGTAAAATCCGTTTGTTGAAGAGGCTGTGTAAACGGCTGCCGTCCTGACTTTCAGCTAGTACTCAAAGAATGATGACGTACGTTTGACCTTTTGTAGTTATGCGTGTCGCGTCATATTTTTGCAATCACGTGAGCGTCTTGCAATTGTAAACAGCTCTTGCCCGTATGAATGAGATTTCACTCACTTTTTTTGTTTGAAGAAATAAATTTCGTTCCCCAACACCGTGGGCACTAGATGTTGCAGGGCTGTTTGTTAGTGGTTGCATTATCATTGTCCTTTGCATGTCAACGTCCAACTTGTAATTAATAAAGAATATTGTAAGGTTTGACCATGTCTTGAAATTCCGTAATTCTCATTCATACTTTGAAACATCGTGCTTCTATTGTCTAGTACGCGAATGCTGGATGCTGGTTAGAACTGGTTAACAATTCCATAATATTGACTTGATAAGTCCAAGTATTCGAGGCCACAAAAACATAATTTATTTACGATAAACATTTAGGTTTCATGAGCATGGTTCATAATCAACGTGCATTAATTCTGATTCATGTTAATAAATAGTATTATCAGTCCGTGTCATAATAAATTACTGTCAACAGAACAGCTTGACTATTTGCTCGGGCTGCTGGGTTTCAGACAGCCGGTAGTGAGCGCATGTGTCTTGACGAAATACATCAAATAATTGATTTAATAATCCTTCCATCATTATAGGTTATCCACTAACCTTATCGATTCATCCTTTAACATATCAATATGAACTGACCCTGAGTCCTTATATAATTCAAATAAATACGGCTATTACCAAGCCTAACCTTGGAAGGATGTAAGACACGACTTCACGGCTTGACCGACGACGTAAAAAGGGTCCAGTAACTAAGTCACGGAGCGTGACCTTATCAACGCTAACACGTCACAATTCGACCGTGTTCAGCAATCCGTGAAGTATCAATTGTTAATCTATAATTAACTCTATCACCCTAAAATTGCGCACTGTCAACTATAGCAGACGACATCAATAAAAATACCGTAACAGTCAGACAGATTAAGACATGATCTTTCCTAACATGACCGTCCAACACCCATGCTTTTGATGAGCGACCAGGTGACAGGAAGGTTTTAAATCTTCTATTTTGATTGTTACCGCCTCGGTGAAGCGATTCGTATACAAGATTATAGATAACGACATGTGATCAGTGATCTCACCTAGCAATATCGACAGGTTGCTGTGATCTAAAGTGAGAGTACGCGCGATGACAAAGATGAATACCGGTAAATGAGACCGAAAATGAATGGAAATGAAACAGGAACGAGCTTTTTAAATTTCGTAACAAACATCTGTTCTGCAGTTACGAAAGAATTGGATAGCTGCAAAAAATCTAATATGTCTGTCTTTTTAATTTTGTTTTGTTTAACATATGATATTTGAGTCTACAACGCCGGTTATGAGTCTGATAATGATCACCTGATCGCCTATTGGTACTGAGTAGTAAGATGGTAATGTCTTTCATGCTCTGCCGTAATGATCCAATGATGCCGACACTTAGAGTATAAAAATGAGAATCTTCAAAGGTATCAACCTTTGCTCAAGATTATTCTTAGCAGAGATATAAATAAAAGAATGATTCTTCTATTTAATGTAGTCTCACAGGAGTTTAAAGAAAAACAAGCATAACAACTGAGATTATCAAAGCAGTCATGAACTTACTATTCTCACGCACCTACTGTGAGGAAATATTGACTCGTATTTTTTTGAGCCCCCTGCTGAAGGTTATTCAATAATTATTAATTTAATATCTCTATTTGGTTATGTATTAAAATCAATATGAGTCATATGGGTGCAGACACAAATTTCACTCAAGTAATTAATTCAGCTATAGATTTAAAGTTACAGATAAAAATATTAACAAACATTTGTGAGTTAACAATGTCTACATATATAAAAGGCAACGTCTGTCTGTCCGTTACCTCATAAATCGAGAACGGCTGAACCGATTTTTATGCGGTTTTCTCCAGCGTATTGGACATTTTGCTAGAAATCGTATAATCTATATATCATCACGAGACTGAACAGTGAAAAAAAAAAAACTCCAAACATTCTTATCTCAGGTATCTCAAGGGAAGTAAAGACGCTACCGTTGACCCTTATTATGGATTAACGCCTTTTGCTTACAAACTTGTATAAGTCCTAGATTTATCTCCATTTACGTTAAATTTACAAGTGCGTTGCTTTCTGTTATGCAAATTTTATAAACCGGATCATGACACAAGCACTCTAACACCTGTAAGTGAAGGAAAGTTTTAATAATACTCAGCTGTGTAGAGTTGTTCACGACACGCCTTGTTATGAGTAAATTTCATAACACGTATGTCAATATTCATTCAGTTCGACATAGGAGCATGTTTTGTTTACGACTGGTGCCCATTGGTTACAGGAAGTACGTCATCACTTTTGGGCCGAGATAGAAGAAGCGAGAATTTTCGTCTGCTTTGTCCAGCGATCCTTCACTAGAATGAATTCGCTGTGTGTCCTCTCAATGTGTTGGACGTATGTGTATTATGCTCCTGATGAATATGGCATTTCATGTATTATTCCTTCAAGTCTACCATCACTTGATCACCCATATACCTCCGTGATGCTAGTTCTGTTGTGAAACGATTTATTATTTCCATGAAGAAAGTGAGTTGAACTTTTTTAAAACTGTCGAAACCAGTCTGAAGACGGTGTCTTAGCTACAGACAGTACTGAACTATTACAAAGACGTTATTACTGATGCCATACTATATTTGCATTGCAATTTATCTATATGTAGCACGTCCAGTTTATTAAACAGTAATGTGACTTGTACACGCTGCTTTGGTGAAGTTATTTAAAGTTGGAGATGTGTTACTGTGTGCGGGGTCTACCAGATTCTACCCCTAGTTCACATTGGCCCGAATACAAGACAGTTGCTCGTATTCTAAACATATATATATATATATAAAAGATATAAAACAGCCTCGCAACCAAATGCAGACACTCGCAACAATTGGGGAACCCGCAAGAAATTGGAGAGCCTTCGCAACAAATTTGGAAGAACCTCCGCAACACGCACCTAAGAATACGTTATATTCACTTAATTTGCTTTGTAAATATGTCCTGACCTTGTCATTTCGTGGCAGATTCTAAATCTAGGAGATGTTTAACACTCCTGTAGATTTACGAGCAACGGTTCTTTATGGGACTGGAAGGCCCGAGATCGGGTGTCGTCGTTAACTTCAAATAAACCAAACAACTGAAGTACTAACGCCAAAGCTGAAAGTCGTCAAATGCAGCATTAGAAAAACTTTTTGTGGGAGAGTACGTGTATGCGCGCGCGCGCGTGTGTGTCAGTGTGTGCGTGTTTGCGTGGGTGGGTGGGTGTGTGTGTGTGTGAGTGTGTGTGTGTGTGAGTGGGTGTGTGTGTGTGTGCGCGCGCGCGTGTGTGTGTGTATGTGTGTGTGTGTGTGTGTGTGTGTGTGTGTGTGTGTGTGTGTGTAAGTGCGTTTGTATGTGTGTGTGATGGGTACATTAGTTTTTTTTTAAAATTTCCATCTGGAAATAATCCTAATGTCTTTAACATTATTCGATAGCAATTTAATTATGCCCTTTCATCAAGAGAAATTGAAAGTATAACATATTGGTGCAAACATAAATTTGTGTGAGAAGGAGTGGTTTTATACGTGTATTTGTTACCTATTATTTCCAATGTCTCAACGCACATGTCTCTGTAAATTTGTAAATGTCTAAGGAATGTGAATAAATTTGTTAAAGTTTTTTTTTTAAAGAGAGAACGGAGATAACAAAAAACGGTGCTCCCAAGTTGAGGCCCTTCTATTGCACTCCGGTTAGGTTAACCCTTGCGATCACCCTAAATGCGAGTGACTCGGGTGCGTAATTTGTTCGTACGAAGGACTGCGTTCGCGCTATCCCCTGATTAATGCAATAAACATGAGTGGTGGTTTGTTAGTATGAGAGGGTGAGCGAGAGATGATGATGTGATTTGTGATCACTTTCTTGCACACTCTCACCGACCCGAACAACAATACAATGCTTGATTCTAAGGCAAGGGCTGTATTTATTCATACAACCCTGTCAGTGACCCAAACCCACAAAGCAAGCTAATGAACAATCATTAAACAAGTAAGCAAACAAATTAAACAAAACACCCAGCCAGTGCTCAATTGATAATCTGAAACGCAAACAAAGCACTGACTAGATAAATCATAATAGTTAAATAATGAGAAAAATCATGCTCTCACCTGCCAAACTGTCCTTCTTCCACACCACCTGAAACATTCACGTATCATGCACACACACTCAGTCCATGCATGTCGTTTAATGAGACTAGTATGGTGGTGTGCATAAGACTAACAATTTCATCATGTAACACAGATTGCTACCGAAACCACTACTGCAAAAACATCTGAATGATTTGTGCTGTCTCCATGCAGAGGCCAGCCACATTGGTGGCCCCATGCTCCATAAGGAGGCCAGCCATATTAATGGCCCTCTCCTCCATAAAGAGCGAGAAGAGACATCATTTATGTCCAAGTAGACCTACGTGCTCTCATAAACTACCCTACACATAACAATAATTAAATGATAATAAAATGGACACAGGACAATATTCAACAATATGTACAACGAATACTCTCATTAATGAGCATAGACCACCACCTCGCAAATGATCCATATCAGTATTCGTCCATGCACTCTAAAGCATGTCGTATATGCCGACTAATGAGATTGGCAACTCATCATATGAAACGCATCGTTACCGAATCAACCACTGCAATAACATAAAAATGCTTCTTGTGGGGTTGTGATGGACACCAGCCGCTTTGGTGTTTCCATGCTTCGCAAGGAGCAAACAGAGGAACACCCCTGTCTCAAAGTGCATTACGCACAAAGAAGTGGCATTGCGCTCACCAAAATTTTAAATGACTATCCTTACCACAAAGTAACCCACTAAAGATATACAGTAGAATTATAATCAATTAGGGAGCCGTGCTAGCGTAGTGGTTACAACACCGCTCTGGCGACCGGGTGATGCAGGATCAAACCCGGGCGACGGCATTTGAGGATTTTTCGTCGACCGGGATTCGGACTGGATTAACTCGAGACCTGGCAAGCACATTTGAAGGAGTGTCGTCGACCAGGGATTGGCGGCTCCTGAGCCGACCAAGCTCTAATGGGTACCTCCGAAATCGGCGAGTATCTGCTTGAATGGCGAGGGACACCTGTCTCTGTACAAGAAAAAAAGGGATACTCACGTAAAATCAATGTCAGGTTAGAAATTAATAATAACCTAAGATTTCGCCTCGAGTATTAGCGGGCGTAAGAAAAAAAAAATCAATTATCGTGAAATACACTAACTTAATTACCTTCGCAGTAAAGAATAAAATAAAATAACTCTACTAACAAACGCTAAAAGAAGCCCATTGCGCTCTCAAATAGTAAATAGTTCAACATCATTAGGCCTATAGAACAGGGTGACTAAGAGTGTTAATGCAGACTCACTGGCGCCATCTTTATGCATATTTAACACGTGTGCTGCCGGCTATTATTTTGGCACAAAGTTAATATGTACTAACTCAATTGCAGTCACGTAGGCTGGGGCTTTATTGTGGCCCTCGTGCAGTCACGAGGGCTGGCGTACTCGTTGGAGCGCAAACATCGACAATAAATGGGCGTTAAACACGTAAATATGACATGAACATACTGCATGAACTTACTGGGGTGTTTTTATGGCCCCATCGCATATCTCCCTCCTGAAGATGTTGTAGTCCCCGTAACCTACTCTCTTCCGTTGGCACTGCGCCTGATACTTTCTGAGCGGTAAGGATTGGGGCTCAGATTCAGTAGGATGTACCAGCCGGGCTTGTGACCCTCTTGGTCGTCATGTTCCTCGTCGTACTTTGTAGAGCTGGCAGTTGCTGTTTTTTGGAAGAGTCGTACCCTCGTGCAGTGTCGCTGCTTACGTGTCAATTCTGCGGTTCAGTGCATGCAGTTGTCGACCTTGGTGGTGGATTACTGCCAACGTGTCGCCAACCCGAACAACAATAAAACTCTTGATTCTAAGACAGGGGCTGGATTTATTCATACAACTCTGTCAGTGACCAAAACCCACAAAGAAACTAATGAACAAACATTAAACAAGTAAGCAAACAAATTAAACAAAACACCTAGCCAGAGCTCAATTTCTAATCTGAAACGCAAACAAAGCACTGACTAGTTAAAATCATAAAAGTTAATTAATTAGAAAAATCATGCTCTCACCTGCCAAACTGTCCGACTTCCACGCCACCTGAGACATTCACCTATCATGCACACACAATAAGTCTATTCGTCTTTTAATAAGACTTATATGGTGTTGTGCATGAGGCGGGCAATCTCACCATGTAACACATATTCCTAAAGAAACCACTACTGCAAGAACATCTGAATTATTTGTGTTTTCTTGTAACCGCGTATACCATGAGTTTTCAGATATAGACTATATTAACATAAAATAAATTTTTATAGAAACAGAAGATAAAAGAAAATCTTAACGCAGATGTTCAATTAGGCCAGTTTTAGCTTCGAAATGCCACGCATTATTTTAGGCCAAGCTTCGCTTGCAGAGTTGCGTTAGTCACGTGATTTCTAACCAATGGTTAAGCTCAGTTTTTCCTTTTTTCCCAGAAATGAACGGGAGACGAAGCCATGTTTTTAGGCAGTATTGAACTGAGAGCGTGAAAGCAAGGACATGCTTTGTCTAATCAGTGTAGATTTCAGTTGAGGACATCAACTTCAGACACAGTTGTGTATATTTAATTAATTGTGGAAGTGTTTATGGATTCCAAAACTTTGTAAGTAGGAAAAAACATAACATACTTAAAAAGATAGAGCTGACGGTCATAACCCAAGTAGGGCTATGTTCGAAGGTGTGCAACAATAGAAAAAAAAACTAGGCATATAATTGACAGATATGCTTACAAAGGAAGATCCTGATGTTGGGAAAAAGGAATGTTGCATCCTAGAAATAATATATTGAACCTTCATGCTGGTTTATAAATGTCGACATGCTATTATGAAAATTTGATTTGGTTACCATTTGACTTAACCCAGTTCATGCTGCGAAAATTGCAGAAACTCAAAGATTGCAATTAGAAATATGCATCAATGATAGGAATACATATCAACTTGGTGCCCGTGATCAGTCCTCAAAGGTATTGAGCAGGAAAACGCATTTCAACTCGTTGCCTAGTGACCACTCCTCTAATAAAGAGCAGAAAAACAAGCATAAACACACGAAAGATGGACCTAAGGAGAAAATACCCACACCAGAGACAGGCCTATATGCGGTACCGACAATTCAGCAAATGTTTTCGCTGTGACACTGCCCCGCATTACCCGTCACAGTTCACCAACAGAATCGAAGATGTGTTCATACCACGATACCAAGATATACGAGAATCGATTTCGTATCCACAGACTGAGGCAGTTTTTGTTTATGACTCGAAACTGGGACGCTATTGTTATTTTCGAAACGTGAACGAAACTCCTTCACCTGACACGAAACATCAAACACACATGTTCCCCGCCAATAATTACAAGCTCCAAAATAAAAGACACGCCACCAGTGAAATTAGACATGAGAATCAAAGTGGAGGTTTGCAGAAATGAAGGTACCAGATCGAGATAGTCCCTGGTTCAAACCCCAGTCAAAACCACTCCTATGTTTCAATGCGAAAACCTCCACATTTTATCTCCCAAGAAACAGAGCGCAGACCACGAAACAAACATTGGGATACACTGAACAAAAGGGCCCATAGAATATCTGTTCGAAATTGTATAAATGAAATCAAAACTAGAAACATCTGGGAGTTTAAAATTATACCATCGAAAAACGGACAAGTTGACCTCCTCACAACAGACGATGGATGGAGGGCACACATCGGTCCCATAACAGCAGGAACGAAAGTACACAGATACCAACATGAAAATTTCGTCCATAAGAACAAGACACAGTTGACCCCCATGAAGATAAATCAACCTATGCCAACAAAGCAAGAACCTCAAACAACGACGGTTTGTGTGGCAACGCAGACAAAAATTGCCAAATCTGTAAAGAAAGCAACACAAACAGAAGTTTCGACGTCTGTAAATCAACAACGCAAACAGAGTTTCAACCCTGGTGCAGTAGTACCAGCCTCCAATGTACAGGTAAACAACAAAATGTCCTGTATATCGGACTCAGATAGCGGTATCGATTCAATATTCAACATCCCACCACTTGAATTGCGTAATAGACTACAAGACAGAAACCTGCGCATTAGAAATGAAGAAATCATGCCACAGACGTCACACGATGACAACACGAAAGCACCTTATATCCACACTCAAACTTACTCCCGCGGTGAAAAATCGTCAGCTGATACCTATCACACCCCCAGTTCAGGCAGTTCTAGTTTTAACACTAGTGAAAACCAAACACTGCTATACCACAAGAACAAGATTGCTCGTTCGGAACAATCAGATCCTGAAGAAACTATACCCAAGCAGATTGTTGAACCATATACCAGCAATCTTTATAGAGACGAAATAGAACAAGAAATGAGAAACTACAGTGTCAACCCCAGCACAGCTTTGTCAGACCCCAACGAACATAATGACAGAGAAATGGTAGAATTATACGAACAAGAAACATACATTGATACAGCTACTTCTATTGAAACCAGTGATGCGGATAGTACATTATTTGTACCAGTCAGCTCCAGCGTCAAACGCGCCTATAAAACAGAATCAGATGACTCAATCCCTAGCAACAAAATTCCGCGTATACAGCACAACTATATCAGACGAAAGATTCTGAAGAAACGCTGTAATGTTTCAAAGCCCAGCCGAGAAGTGTTAGCCTCAACCCAACTTGTCAAAAACAACAGTGTGCAAATTACTGTGCCCACTGTAAACAGTGTATCGTCGGATGAAGAAAATGAGTTAGAATGCACGGAGAAGCGCAAAATGGTGGAAAAGTTGGGAAAAGAAGTGAGAGAAGAAGTGAATGACACGAGCAAGGGTATGGTAAAAGTGGTTGAACCAAACATGGACGAGTTGAAGAAGGAAATAGAAGTCATCCTAACACAGCCTGGATTTGACGGGTCACGAAGAACAGTGTGGACATTGCTGGAAGAAAAATATCGGACACAGTTTCTAGAGATAAGAATTGAATTAGATATGGTAATAACGAAAATGTTAGATGACAGAAACGAGAAGAGATGGAGAGAGCAGGACAAACGTGATCGAATGCAGAAGAGAAATAAAGGAAGAGGCAAATATAGATATTGCTAAGATGAGGGAGTTAGAAAAATCAAGGCGAAACATGCCCCTGCCTCAAAACTAACAGATGTTCCAGCCATACAAACCCCAACCACAGTGAAACCATCACTGCAATCAAATGATGTTAAGCTATCACCGCATTCGTCAATATCCTCGGTGCCCCAACAATCAGCAAATGCAGTGTCGTCGCCTATCACACCCGTCCCCACTGCTACTCAGTATGATGCTCGCCTATCCAGTCGGGAAATTGCAATGCTCGAGGCGATGAAGGAATTCAAGGAACTAGCAAAGCTGTTCTGAAAAAACACGCCCAGGTGTTTTATGTGTTCGCCAATCCGAACACGGTCAACGCATATGTGAAAAAACCTTTTTAACAATGTACTAACCTTCCCATGTACTTTATTTTCAGTTTCTGACAGTTCAAATGACTTGCTTCCAGACTAAGATGTCAAAAGCCCCACTGAGAAACTTTTTTCCAGCCTTAGAATACTGATGGCAGAGGAAAATCAAGACCAGCCCACGGAGGATTTTTTTTTAGATAGTATAGTTGTGAAAACCTTACCTATAACACATGTGTCACACTATTCTGTTGTAACATGGATCTACACTTTTATAACTGATCATATTCCACGCTTCATTCACCAGACTTCTTGTCCTTGTAGCTCCAGAGTCCTGTACTTTCGCATCTTAGTGCATTTTCATGCAGACACTTTATACCAGTAGTTTTTTTTTCTTACCCCATACTAATATTTCTTTGATCTATATTATGCTAAACTCCTTTATATCTATCACCTTGATCAATCATACTGTTCCTACTATAACATCTCTTAACAGCACATAACTCATACCCAAAACCAGTATTGCATGTTTTGCTATTTTTCTCCACAGGATTATTTATTTGTCAAATGTACATTATTATTTTAGACCCAGATGTATATTAGTACTGTCAAAAATTTTAAACATTCTCCTAAATAGATTCCATATCCCAACCTTGACTCTCTATAATAAGATTTCCTTCACCCCACTGTTACAACATCTTTAACTTACTATTTTTCCTTTCCACTATATTGAGATGACATTCCAGACTTGTGATTTTTTTTTCAATCCCAATCATATTCATTCCTTGGAATTACAATCATGTTGTAATCAGGAGATCCTAGATGTACCCTTTCCTCGCCACTTATTGACAACAGATACTACTACAATATTCATTCTATTCTAACCTAAACTATTACTTGCAGCCCTATTGGTTAGGATTTACTATTAGGAATATTGATAGTATATCTAGTGTTTAGTGAATTGACTTTTACCATTCTTTAGTACTTGTGATACAAACAGAAAAGAAAATGAAATTGAAAAAGGAAAAAAGAAAAGAAATCACAAGAAATGAAAAAAAAAAAAGAAATGAAAAAGAAAAAAAATGAAAAAGAGACAAAACATAACAGACAAATGAGAAGAAAGAAAAAACAATTGGAATTTTTTTATAAAATGTATTATGTGTATATGCCACCCTCACACATTTTGATGATGATAAGCCAATATTGTAAAACATTGACTGCCCTGAGGTTAGCAGCTGAAGAAGAAAATAAATAAATCACCCTATGCCAGTTATACACCCCACCAGCTTGATCCCTGATACTCCAACAATATTTTGTTGATATCACAAGTACCCCAATGACATTTGCGCATGCTGATTTTCTGCAAATGAAGAATCCCTTGAGAGCATTAGTATATGCTACCCCAGATTGAACAAATTGCACCTATTTGTTGATGATGCCTTTGCCCATGTTAAAGAAATAGCATTTGCACATGCTGACCTAGCAAATGAAACACCCCTTTACAGCATTTGTATATGCTGAACCCACATTGAATACCCCATTACCGGATGATAACCACTAATGACACATGAGATGAAGAAGCAACAGGTTATGTATGATGAAGATGCCATTTTATATTAAGGTGAAACTTTATGTTGTCACAGCTGAGATTTTGTTGTAATGTTTATGCACAAAATCCCCCACATTAACATTGGAGGAGGAATAATCTTAGTCTTTCGTGGTTACGAGATAAGACAAAGAGATAATGGAATATTTTATGAATACCATGGACATGGAACAAAATCAGAGCAGATGATTGTTACACATATGAGGACCATATTTGAAGTCATTATTGAAGGATTATCAGTAGACAAGGGACAAATGGATTATGATAATCCCATGGAACCACAGGTACTAAGGACACAAAATGGAGATTAAATAATGGAGAAAAAAAAATAATGACTGAATAATTGCTATGCCAAGAGGTAGAGGAAATAGAGATACATCTGCATTTTTGGAGAAGATATATCTTTGATTTTTGCTCATTGCCTTTGTAAAATGAACATTGTTGTATAACAAATGACTATTCCCTATCACGAATTACAGAATGTTGTAAGATAGTTGAAATAAATTGACGATTAAATATACTCATAACATACCCAGAATTACAGGAGAGAAAATAAATAAATGATTGATGAAATTGGACGTACTGAGATTTGCTCACCCCGAGGATATTGGATAAGAAAATAATGTTATCCCAAGGACAGACATGTCACAGATATATCATGGAGATATTATGACATAAGAAAAGAATACCTAGATTGGAAATGCAGCAAACTTTGTCAAAGACACCAGAAATAGACCCCCGCCCCACACTTAAGATAACTGCGATAAAATTATGAAAGTTTTGTTGATGTTTACAAATGATTAGTCGATGTGTTGTTGATAAAAATATTGTTAGAAGTCATACATTGAAAGTCAATACTGATGAATTCCCAGTATAAACAAGAAGACTAGGAAAGGTCCACACCTATAAAATATTGGAGCACCACATATATATGGAGAATATGGGATTTATAAAAGAAAAAAATAAAGGAAATACAAAATGGTATACAAGGATAAACAAGTGATAACAGATACATATTGTCAAGGATACCAGGTTATTTCAAAAATAAATGAACAAGTACAAGTAATGAGATTTTTAATCATTTTATATGGTACATTGTAATTGCTTATCAGAATAAATTGTTACATTGAGGTTTGAAAATGATTATGTACAGATCTGAAATTGTTTCCCATATGCAATAATAAATAACAAAAGAAAGCATGATGGATCACCACGGTTAAATTAACTGACTTATACAATTGGATCGTCATTTACAAAGATGATGTGGATATTTTGAGAAAAAAAAACGGGAATACTTTCTACTGCAATATACATGGATTGCTTACTCAATAAATAAGTTAGGACCAAAACTTATTAAAACACCAAGAGTGAAAATAACATAAAATTTTTAACCACTCGGAGGACACAGAGATAGAATTAGGTTTTCCCCCACAATGTCCAATACAGTGTGTCAACTATATTGTTGGAATAACATGCATGTGGATTATGATAATGAAATAGGATATTATTGTTCATGTTCCCAATGTTGCCACTCCCCATATTTTTGAGTGATGACTTAATGAATATTTTTGTTGGTCAGGGTTGCCAATTTAAAAATGTGATGAAAAATGCTGGATAGTTAAAAAATTTTTTTGGAGTTGATGTCCATCCCCAAGTTTTTATAGAGAAGTTGATCGCACATAGATATAGGAACCTAGTTTAGGAATTAGTTTAAATTTTTCCGAATTATTTTTGGACTTAGAAAATTTTTTTTTGAACTTTAAATTTTTCTGAACATTTTTTAAACTTAAGAAATTTTTGGGATAAATTTTTTTAAGATTTGATAGTACTCAAATGTCTCCCTACGGGATACATTTGCAGGGCCCCGGGATCTGTATGTAACCGCGTATACCGTGAGTTTTCAGATATAGACTATATTAACATAAAATAAATTTTTATAGAAACAGAAGATAAAAGAAAATCTTAACGCAGATGTTCAATTAGGCCAATTTTAGCTTCGAAACGCCACGCATTATTTTAGGCCAAGCTTCGCTTGCAGAGTTGCGTTAGTCACGTGATTTCTAACCACTGGTTAAGCTCAGTTTTTCCTTTTTTCCCAGAAATGAACGGGAGACGAAGCCATGTTTTTAGGCAGTATTGAACTGAGAGCGTGAAAGCAAGGACATGCTTTGTCTAATCAGTGTAGATTTCAGTTGAGGACATTAACTTCAGACACAGTTGTGTATATTTAATTAATTGTGGAAGTGTTTATGGATTCCAAAACTTTGTAAGTAGGAAAAAACATAACATACTTAAAAAGATAGAGCTGACGGTCATAACCCAAGTAGGGCTATGTTCGAAGGTGTGCAACAATAGAAAAAAAACTAGGCATATAATTGACAGATATGCTTACAAAGGAAGATCCTGATGTTGGGAAAAAGGAATGTTGCATCCTAGAAATAATATATTGAACCTTCATGCTGGTTTATAAATGTCGACATGCTATTATGAAAATTTGATTTGGTTACCATTTGACTTAACCCAGTTCTTGTTGAAGGTTAAATAAAACAGTTATTTCATTGAATACAAATGCTGTTGACGAATCATATGTTTTGCAGTTGGACATCATACCAATTACTAAAGTAGCACACCAAAGCTAATCGCTGCAGGTGCAACACAAACAATAACCATCTGCTCAAAAATAAAAAAATAAAACATCTTAGAGGATTATCCCCGAACCTGGTAAATTCCTGTAAGTCTGTAGAGAGAAATTATCACCTCTAGCAGGCTAGCTAGTAATTAAAATCTAATACTCTCGATTTAAACAGCAACCCCCACTACCCTACCCGGCTACATTCTCTATGCGGAGGCCAGCCACATTGGTGGCCCCTTGCTCCATGCGGAGGCCAGCCACATTGGTGGTCCGATTCTACATAACGAGGCCAGCCACATTGGTGGCCCTATGCTCCATAAGGAGCGAGAAGAGACATCGTGCTCTCATAAACTATGTAACAGTTTTATTTTCTCTTCAACACCTTCAGCAGAATGTTTATGGTGGTGGGTGTTGCTTAAGTCACTGACAATGACAAGTCAGTATGGTCGGGCTTACGGGTGGCCGACAGGTGTGTAAATATGTATACATCAAGATACGCGAATGTCATAAGTAGGTTCTGGCATACCTATACACACTTCGATCACACACCACTGTAGCGTAGGATCAGAAAATGTAGGAACTAATATAACGTTCCACACAGTTTATTAACGCCACAGTCACGCAGACATCATGGTAACACAGTTCACAGCAAAAAACATGACGCATCAGATAAGTAAGTTCATTTCGTATTAATACAGCAAAATATTCATCCAAAAAAGACTGCGTACATCGCAGCTCTCAATAGGCTGTAGAATGCAGTAACTCATAGCATAAATCCTTACAAATCGATATCCAAAGATTCAGTTACAGGTGCAAAACTCAAAGTACAAAGGCTGCACAACACAGCAGCTCACGTTTCATAAAGGTTTACATCAATATCTTTAAAATGATGATGATCACTGGTCGCTTACACAGCGGCGTACTATATCTTCTAATAACAGGGGGCGGGGGGGATCCATCATAGGAAACATGAATCAAAATAACGGCCGGTACAATCCATGGCCTGTATAACAAAAATCCATCATAATTCTAGAATACGTAATGCCGACACACTCCCTGGCATTTTATTAATATCCTGGAAAATAATCCATAAATTGGGAAAGAAACTCTTCCCTTCAATACACAAATCTGCACACACTAACGAGACAGAAAACCACCCGTCTCGAAGCCCTGTCAGATGAACCCTCCTCGAGATCACCGACCCTTAGTTCAACTCCCCGTGAGAATTACTCATCACGGACTCACTGCTTGAGAACCCAGCTCAAAACTAAACCGCTTCTTCCCCCCAACTATCATTAAGAACCTTCGAACACTTTCTTTATCATTTTTTTTTTAAAGAGACTGACACAGACTCAGATTGAGCTATGTTAAAAAATTACAGAGCACAAAGCCCCTAACTGAAAATAATCGTCTCATCACTAAAAGCATTCTTACTAGCTTGTGTGACAAAAATGCGACCAGTCCATATGAGTCTTTAACACTTAACTCCCATTAATTAAAATATGACTTAACAGACTACACTGACCCCCGGGGAAAGAAAATGATATCATCATTTTTTTTAAAGTACATCGAAAAAAATATGAGGTCGATGAAATTATAATATCTATACAAAAGAATTACATTATGTTAAGTCATATCACTCAATAAACAAAAGAGGAATAGAAGTAAGTGTAGAGTAGGAAAGTGAAGTAACAAAGATAATCAGATAAGTATACAAAGATAATCAGATACAAAGAAATATGAAGTATCTCAAGTATAGACTAACTATGAGATAATAAGTGGCAAGTAAAAAGAAAAGATGAAGTAAAAAGAAGAATGACCAGCAATGAAAGAAAGCAATAAAATGCGAACAGGAAAAGAAAGCTATGATACAACATGGTAACCATTAAATTAAACAATGCATTGTATAAATAAACACTATTTTGCCAAAACAACATATACTAGAAAAACCAATGCATATCTAAAGCAAAGAACAAATAGCTAACTACCATCTAAATATAGCACAATATGGAAGAATAGCCAAGCGAATAAACATATGCAGTACAAATGATGAACTCATTATAGACATCAACATTAATAATACCGTTATACATAGTTATCCCTAACGCATAATCAAGCGCTGGGTAAAGAAAAAAACATTACAATGTCTGAAAGGAAAAAACAATAAATAAATAATACCCCTTTAAAAAAAAATAAAAAATGTACCATACCGAAATGTGTCGTAATGATAAGTTAAGTAACAATAGTATCATCATTACAATCGTCACCCTGAAAAACGTCTATCAAAACACAGTAGTATAAGAATAAAATGGGAATGAAATGGTGCATTATCAGAACACTGTCATATAATAATAACATGGCAATGAAATAGTGCATAACGATGAACCAACATACTATGTTAAAGACGTTATGCCATATCCTAATACAATACTATCTAATATACTATACTATACTAATATACAATAATATCTACTATCCTAAAGAAGTTACATAGTAAGGAACATTCCAGTGGTCTTGAAACATCCTATGAACATAAAGAGGTAAAATCATCCAATACGGAGTCAACATGCCAACTGGCTTCACTTGAACAGCAAAACTTGCGTAAGGCGACAAACACACCAGGTTGTAAAGTAGCAGCCTAATCAATCAACATAGCAGCTCTGATTCTCATCGAAAAAGCCGTCGCTGTGAAAAGGCACAAATGAAAATCACTATTTTAATAACGGTAGGATTTTATGAAAGGCAACAGTTAACTTCAAATTTAACCTACCGCGTGTGGCTGTGTAAACTTGTGATCACTGTAAGATGTTAATCAAACCTTCCTCCGTTACACAAGAAAGGTAACAGAGAAAGTAGCACAGACTAAACTAGAATAATTAATTATATAGGGTAAGAGACCCTCTTCCGTCGTGCAGACAAGGCCGAAATAGTCGGAAGAGTAGGAAGATGATGTCCGCAACTCAAGGTAGTCACCGCTGTAGGCGGGAACAAAGCTGTGCACTCAGGGCACTGAGATGCTCTCTCGAAATCGAAAGCAGAGCAAGAATTAGCATTAGAGACACTATTATCACTATTACCCTGATTATCAATAAATTGGGGCTCCTGTTGAGCAAAGTCAGCATGGCGATGCGATCTATCATTTGGAGATCTACCGTTGTCATAAGATCACAGATTACACCGATCAAATAGATAATATTCTTGTTTATAGAGATAAAATAATATAGGGATAAAATAGTGGGGTTGTGTGAAACATCACCGCCACGCCTGCAAGTCAGTACTAACTTTCTATACCTCGTCCTTGAGACACTAACGGTAACAATTTTGAAAATGCAAGGCTTATTCGTTCTAAGAAAAATGGATCGAAGAAAACACGAGGAAGGGGAAGGGAGAGACGGAAGAATACTATCATTTGACACGCGTTTGGTTCTTTTGGTCTCGCAAGCCGAAAACGATAGTGCGTGGAGATACCGTAGCATGTTTCTAAAAGACGACACAAAACCATACAGTCCCCTTTCGCTCGACACGCAGTTCAAAATGTATAACCTCTTAGATCTGCAGACTGAAAGGAAAAACACACACACAGAGTTCATACATCCGGCCTAAAAGTCGCAATTTTGTGACGTATTGCAGATGCGCTGTTTCAATTTTGAGTGAGAACGCTAGTTACAGACAAATAATACGATTAACGTGGAATATTTGAAAATACACTACTAGAAAGGGAGAAAATGAGCATAGGTGGTAGTGTCACGAGTTCGTTGTTTACCGAAATTTGAAGGTTAGAGAAGAAAAACTTAGATAATTTTCTTACACACTAAAAGAAATGACAGTAGACAAATGCAATGACATTAATGGTTAAATAGAAGATTAAGGTGTTAATGTATCTTACCGTAGATAGAAAAATATGTTATTTGAATAAATAAAGGGGAAAAACAATAATAGTAAATATAATAAAGGAAAGAATAAAAATATAACTACTGTGTGACAGACAGCAGCCTGATCACTAATTACTTTTCAGAATTTGAAACACTTAGTAAATAACCGAGATATTGGTAGAAGACAGATAGACGAACAGACGTATATCTCTCTTAGCTTGCCACATATTGGGAGAGGGGGAGGTAATCCCAAAGTTTGAAAGTTGAAGTTTCAATTTGAAAAAGGACGCAAGAGGCATAATAGTCCCTGATTGGCTGGAGTCTCATAGACTAACAGTGGTGATAAAAACAATTCAAAATCGGCGTTAGGTGCCACTTGTAAAATATATTTCCTACACTACTGTTGTGTTAAAGGCAAGAATTTCAGTACGATTTTGCCATTGCTGATCTGCACCAGCAAGCGATCTGGAAGTGACCATATTATCGGTAATTAAATTAATTAGTAGGAATATTTCATTTATGCGGTAAGAAAAAAAAATTTATATCATTATTATTATTATTATTATGTATTATTGAATATATATGAACATTCTATGGGTAGAGGCATATATAGGAAAGCGCCAACATCAAACTTTGTGTTGTGTCACAAAGTTGTTAAGAAGGATATTATCATTTTGTAGAAAAGCCAGACAGGCTTACTGACACCTTGGGAGAAAATAAAATTAAATAGTAATGGGGAAATTGACGTACAGTTTTATGATGTAAGACCAGAAAACCACTGGCCGTCTTCTTCAGCAAGTCACCGTGTTTGCACATGACTTGATATAATTGGTTAAAATGTTTCCTATGTCATGGAAAGTGTCAAACTGAAGTTTGAAATATTATCTGACCATGAATGGGGTACAAAAGCAAATAAAAACGTTAACTAATTGTTTAGTAACCATGCTGATTCTGACCAGGTTGAAAATGTTTAATAGTTAGGGATAGAGAGAGGTATATGAGGTGTTGAGGATGGGCTTATTACTCTCATTCCAGGGTTTCATCTCTGAATCAAAGTGCGCCATTGGTCAACATATACCTGTATGTACATCTGCACCTGAAGAATTTA
The DNA here is from genome assembly GCA_024509875.1 of Oreohelix idahoensis. Lineage (NCBI taxonomy): Eukaryota > Metazoa > Mollusca > Gastropoda > Stylommatophora > Oreohelicidae > Oreohelix > Oreohelix idahoensis. The sequence goes on from JAMPIV010005482.1 coordinate 178,642, forward strand.
GGCAGTATTGTCTGTTTGCCTCACTGTTGAAAATTCAAGGGCAGTATCCTGACTTGGCAGTTTGAAGCTGTTAGCTTGGACTGAAACCATCGTTTATTCCAGCAACTACAAAGATAAGAATTCGTCCACGGGCACATGATACCTCAGATTAACCACTCTCTTTTCCAAATGTGTATTTCCTAGTTCAGAACATGATGAACACAGACGTTCTTCCCATTATTACCAGTTTATAGGATCAAGATTTAATTGACACTTTTTAAGAGTGACATTTTTATATAGTTGTGAATAATAACAGACTCATTTATAGTTTGAATTAATTGTTATAAATACATTTCATTATCACCTTGAGTTTTCAGAACTCCGGTATCCAAAAAAAGAACTGAGATACCGGAAAATAAAGTGTACAAAAAAAGATTTAACGTTTAAACTTTAACAGTGACTTGTTTCATTATTGCTCATTAATATATAAGTGTAGTGTTGTCATTTCATTAGATTACATCGCATATACCCTAGACATTTAGCTAGACAACACTCACACACCTTTACCCTTAACTAGGAGAAAATATATGACAGGTTGAGGTCATAGGGTGGTAGCAGACAGGGTCCCTGAGAACATATTCATAAATAACTAACCTCAGGGGCTTGCACAGCTGACCTCACATCTGTTACAAATAATATCTATTTCGTTAACATCAAAACCCACCACATATATTGGGTCGCTCGCTCCGGGATTTGTAAAAAGTAGAAAATTAAAAATAATTGGAGAGTTGGTTTGAAGTATCATTGCCCATTGTATTGTGTTTAGTTAGATATTGGTTAAATATTTTAAGTTAGTTTGATAACATTAGATAATATTAACAATAAGTTGGCAGACTTGGCTAAATCCAGATCTGCTGCTGTGCAGGTTGCAAAAGAAATGGGGATGGACGTGCAAGGTCTAGTTGCTTATGTAACAGCTGAATGTGATAAATCTATTGCAAGAGAAGATAGTAGACTAGCGGAGGAGAAAAGAATTTTATTAGAAGATGCTAGGGAACTTAAGAAATTAGAGGCTGATAGGGAGGCTGGGATAAAGAGGCTGCAGTTGGAGGAGAAGAAATTAGAGGCAGAGAAAGAAGAAAAGAGATTGGAGGCTTTTTATGGCGGTGACCAAGCCTTGTGAAAGCTAAATGGTCGTTCTTCACCGAAAATAACGAATTCTGGGCATTTCTGAACAACAGATTGCTGCAGGGGAAGAAGAAAAGAGGAAGAGAAGTAGATAGGGATTCAAGAAATGTACGATTCGAGGAAGGAATTAAGAGGGTGACGAAGATGTTTCGAGGAAGGAACGGAGTTAGAAATAATGATGGCATACAGAAATGGCAAAAACATTGAAAAAAATGAGGCCATGTGGAAATGGCAAAGATATTGATTGGGTGAGGTCATAGGGACAAGGCGACGGCATTTGGTAAGTGAAGAAGTCTACGAGTAATGACAGAGAGATTTAGGAGGAATGTAAAGAAAAGAGAAAAGATGGAGAGGAAATGTTCAAGGGCGTAGACTGTGTGCCATCTGCTTCTTCCTCCTAGCTTGAGACTAGTTTTGATGATCCTTTAATAGCAAGGAACGCTGGAAAAACGGAAGCTCGTGATTTCAACTCAATACGTTTCGGAATGGCAGAAAAACCACAAGAAAAGCCTAGACCAACAGTCTAGATAAAACCAAGGAGTCTTCAACATGGTACTGGCTACAAAAGAGCGAAAAGCTCAGCAGCCCTAGTTAAACAAACAACAACAATATCACTCAGCCCTACGCATCTTTTAATATCATGGAGGACTGTTTATTAAAAACATGTTAGATAGTTTCACTAGTCTACCCGGGGTGCCGAAAATGATTGTTTGATCTGACCCTGTCCTAATCTTACAAGACTTCTCCGTCTCATCGCCTCAGATTGGTGGAAACAAATTAGGTAATTCTAGGGTTTGGTCAGACAGATTAAGACATGATCTTTCCTAACTCGACCGTCCAACACCCATGCTTCTGATGAGCGACCAGGTGACACGAAGGTTTTAAAGCTTCTATTTTGATTGTTACCGCCTCGGTGAAGCGATTCGTGTACAAGATTATAGATAACGACATATGATCAGTGATTTCACCTAGCAATATCGACAGGTTGCTGTGATCTAAAGGGAGAGTACGCGCAATGATAAAAATGATTACCGGTAAATGAGACCGAAAATGAATGAAAATGAAAAAGGAACGAGCTTTTTAAATTTCGTAACAAACATCTGTTCTGCAGTTACGAAAAAATTGGATAGCTGCAATAAATTAGTATGTACATATAATATTATTACAAAATATTATATAGTTGTGGAACTTACAAATAATAATACAATAGTATTATAATTGATTATATTGAGCAAATACATACACTATTAGGTTCAAGAATGCTTACGTTGGATCATTTCTTTAGAATTGGAAAGGATTGTAATAAAAAGGGAGATGCACTCCTGGAATTTGCGACAACTGAACTTGCAAAATATAAAGCAGAATTAGAGGAACAGAAGGCAATTGCTAGACGAGAAAAAGAAGAACTTGAACAAAAAGAAGCAGAACGTGAACTTAAATTAGAAAAGCAAAGAGAAATTGCTAGACAAGAAGAAGAGATTAAATTGAGACGAGAGGAAATAATAAGGCAACAAGAAATGGAGTTGCAACGTCTTAAGTATGAAACTGCAAGATTTCAGGCACAAAGTGCTGCAGCAAGCCAGAATGATAATGCTCAAAATGGATCTTCATCCAATCAAAACAAACCTTATTACAACTTTAAATTACCACATTTCAAATTGAACTTCGACGACCTTGGATCGTACCTGGCACGTTTCGAACAGGTATGTTTAACAAATAACTTACCAACACACGCATGGGCTTTGAAACTTAATGAATTGTTGGACGGGGAACCATTAAGTGCAGTTCAGAATGTAGACCCAACAATAGCTGGTGACTATGACGCCATTAAAGCATTATTATTACGTCGTTTCCATTTGAACGAAGAGGGTTGCAGATTACGTTTTAAGAGTATTTTTCCAGATTATAATAAAGACTTTACAGGTTTTATTGCGAACATACGCAATACCTTTAACAGATGGGTGGAACTGGCAGGTGTCAACAAATCATACGACAAGTTAGTCGATTTGTTACTGAGGGATAAAGTGTTATCCTCTGTCAGCCCACCGTTCTTTGCCTATTTGCAAGAACGAAAACCATTTACTATTGATGAATTAGAAAAAAATTTCAATAAATTATTGCACTGCTCATCCGAATGCGAGCATTTCTAACTCGCTAATAAGGGAACCTCTACCTGTGGCCTCTAATATGTCATACCACAGTCATGACAAACCAAGAACACACAGCGTAGATAGAAGTCGCTTCAAACAATAATCATGGCTCGAGACATCGAGATAACAGTTACCACAGGGGACAACGGGATAATTCTAATGATCATTCTCGTCATCGATCTCAGTCTCGTATATCGTCTCATTATCATCATAATGCACGGGCAGCAATTACTAATAATACAACCCCAGATGTTCCACAATACGAAACAGCAATACAGTCTTCTACATGTTATGCAATGAATTATAACGTGGCAAATAGTTGCCCAGAATGTAATCTTGTTTTTCAGAAAGCAAAGGAGACAGTATTGAACTGCGGACATATTCTACCAGAGGTAGGTCTTGCAGCCAACGATGGAACAGGCTCTCTTATATTTAACAGAGGGATAGTAAATGGATCTATCGTGTCTGTGTTGAGAGATTCCGGATCCACAACGATTGGAGTTCGACAGTCACTGATCCATCCAAGTTGTGCGACAGGGAATATGTTAGATGCATGACGTTTGGTGGGACAATTGAACATTACCCCACTGCAATAATTCATATTAATACACCCTTCTTTTCAGGTAATGTTAAGGTATGCATGTTAAAAAATCCTATTGCAGATCTTATGATGGGGCGTATTCATGGCAGCAAGGATTGCACACCAGAAGAAATTATGAAATGGGAAATGAAACATTTGCAATTTTATGGCACTGCTAACGCCGTCATTGCAATGGCTACATTACGTGCCAAGAATATGAATACATGCGGCACAGCAGTTTCTAATTGTAGTCTTGATACTATTTTTTAAAAAAGAGGAATATAGTGAGACTCTCCATCAAAATAATAATAAGCCTATTTTACGACAAGTAGTCAGCACTAAGAGTGACACTAAGGTGTCTACACACCCAGTGGCAGGTAGAAGATCATTCCGAGGGAGTTATACTTTTCCTCGGCAGAATATTACTGCCAATTCTGAAAATAAATGCTGGCGACAGGATCATATTATACTTGATCGTAATAAAACTGTTAACATTGTCAACAGTGTAAAAGATTGTACTAAGAAGAGTAAGATGTTGAAACATATAGATGGAGTTAATAGTATTGGGAAGAGTGCATATTCTCGCACCTGTTAGTGTGCAATCTGCCACGAGATACTACATGGCAGGCACTTAGTAATTTCTTTAATTACACGGCAGACGTCAGGTTTGTACGTCTGTTACCACCTACCATTAACAGGTATGGTGAAGCTCTGTTTACATTTCGTAACAACAGAGATGCTAGAATGGTTATCGAGCTTGACAATGGTGTTTATTTTCACCACCATTCTTTGAGATTGAAATTAGTACCTGATTCTGCGTCACGCAGATAACAGGTTACGTTAACGCTGTTCGTCACATCGTTGATGACTCAGCATAGTCAGTCATCATCAATTTTTTTTCTTTCCTAGTAATCTATTCGTACATATATTAGTTAAGGTAGACTCTTCTATTAGGTGATACTTTTGTTATCTTGTCTACTACGTCATTATACTAATCTGTCAGTGATTCAGGAAGAGGAATCTTCTTTTCCTGAGGTACAGATGTCTTTACCTGTACCAGCATTACAACCTATGGAATCTTGGCGTGATGTAACATCTCGTCGTCGGTAACACCGCAACTGCATCATCAGATTGCTGATCTCTTACAATCATTTCCAGATGTGCTGACAGACGTACCTGGTCGCACATCAGTGATTACTCACGACATTACTCTTAAAGATGATACACCAATTCGTGTACATCCCTATTCTGTCCCACTACACTTTCTCAGCAAAACGACTCAGGAACTTGAGCAGATGTTGTCGTTAGGTATTATCGAGACTAGTACCTCACCATTTTCGTCACCTTTAGTCATTGTCCGAAAGAAGGACAACAACATTCGCTTATGCGTTGATTATAGGAAGCTAAATGCTCAGACCATAGCTGACAGTGAACCACATCCCAATATTGACGACTTACTTTCTCGTCTGTCCAATGCAACACTTTTTACTAAGATAGATCTAACTAAAGGTTATTGGCAGATACCACTAACCGAAAAGGCCAAATATTACACAGCGTTTTCCACTCCACAAGGTCTATACTAGTGGAATGTGATGCCTTTTGGGCTTATGAACGCTCCTGCTATCTTTATTCGCATGATGCGAACAATTTTATCAGGTAGACCAGACATCATTACATACATTGACGACATATGTTTATTTAGTTCATCACTGAGGAACATTTTTCGGGGCTTAGATGTGTTTTGGAGATATTAAGAGAAAACCATTTAACCGCTAAACCTACGAAGATACAAATAGCATTTCAGGAGATAACCTTCTTGGAACATATTATTGGGGCTGGACGTATTCAAACTGTCCCCAGTACAGTATCTAACATTTTAAATTTATCGGTTCCTCAAACGAAGAAACAGGTTAGGAGTGTATTAGGTATAGTCCAATACTACAGTAGATTCGTACCTAACTTATCATCCATCACGGCTGTCTTGTCATCATTGTTGAAGAAAGACATGCCGTTGAATGTAAATTGGACAGACGAATGCGACAAAATTTTTCGTTTGATACTAAACATCTTTTCAAATCCACCAATTTTGTGATTACCAGATACTTCTAAAAAGTTCTTTCTCCATACAGATGCCAGTAATTACGGTATTGGAGCTTGTTTACTTCAATATCACGACAATATACTCCATCCCACGATGTACATATCAAGAAAACTGAAGTTACCTGAAACCAAATATTCTACTGTGGACAAGGAGTTGCTGGGCGTAGTTTGGGCAATAACGAAACTTGAAAAATTCTTGTTGGGAGCACCTTTCGTGATACAAACTGACCAGAAGGCGGTGGCATCGTTACGTCGCTCTAACCACAAAAGCCCCAAATTTGCCAGATTTTCGATTCTATTACAGCCGTATGACTTTGTCATCGAAGCCATACCGGGACAAGAAAATATAATTGCTGATGCGCTTTCGAGACATCCTACTGAAGTCGAATAATAATTGTCCACAGATTAAAAAAGACTGAACAAGATTGCCTCTGTAACTATAACTTATTCCTGCGACGACAATGATATGAACCACCTCCATACGAATGACACTTCGAATAGTTGCAGTGAATCATTCAATATATACAGTTTCCGAAAGAAGATTCGTGACAGCAAGAGACATATTTCGATGGTTCTTTTCTAACGTTTGAACTTTGGTTAGTGTCCAATCGTGCTACAAATCATTACGATATGGCCGGAAATATGATATGAATCCTAGCTGGACATTTAACGTTATGCTACAGAAATTGACTAATTCAACACGATAAACGTTTATATCCAAACAGGAACAATAGTTGAACAGTTTTAAATTTCTTCTCCAAAGGAACTTTCAATAATTTCGCAAAGGACATAACGACGACTGAATCTTCATATCTGACATTATTAAGTTTAATAGTTATTAAGTTAATGAAGAATATAATAAAATTGAAGTGTGATAATAATATAAAAAGAAGAAATTGTGTCAAAAGAAAGAAAAAAATGAAAAAGAACAAAATAATATCACACAAGAAAATACTTTAAATATTTTATTTATGAATATGATAGCTGTTATATGCATTTAGATGTTCACCTGAAATGTATGAATATTTTTTCTTTATTAAGTCATTAAGTTAATTAGTTAGTCATTACTCGACACTCATAATTAAGTTTAAACACACATAACTAAATTAATTTATACTTTACCTTTTTCTTTACTTTACTTGTCCTTACTTATCATGTCTTTTATTATGCCACTATCTCTCAGTTTATTTAACTAGATGTTAATTAATTAATACCTTACATACTTACTATGATTATTTATTTTAATTTTAATTAGTTAGATTAATTTTCTTTACATCACACTTCATTAATCACTCACAACAGTCTTTAAGTTCAGTAGATAATTATTTAGCGACATTTGACACCCCTTTGTTTAATATAATAACGTTATATGACTGATATATTATCGACATGACCACGACACTGTTCTAGACAGAACATCGTATGCCATATGTCGGGTTTTTGTTAACATTTTTTTTATATGTTTGAGTAAGATAGTTCAAAAAAATCTATCTAACAGATTTTTATTTCCACGGCGGGCAGGAAATTGTTACGGTAGTTTTATTGATATCGTCTGCTAGAATTGGCAGTGCGCATTTTTTAGGGTCAATGGAATTAATTTAAATTGATGTTTATATTTCGCGAATTAATGAACGCGAAATACACGGTCAAATTATGACGTGTTCGCGTCGATAAGGTAACGCTTCGTGACTTAGTTACTGTACCCTTGGTACGTTGTCCGTCAAGCCGTGAAGTCGTGTTTATACCTCCTTCCAAGGTTGATAGGCTTAGCTAATAGCCGTATTTATGTAATTTGATACCAGGATTCAGGGTCAGTCCAGATAATATTATATATAAGTGAATTCATTAAGGTTTATGATTAACCTGCGTTAAGGAAGGATCTTTTATAAATAGTTTGATTATTTTTCGTCAAGACATCATGCGCTCACTTCTGGCTGTCTGGATCCCAGAAGCGCATGTATATAGCCATGATGGTCTGTCGACATGAATTCAATATGACACGGACGGAATAGAATATCTATGCAAGTAAATTCTAATGAACTGTCTGTGAATATTGTACCTGTATGACTGTATTCGTATATGAACTGTTAATAAACCATGGACTCTAATTTGAAGACTTATCTACGTCGATACGTTACGGCTGTTCTGATGCATTGACAATGTTGATTAGTATTACATTGAAGAACTCTTCCAACGATAAGATTTATAATAAAATAATGAGTCCATATAACGTTGACCCTTATTTGAAGATTACAAACGAACGAAGCACGCATTCGCGACTCACAAAATAAAGAACCAGCTACAGCTCGGAACCAGTATATTCCTTATCAGCTTTACGGCATTATCAGTCTGTCTTTTTATCTTGTTTCTTGTTGAATAGGTGATATCTGTGTCTACAACGCCGGTTATGAGTCTGAAAATGATCACCTGATCGCCTCTTGGTACTGAGTAGTGTGATGATAATGTCTTTCATGCATGCTCTGCCGTAATGATCCAATGATGCCGACACTTAGAGTATAAAAATGAGAATCTTCAAAGGTATCAACCTTTGCTCAAGATTATTCTTAGCAGAGATATAAATAAAAGAATGATCCTTCTGTTTAATGGAGTCTCACAGGAGTTTAAAGACAATCAAGCATGAAAACTGAGATTACCAAAGCAGTCATGAACACACTATTCTCACGCACCTACTGTGAGGAAATGTTGACTCGTATTTTTATGAGCCCCCTGCTGAAGTTGATTCAATAATTATTAATTTAATATCTCTATTTGGTTATGTATTTAAATCAATATGAGTCGTATGGGTGCAGACACAAAATTCACTCAAGTGAATAATCCAACTATAGATTTAAAGTTAGAGATAAAAATATTAACACACATTTATGAGTTAACAATTTCTACATATATAAAAGGCAACGTCTGTCTGTTCATTACCTCATAAATCGAGAACGTCTGAACCGATTTTGATGCGGTTTTCTCCAGCGTATTGAACATTTTGCTAGAAATATTTTAAATTATATACCATCACGAGACTGAACAGTGAAGAAAAAACTCCAAACATTCTTATCTCAAGTATCTCAAAGGACGTAAAGACACAACCGTTGACCCTTATTATGGGTTAACGCCTTTTGCTTACAAACTGTATAAGTCCTAGATTTATCTCCATTTTCATTAAATTTACATGTGCGTTGCTTTCTGTTATGCAAATTTTCTAAACCGGATCCTGAACAAGCACTATAACAATAGAAATGTTTTAAATTATATACCATCACGAGACTGAACAGTGAAGAACAAACTCCAAACATTCTTATCTCAACTATCTCAAGGGACGTAAAGATTCTACCGTTGACCCTTATTATGGGTTAACGCCTTTTGCTTACAAACTGTATAAGTCCTAGATTTATCTCCATTTACGTTAAATTTACATGTGCGTTGCTTTCTGTTATGCAAATTTTCTAAACCGGATCCTGACACAAGCACTATAACACCTGTAAGTGAAGGAAAGTTTCAATAATACTCAGCTATGTAGAGTTCTTCACGACACGCCTTGTTATGAGTAAATTTCATAACAGGTATGTCGATATTCATTCAGTTCGATATAGGAGCATGTTTTGTTTACGACTGGTGACCATTGGTTACAGGAAGTACGTCATCACTTTTGCGCCGAGATAGAAGACGCAAGAGTTCTTGTCTGCTGGGTCCAGCGATTCTTCGCTAGAATGAATTCGCTGTGTGTCCTCTCAAGGTGTTGGACGTATGTGTATTATGCTCCTGATGATTATTTCATTTCATGTATTATTCCTTCAAGTTTACCATTGTCGTAAAATACAATCTGTATGTACAACACGCCCACATATGGTCTCGCTAAATTCCCCCCAGTTGTAAGACTAGTGACCACTTTTATAGGTATATAATAATAAAAAAATTACCGCGCCACCAAAATACTATATAGTTTTATTTCTCGGTTTCTAAAGGGTTAACGCGTAAAACCCCGATAGTTGAATAAATGCCAATGTGACGTCACAGACTTGCAAGCCTTAACCTAAACGCACGCGTGAAGGCTAGTATCGTTAGAAATAGTGTATTTCTTGGAAAAGACAAGGGAGAGAGAGGGGGAAATGCATAGACCCTGTTTGAATTCTGAAACTGAAACTAACTGTCCAAACCGAACGATAGGAAAAATAAAGACTAAAAATGAAGATTAAAATGCTACAAATGCGTTATTAAATATATAATATGCGTTAGTCTAAATATATTAGCTTAATGTAGAAAGAAAGATATGTTATTTGAATAAATGTAAATGAAAGACGAAAATGGTAAAAATAATAGCCAGAAGTGTAAAACATTATGCATTAGATGACAAAACGGTAGACTAAGTAAATATTTTCGTTGTGTATTAAAATGACTTAGATAATACTAGCGATATGGCAGAATGAAGACATATATAGACGTGCATGGGGCTTCTTTACTGATGCTGGCCATATTAATGGGTGTCTCCTGATTTGAAAATAGTAGGTTAACTTTTTGAAAATAGACGCGAAGGAACGGAAGTCCCCTGATTGGTTGCTGAGCATAACTAAGAAAGTGAAATAAATACTCAGAAAGACGAGGGTTCCTTGCCACTTTCCAATTAAATTTTCTCATGTAAAGTTAATAACGTTTACAGACAAGTGTGATCAGATGCCTTAGCTGTTCTGTTATTCAGCAGGAGATCTAGTGTGACCATTTATGGCCTGTAATTAACTTACATAGTGAAAAATTCGATATTTCGAGTTTCTGGGTGAGCCAGTCACGTTGTTGTTCAACCCTGGTACCTGTTTGAGGCCATACGATTTGAGGGCCCTACCTTATCTTGAATCCTGAAAGCTGAGCAGTGCTGTGAGCAGGAAGTTTTAATACCAGGACATCGCAGAATTTTCTACACCTATCTACAGATAAGGCCTTGTGTTTTGGGGCCTTGTTGATTCACTGACTTATCCTCCACCACCGATTATATCAACAAGATTTTAAAAGCATGATGACACTATTGTTCCCTCAAATATGTGCTTAACACATTAACTACCGAATTGAAAAACACACTGTGGCCGAATTAAATTTTTTTCCCATTTTCATCCTGTAGGTATTTTCACAAAGTAAGCTGTAGTTTTCGTAATTGTTTACCGATTTTTATGAATTACACGTCATTTTAAAGATAAATAAATGTACTATTACAATAAGCACCAGTTGTAACTCTAGTAGAGGTTGTTGCTATTTCAAGGTCCTCCGATGGCCGAGGACTTGCAATATTTTCACAATTATAACTGCTTGCGCCCCATCTCTATCAAAATCACAATTTCAATCAATGTGCACACCGTTTTCACTCTTGTCCTCGTCGCTAGATCTATCAGTCAATTGTTGAAACACGTTTCTATCCTATTCAGCCGTTAGACGAGATGTACACGCATTTTCTTTAGTCCTATCACTAGTTGCCACGGTAAACAGTTTCACACGATTTGGTAACTAACCCAAAACGCTGAAAAATATGAACATAATATCAATCGTCCAGTGTTCTACAACAACCATGCTTTGGGAATTTATTTTCCGGTGGCAACTTAAAATCTCAGAGCACCAATCTAATTTTAGTAATAAAACGAATGAAAAACGTACTGAAACACTTTCTGAAAGAGAGTATTACACTAAGAACACTTCCTAGTTCAGGAAAAAATAGATTCTAATAGTTAAACTAGTGTGTGTGTAAATATATCTTGACGTTTAATCTTTTATGAATCAACTCAATTATAATTAATACATTTGTGAAAAATTGTTCAGACCAAAATTCAATAGGGAGTTATTTACTTAATTGTTTATTAACCTTAAAGTGTGGTTGTTGTTAGTTTCTTCACATACATTGCATATACCCTAGACACGTAGCGACACAACACCCAGACATCAGAACATATAAATTGGGGATACTATACATAGCGGGTGGTAGTCATTGGTGGAAGCAAGACAGGTTCCCTGACATATAGTTAGAAATTAAACTACCTCAGGGGCTTGCATAGCTGACTTCACATCTGCTACACAAATATATACATAACTAATATCGACCCACCACAACCATCACGAGATCACCCATATACCTCCGTGATGCTAGTTCTCTTGTGAAAGGATTTATTATTTCCATGAATAAAGTGAGTTGAACTTTATTAAATATGTCGAAACCAGTCTGAAGACGGTGTCTTAGCTACAGGCAGTACTGAGCTATTACAAAGACGTTATTACTGATGCCATACTATATTTATATTGCAATTTATCTACATGCAGCACGTCTAGTTTATTAAACAGTGTTGTGACTTGTTCACGCTGCTTTGGTGAAGTTATTTAAAGTTAGAGATGTGTTACTGTGTGCGGGGTCTATAAGATTATACCCCTAGTTGACATTGGCCCGAGTACAAGACAGTTGCTTGTATTTTATACAAATATATATAAAACAGCCTCGCAACCAAATGCAGACACTCGCAACAATTGGGGAACTCGCAAGAAATTGGAGAGCTTTCGCAACAAATTGGGAGAACCTCCGCAACACGCCTCTAAGAATACGTTATATTCACTAAATTTGCTTTGTGAATATGTCCTGGGGGGTAGGGCTGGAGTGTGTAAGGGATAGTACCTCACGGTGAGAGGCAGTCACTTCTTCTTTTTGAGGATGGCCTAGATCCTATTTGGTTCCCCACTCCAGTTCAGCTCACGTATGGCTCCTCGAGTCTGCTGTGTACGGCAGCGCCACCCCCCGGGCAACGGCTTTGACTGGCCGGCAGAACTACGTGAGTAAATTGAAAAAGGGAGGTCCCCCTTAAACAGTACACACAACTGCTGGCCGAACGGGCGGATGATCAATAATATTTTGACAACGGCTTCTAGGGCAGGAGTTGGAAAAGCCTGGTATCGGGCTGAGGGTGCACCATGGACTGTAATGGTAAGCGGCCAGAACCATCCAGAAAGCAATGGCAAACTACTGGATGTACAATGCCAAGAAATCCATAATGGCTAATCTGAATACTACGCAATGATCTTGTGGTGAGGCCCCCAGGCCAGGCAGATCATATTTAACTGGGGAAGAGATCGTTGGCAGCGTCAGTACAGGTAATCGTGATGACGGCCAAAAGCCTGACTGTGTTACCACGGAAAACCCTGTCATCGGTCTTAGAAAAATAATCAAAATAGGAACATGGAACGTCAGAAGCTTATACCAAGAAAAACAGTACATAGGGAAGAACGAGATGGAAAGACTAAACATCGATATCCTGGGCATCTGAGAGCACAGATGGTCGGGCCAGGGACACTTTTCGATTCCAACAAGAGGAACATTCATATACTCAGGCAAAGAGAGAGGAGGTCAGAGTGGCGTCGGCGTCTACCTGTCTGAAAGAACAGCTGCCTCCCTATTAGGATATAACCCAATAAATGACCGCATTGTCACAATCAGACTGAAAGGAAAAAGAAAGAACATCACAATTATACAAACATATGCGACAACAGCAGCTGCTGAAGAACAGGAAATTGAAGATTTTTACAATGAACTGCAACACGCATTAGAGAAAGCAAATAAGCAAGATATTAGGATAAAAATGGGAGATTTTAATGCCAAAGTTGGAAACGAAAGATTAGAACCTGAAAAAAGAGTGAAAGGAATTTATGGATTGGGTCAGAGAAATGAGAGAGGAGAACGCTTGACAACATTCTGCCTAGAAAACAACCTAGTCATCACAAATACTCTTTTCATGCAACATCCTAGAAGACTATATACATGGACGTCACCGGACGGAAAAAGCAAGAACCAAATAGATTACATCTTAATGCAACAAAGGTGGCGATCTTGTATCTCATCCATCAAGACGCTCCCAGGAGCAGACTGTGACTCCGACCATGAACTTCTTGCTGCAAACTTCAAGATCAAATTGAAAAATGTCGTTACAAGCGACACAGTAATACATTATGACACAAGCGCCATACCAGAAGAGTACAGTGTCGATATTCAGAACAAATTTGACATTCTTATGGCAGTACAGGAGGAAATGACACCAGATGAACTTGCCAATAACATCAGAGATGTTTATATTACAAATGAACAGAGGTTAATTCCTGAAAGAAGTTTAAAAAGACGAGAATACATCTCAGACGAAACACTGAAGTTGGTGGTAGAGAGAAGAAAAATGAAGTCCAAAAAAGATACAGAAAATCAGGAGTTGTACAAGGAATACACAAAGCAGATTAAAAAACGAGTCAGACAAGACAAACAACAATACATAAACGACATCTGCAGGAAAATAGAGGAAATGCGCGAACAGGAATTGAGTAAGAATATGTTTTCTGAAGTAAGAACATTGAAGAACAGCAACTTTAAATCATCACCTCGAGCAATAAACGACAAGAAAGGCGACACTCTAACAGAACGTAAAGATATTCTGAACTGATGGAAGGAGTACTGTTAAGAAATGTATACGGAAATAAACAAAGCGTCAGATAACAACGTCATGAATGAAGCGGAACGGGAACCAGAACCTACCATAGAGGAAGTCCGGAACGCAATCAAACACTTAAAAAGTGGAAAATCTCCTGGTTGTGATGAAATAACAGCTGAAATGATACAGACAGGAGTATAAGGCAGCGCTTGTATATACCATGCATTATGCTGCAAGATCTGGCAAAGCGGAATTTGGCCCAAGGAATGGAAAAGATCAATTTACATACCCTTGCCAAAAAAGGGCAACCTGAAACTGTGCACAAACTACAGAACTATAGCTCTTATAAACCATGCCAGCAAAATACTATTACAAATCATAATGAAAAGGATGCAACAAAAGCTAGAAACAGAAATAAACGAAGTACAGGCGGGTTTTCGACCAGGTAGAGGCACTAGAGATCATATATTCAACATGAGGATCATCATAGAAAATTGTAGAGAATTCAACGTTGACCTACATACTTGTTTCATTGATTACACCAAAGCTTTAGATTGCGTACAACATCAGCAGTTATGAGCTATTATGAAAAATATTGGATTTCCAAACCACCTTATACAACTCATCGCACTGCTGTACCAAGAACTACAGGCAGCCATAAGAATAGAGGGGGAAACATCAGAATGGTTTGAAGAACAGAAAGGAAAAAGACAAGGGTGTACCCTTTCCCCTTACCTGTTTAACATTTATGCCGAGAATATCATGAGAAACGTAAGAAATGACCAAGAACACATAGAGTTTGACTCATTTAACATCGGCGGGTACCAGATCCCGGAAATCAGATATGCTGACGACACAGTTCTCCTATCGCCCCACCCAGAAGGACTTGAACAATTAATTCTGTCCACCAAAAAACACAGCGAGGCCCAGAATCTATACCTAAACACCAAGAAGACCAAAGTATTGACAACAGACAAAGTAAAGACCAAACCAGAAATTGAAATTGATAACGAAGAACTGGAAAGTGTTAATGAATTCGAATACTTAGGATCAATCATCAACAGCTCTGGCGACTGTGCAGTAGAAATTAAAAGAAGACTTGCAATTGCTTCACATAAACTAATACAGATGAAAAACCTAAGGCAAGGCACAAGCAAAGAAACAAAGTTACAACTGATCAGAGCATGTATATTCCCAGTAGCAACATACGGCTGCGAGACTTGGACACTCAATAAAACAGTTGCAAAAAAGATTACATCATTCGAAATGAAATGCTACAGAAGGATGTTGAGAATACCCTGGACAGAAAAAAGACCAACAGAGAAGTACTGCACTCACTAAACGTACAGGAACATTGGCTCCTAAATACCACCGCAATAAGGAAGCTGAAATGTTTCGGTCATATAAAAAGACATAATAGTCTGGAAAAAACAGTGATGGAAGGCATGGTCCCTGGGAAAAGGGGAAGGGGTCGACCTAGACGACGGTGGACCCAGGACATCACAGAGAGTCTGAACTTGTCTTTGGCTGATGCAGTTCGACTTGCCCAGAATCGTGATGCGTTCAGAGCAGCTGTAATGGAGACAACGTTCTGGAAAGAATACGTCACATGATGATGATATGTCCTGGCCTTGGCATTTCGTGCCAGATTCTAAATCTAGGAGATGTTTAACACCCCTGTAGATTTACGAGCAACGGTTCTTTATGGGACTGGAAGGCCCGAGATCCGGTGTCGTCGTTAACTTCAAATAAACTAAACCAAGTAAACAACTGAAGTACTAACGCCAACGCTGAAAGTCGTAAAATGTAGCATTAGAAAAACTATTTCTGGGAGTGTGAGTGTGTGTGTGTGTGTGTGTGTGTAAGTGCGTTTGTATGTGTGTGATGGGTACACAAGTTTTTAAAAAAAATTACATGCTTGAAATAATCTTAATGACTAACATTATTCGATAGCAATTTAATTATGCCCTTTCATCAAGAGAAATTGAAAGTACAGTAGAACTCCATTTATCCGAACCCCATGGGACCGAGCATCGTTCGGATAATCAAATGTTCGGATAATTGGATTACATGATGTATCGAGTACATGTACACATATTTCTAAAAATAATTAACAATCACAAGGAAAATACACTATAAAACATATTTACTTGTACTGTAATAATAATACCCACACTGTATTAGATCACTGTATCACCAAAATCTTTCATTACACTGCAGTGCATGTACTACTTGTATTAATTATTTTTGTTAAGAAAGAGAAATGTTTTCAAAATAACATTACAAACAATTCAAAACCAGGCGCAACTTACGTATACATGTACTTGCACAGATGTAGCCCACTATTTAAAATAATGAGGAATCCTCTTTTGCGCCAAACTGGATAGTCTGCTTTTGGCTGCTAAGTCCCGCATTCTCTTCAACAGCAGAAGCTGTGTAGGACAGCTGTCATCTTCTTGCTCGTACCAAGCCATCGCTGTTTCTAGTGCTATAAAGGCCTCTTCAGGACTTGGTCGACGTTTTGGGTTTTCTTCATAATCTACAAGTACATCATGTACTTCTGAGGAGTCTTCATCATCGGTCACTACATGTATTTGGTTTTCTTCTTGCACAAAAGACAAAATTTCTTCGTCATTCAAAAACTGAAAACCAGAATCATTATCATCTTCTAGCCACATGTGTGCATCATCTTTGTCACAGTCCGAAAATCCGGGCATTGCTTGAAACAGTTCCACAACTTCATTTATACAATCATCATTTGTGTCCACTGCAGTAGTTTCATTTCCTCCTTTTTTCCCAAGCAATCTATTCCAAGCCTTGTTGAGATTATCTTGTGACAGGGTGGTCCAAGCATCAGCTTACATATAGCAGCAGTCTTTGAGATTAAGCTTTTTTTGAAAACGCCACCACACTTTCTTCATCTTCAGCCAACAATAAACGACGCAGGACTTCCTTCTTGTACATCTTTTTAAGCTTTGCTATAACACTGAATACATTCGAGAACAAATGTCTTAGAAAACTCATGAACATCAGTTGGAAAGAATTCAAGACTAATCGACAAATAAGAGAAGACTCTAGGCAGAAATATGTCTCCGACTATATAAGGAAAAGACGATGGTCATATATCGGTCATGTCCTACGAATGCAAAACAACAGAATACCACTACAGGCGCTCACTTGGGTTCCTGAGGGTAAGAGGAAAAAAGGAAGACCAAAAGAAACACTCAGAAGAACAATAATAAGAGAAGGAAGAACGTTGGGCCTAAATAATGTGCAAGAGCTAAGAGGAGTGGCGTCACAACGAACAACCTGGAGAGCACTGGTTTCTGCCTTATGCGCCGTGTTTGGTGCTTAAAGAATTTATTATTATTTATTATTATAACACCCTGATCCATTGGTTGAATCAGTGCTGTTACATTGGGAAGCAGAAAAATTACTTTAAAATTTGCATCAACTGCATTCAATGTATCCGTCTCTGGATGAGATGGTGCATTGTCCAGTAGAATAATTACTTTTCCAGTTTTCTTTTCTTGTTCTTTCAACCTCTTCACATTTGGGATGAACTGATTTGTATACCAATCAAGAAATATTTCACTATTCATCCAAGCACTCTTCTGTGCTTTGTAGCACAATGGGAGACATGTCACATTCTTTAAACAACGTGTTTTTTTGGCTTTGCCGATCATTAGCACCGGTAAACGATGACTTCCACTGGCATTCGCGGCTACCAAAATTGTTACTCTCTCTTTGCACTTTTTTAAACCCAGGGGCAGCTGCTTCGCGCTGAGATGCAAGTGATTTTTGAGGCAATGATTTCCAGTATAAGCCAGTCTCATCGGCATTATACACATCATCGAGTAAATAACCTTCTTCTTCCAAAAAAGCCAAGAATGTTTCTTTAAAATTTTCAGCGGCAGTTGCATCGCTAGATGAAGATTCCCCTTGAATCTCCAATTCTCGTATGCCATGACGAGATTTAAAGTTTCTTAACCATCCCTGGCTAGCCTTAAAGTCAGGAGGACCGTCAAGTTGACTGTTGAACTGAAGTGCCTTTTCACACAATAGAGAGCCAGAGATAGGTTCCCCTTTGCTTCTTCTTTGCACAAACCATATATACAAAGCCTCTTCCAATTTCAAATCTTTCGCATTTCTCATGGTTTTATGTTTCTTCGACCCATTTTCACTATCCAATTTCGATGCAAAACTCATAATTTTATCCTTGTTACTTTTGATGTCAGAGACGGTAGCTTTCTCAACATTGAAAATCCTCGCAAATGAAGACACAGTTTCACCTTTTCCTAGTCTCTTGATAATTTCTGTTTTCGTTTCAATTGACAAAACATTGCGGTTCCTTTTATATGCTTTAGGCCTACTGGAAGATGCCAGGTCGCACAGAGAAATACGTGTACACCAAAATTATTCTGCTGTAGTAGCAGACACAATTATTTTAAGTTGAACTGTCTGTTTAGCTGTGTTCTGCCTAGAACGCACACGTACACTGGATTGGTAAACCAGATATTAACGGACTTTATGATCTAACTGACTTCATGTACGTAAGTGACCGTCCATTAGCCCATCTCATTCTCTACAAATTGTTCGCACACATTTGAAGCTTGCCGCATCAAAAGATTCAGAACTGTAGTCTAACGTGACTGGTGGAGACTGATTTTTTTTTTTCTGGAAAAAAGTGTTCGGATAATTGGATGTTCGGATAATTGGGGTTCGGATAAATGGAGTTCTACTGTATAACATATGGGTGCAAACATAAATTTGTATGAGAAGGGGTGGTTTTATACGTGTATTTGTTACCTATTATTTCCAATGTCTCAATGCACATGTCTTTGTAAATTTGTAAATGTCTAAGGAATGTGAATAAAGTTGTTAATTTTTTTTTAAATGAGAGAACGGAGACAACAAAAAACGGTGCTCCCAAGTTGAGGCACTTCCATTGCACTCCGGTTGGGTTAACCCTTGCGATCACCCCAAATGCGGGTGACTCGGGTGCGTAATTTTTTCGTAGGAGGGACTGCGTTCGCACTATCCCCTCATTAATGCAATAAACATGAGTGGTGGATTGTTAGTATGAGAGGGTGGGCGAGAGATGATGATGATGGTGTGATTTGTGATCACTTTCTTGCACACTCTCACCGACCCGAACAACAATAAAATTCTTGATTCCAAGGAAGGGCTGTATTTATTCATACAACCCTGTCAGTGACCCAATCCCACAAAGCCAACTAATGAACAAACATTAAACAAGTAAGCAAACAAATTAAAGAAAACACCCAGCCAGTGCTCAATTGCTAATCTGAAACGCAAGCAAAGCACTGACTAGTTAAAATCATAAGTTAAATAATGAGAAAATCAGGCTCTCATCTGTCAAACTGTACTTCTTCCACGCCACCTGAAACATTCACCTATCATGCACACACACTCAGTCCATGCATGTCGTTTAATGAGACTAGTATGGTGTTGTGCATGAGGCTGGCAATTTCATCATGTAACACAGATTGCTACGGAAACCACTACTGCAAAAATATCTGAATGATTTGTGCTGTCTCTATGCGGAGGCTAGCCACATTGGTGGCCCCATATTCCATAAGGAGGCCAGCCACATTGGTTGCACTATTCTCCATTAAGAGCGAGAAAAGACATCATTTGTTCCCAAGTAGACCTACGTGCTCTCATAAACTACCCTACACATAACAATAATTAAATGATAATAAAATGCTCACAGTATAATATTCAACGATATGTACAACGAATACTCTCATTAATGAGCATAAACCACCACCTCGCAACTGATCCATATCAATATTCGTCCCTGCACTCTGAAGCATGTCGTATATGCCGACTGATGAGATTGGGAACTCATCATATGAAACGCATCGTTACCGAATTAACCACTGCAATAGCATAAAAATGCTTCTTGTGGGCTTGTGATGGACACCAGCCGCATTGGTGTTTCCATGCTTCGCAAGGAGCAAACAGAGAAACACATCTGTCTCAAAGTGCACTATGCACATAGGAGTGGCATTGCGCTCACCAGAAATCTAAATGACTATCCTCACCTCAAAGTAACCCACTAAAGATATACAGCAGAAATATAATCAATTATCGTGAAATACACTAACTAAATTACCTTCTCAGTAAAGAATAGAATAAAACAACTCTACTAACAAACACTAAAATATGCCCACTGCGCTCTCAAATAGTAAATAGCTTAACATCATTAGGCCTATAGCACGTGGTAACTAAGAGTGTTAATGCAGACTCATTGGCGCCATCTTTATGCATATTTAACACGTGTGCTGCCGGCTGCCATTTTGGCACAAAGTTAATATTACTAACTCAATTGCAGTCACTTGGGCTGGGGCATTATTGTGGCCGTCGTACAGTCACGTGGGCTGGCGAACTCGCTGGAGCGGGCACATCGACAATATGTGGGCGTTAAACTCGTAAATATGACATGAACTTAAGGGGGCTTTTGGAGTGTTTTTATGGCCAAATCACATATCACCCTCCTGAAAATGTTGTGGTCCCCACAACCTACTCTCTTCCGTTGGCCCTGCGCCTGATTCTTTCTGAGCGGTGAGGCTTGGGGCTCATATTCTGTCGGAGTTACCAGCCCAGCTTGTGACGCTCTTGGTCGTCATGTTCCTCGTAGTACGTTGTAGGGCTGGCAGTTGCTGTAGTTTGGAAGAGTCGTACACTTGTGCAGTTTTGCTGCTTACGTGTCAGTTCTGCGGTTCAGTGCATGCAGTGTTCGACCTTGGTGGTGGATTGCTGCCAACGTGTCGCCGACCCACATAACAATAAAACTCTTGATTCTAAGACAGGGGCTGCATTTATTCATACAACCCTGTCAGTGACCCAAACCCACAAAGCAAACTAATGAACAAACATCAAACAAGTAAGCAAACAAATCAAACAAAACACCCAGCCAGAGCTCAATTTCTGATCTGAAACGCAAACAAAGCACTGACTAGTTAAAATCATAAATGTTAATTAATTAGAAAAATCATGCTCTCACCTGCCAAACTGTCCTTCTTCCACGCCACCTGAAACATTCAACTATCATGCACACGCAATCAGTCCATTCGTCTTTTAATGAGATTAGTATGGTGTTGTGCATGGGGCGGGCAATCTCACGATGTAAAAAATATTCCTAAAGAAACCACTACTGCAAGAACATCTGAATGATTTGTTCTGTCTCCGTGCGGAGGCCAGCGAGATTGGTGGCCCCTTGCTCCATGCGGAGGCGAGCCACATTGGTGGCCCCATGCTCCATAACGAGGCCAGCAACATTGGTGGCCCGATGCTTCATATAGAGGCCAGCCATATTGGTGGCCGTATGCTCCATAAGGATCGAGAAGTGGCATCATTTGTTCCCAAGTAGACCCACGTGCTCTCATAAACTACCATACACATAAATGATTATAAAATGGACACATAATAATATTCAATGATATGTATAACGAATACTCTCATTAATGAGCATAAACCACCATCCCGCAAATGATCCTTATCAGTATTCGTCCCTGCACCCTGAAGCATGTCGTATATGCCGACTGATGAGATTAAGAACTCATCATATGAAACACATCGTTACCGAAACAACCAATGCAATATCATAAGATGCTTCTTGTGGGCTTGCGATGGACACCAGCCGCATTGGTGTTTCCATGCTCAGCAAGGAGCAAACAGAGAAACACCTCTGTCTCAAAGTGCCTTACGCACAAAGTAGTGGCATTGCGATCACTAGAAATCTAAATAACTATCCACCTCAAAGTAACCCACTAAAGATATACAGTAGGATTATAATCAATTATCGTGAAATACACTAACTAATTTACCTTCGCAGTAAAGAATAAAATAAAATAACTCTACTAACAAACGCTATAATAAGCCCACTGCGCTTTCAAATAATAAATAGCTTAACATCATTAGGCCTACAGCACGTAGTAACTAAGAGTGTTAATGCAGACTCGCTGGCGCCATCTTCATGCACATTTACTACGTGTGCTGCTGGCTGCCATCTTGGCACAAAGTTAATATATACTAACTCAATGTCAGTCATAGAACGCTTTCCGTCCCTGTTTCATGAATGAAATGGCTCCTACCATATTCTCGCAGCTGTGATCTGGACTTAAAACTAGTAAAATCTTTCCACACATTTTTTTCACTCAACTATAACTTTAAAACTAATTACAATGTCCTAAATGAAATCTCCTTAGGAAACCCTTAGGAAACACAGATATCTATTTTATCAAACATTAGAACCGACTTACGCTGAATATAATTCTAAAGTTACAAGGAAAAAATGGTAATTTCACTGGGAAATAATCGGAGGAGAAGCGGGGTGAAGTTTCAGTCGAAATAAAAGAAATACGGATTTTGGGATTAATACATTTTCTGATACTTTACCATCTACCGAATCTAAATATAGCATAATTAAATGTCAAAATGCATTCTACCAATATGTATTTTGACTTTGAAAAAGGTATGGTACGGAGAGATTCTCTCAAACTCGAGAAAATATTTCTAATTAGACCTAGCTTCTTCCATAGCAACCAAGCTTACACCCCTACATATTATACATCGTTGGATTCGTCCAAATCTGCACATTAATGTAAGCAGGTCACTTATTTTGGGATTCTAAATGCCAGAGCGGAAATGTATAATTTCCAGGTCAACATATAGAGTTTCCCCTCGATTCTAAATTTTTAATTGGCTGTATGCGTTCACGTGACCGGCAACAACAATATGGCCACGTGTTTACATTCTGTTTCGGAATCTCAGTTTTGTTTTGTTATTGATATAACAATGCCTAAAAAACGAGACGCTCTCGTTACCTCCAACTGGAAAAGGCCAGAGTTAGAGATGGAATCAAGACTTATCCTACACTGCAGGTAAAACGTACTTATTGTGACGATGTAATGATAAAAACTTGACATTAGTACTCAGGCAAGAAGGGTTGAAATAAAGCACAGCGGACCGTTTGTTCGATGTAGCCTTTGACAAGAATTTAGAGACGCGGTAAACACGAATAAGAGTTAGGCTTAGTGGTTGAAATGAAGCACACAGAACCGTCTGTTCGATAGGGCCTTAAATTAGAATTCAAAGACGCAGTATAAAGGGCTAATGGATACGCATACGTATCCTAAACCTAACCCTAACGACGTTGGCGACTTACTGGGATGACATCTAAGAAAACGGCCCACTGTGACTCATTTCAACCAGGTTTAAGAATCTTAAACCTAACCCTAATCCTTACGACGTTGGCTACTTACTGGGATGACATCAAAGAAGGCGGCCCACTGTGCTTCATTTCAACCACCAGGGAGTTACATGAACTAGTTATTAGTAGACAGTCAATTAAAAATCATCACGTTTTCCTGAGTTTACAGAATAACGGGTGATTTCTCATAATTCAATACATTATCATGATTCTTGTAAGCATTGTGCATATTTGTTTCTCCAACTTAATGTTTGTTTCTTATGTATTATATTGATATGACTTGTCACAGATGCCTATGTGTTATTCTAAAAATGCCTGCCAGACATGTGCAACAGTTGGTTCTTGGTACCAGAAGAAAGACTGGAAACTTCATTAAGTGGAAAGTGAAGTAAGGCTGTAATATAAATTTTGAAGGTATTTACTTTTGAAACTTACTTTATGTTTCCCCATGTCTAAGCATAGACATTCATGTAATTTATTTTGATCTCCATAAATATCAAGCTTAGAAACACATTTCATCACTTACATGTATTGTTTTGCTTCCATTGTAATTTAAGGCACAGTTTCTTAATGCTTGTTTACATCTTTATTTTACATTTTACTAATGTAAACATTAGCCTCTGTCTGGGAATTTCAAGTGTGATGGAAGCTGAGGCAGTTAGTGCTTTGTGAAGCTGGTCTCTGACGCGACAGAAATTTTGCTATACCGTGTAAAGTGATTGTGATAGCAAAACATTCAATCAGATCATGGCAATTAAACCATATAGCCCTAATATTGCTGAATTTAATGAAGGACCTGAGGCTGCTATATTTTTCAAGAAAGTCCTGGAGCTGAACAGTGGAAAAGAGGCTTGTCTTCTGGCAAGAGCAAGAAAGCGTAAACGTCTCGTGCTCAGCTCTAAAACGGCAGAAAACTGCACTGAGAAAATGAAGGAAATTTGGCACAAATCTCAACAGAAAGCCAGACAAGAAGCTGCAGAGGAAGTTGGATATGCTGCCGGTATGTTATGCATGTCAAGTAAGTTATTTTTTTTTTTGCTGTAGTATTACATACTTATTTAATTATATTCTAATTATATCGCAAAATGTAATTTTAAAGAAATCTATTATTCTCATACTAATTTTCTTATAACTTCCACACGTATGTATTAAATGACATAAGAATTGGCACATATATTGCCCATAATGTTTAAAACGTTTTGTATGATGGAGTTTAAGTATCTGATCAAACTTTTGATTTATTACAAAAAGTAATGTAAAATTTTGCAAATTTGTTACTATTTTTAGACACTATTTTTTTTTATTAGAGTTATCAAAAATCCATAATACGAAAAGTTTTTAAATGTAATGATAAACGCTGTATTTAAGTTTTGTATTCATAGCTTAATAAATTAAAAAAGCCTTAGTAAATTGAAATAGAACAAAGAATCCAATATTGCTCATCTCTAAAACGGCAGAAAACTGCGCTAAGAAAAGGAAGGAAACTAGGCACAAATCTCAACAGAAGGCCAGATAGGAAGCTGCAGAGGAAGCTGGCTATGCTGCCAGTATGTTTTAAATGATAAGTAAGCAATTTTTTAGAAACAATATTACATACTTTTTTTTAATGTAGTCTATTTATGGAGAAAAATGTGATTTTCTAAAAATCTATTTTTCTCATCCTAATTTCCTTATAACTTTCACACTTATGTAGTAATTGACATAAGAATTGGCACATATGTTGCCCATAATCTTTTAAAACTTTTTGTTTGATGGATTTATTGCAAAAAGTAATGTAAAGTTTAGCAAAATTTATTACTATATTTAGACACTATATTCAAAGTACTACAACTTTTTTTGTACTAAAGTTATCAAATATCCATCACACAAATAGTTTTAAAATATAATTATAAACGTTGTATTCAAATTTGGTACTCATAGCTTAATAAATGAAAAAACCTAAGCAAATTGAAATAGAACAATAGAATTCAATAAGCCGCCGTTTCTATGGCTACCAGTGGTGCAGTGACAACAAATTCTTCATTTTTCATATCTAGTATTGATATAGGTTACGTCTGTGCAGTTTCATTGAAATCCAGCAATTAATAACGGAAATAGTATTTAGTGTAGCTCCTCCCCTTATAAAATAAAACGTGTTCTCATACCCTGTGCAAACTTCTGCTTACTCTGGGTGTCTCACTTCTTGCCTCTACTGCGAATCTCACCAAACCGACCGCTTCTCCTGCTGTGAACGGATTGATGACGTCATTATATAAAAGATACCCTCAATTCAATCTAACATAAGAGACAACAGAGACTGATGACGTAATTCATAATTAACCTATAAAACAAAAGAAACTTAACATAGACACAAAAGACAGTTATAGGAAATGACGACAAGATGACGTTAACGTTACTAGTGCAGTATCGATGACATATGATGATAGGAAACTCTTTACAGAGCGATACAACAGGAAGCAATCTGATCATCAGAAGAAGTCCCCCCGTCCGACAAGTGTTTCGGCCCTTTATACTCCTTTACACTCTAAGGGGGGCGGGCCCACTTGGGTCATGACTCCCAAGCGTCTCAGCTTCCTGTTGTCTTGCATCGAAAATGAACCCATTTCACTTATGGTAGCAACTTTAAATTCCACAACTCCGCCAGCCGTGGAGGCAATTGTGAAAGTAACAAAGAGAAGACAAATTCGTGGTGGGTTACTTTCCCTTGCCTCCCTCACTCCGAACACTTTGCGACAGTGCAGATATATTATGTCGCCGAAGATTTCCAGCTTCTTCTCCAAAGTTATCTGCTTCAGGTTGTTATCCAACTCTTTTGCCAAGGCTTCGTCCAGCTGTTCCCAAAGCCCTTTTGCACTGGCGGGTGGAAACTTGATTGCATCTCTCTTCCCGTCCAAGAAGTGTGTGAGATCATCATCAGGCAGATCACCTTGAATGTACTCAGCACTGTGGATTGACTCCTGGCTGCGTTCTTCTAACGTCTTATCCGTCGAGACAGAGCGCTGTTGATCTCCCCCTGATGACCTCCCACACCCCTTTTTCGTTCTGTGGATTTTCATTCCTCTCTGAGTAGAGAATTCCCTACCACAGGCACATGGAAACTCCAGCCGTTGTTCAGAGCTCGAAGTCCGTGTAACGGGTCTGGTCGATTCCAATGAGGCGCATGTGGATTCACCATTCTCCCCCCCTTTCGGTGAATCCTGGGGGCATCTATCGTTTTTGGGTTCTATAGCAATTGAATACAGCTTACGGGGTGCTAACCCGGTCAGCCGGTTTCTAGTCTTTCCCAGTGTCATCTGTCTTTCCAGAAGTCAATCGGTCTTTTCCCGATTGTCACTGGTTTGACCATGTAACTATGATAGGAAACTCTTTACAGAGCGATACAACAGGAAGCAATCTGATCATCAGAAGAAGTCCCCCCGTCCGACAAGTGTTTCGGCCCTTTATACTCCTAAACACTCTAAGGGGGACGGGCCCACTTGGGTCATGACATTAGTGGTACACAAATAATTGTAACCAGTGGTTTTAGCCAATAGATTCATTAGACTAAGGGACATCCGTTATGAAGACGAATGTTTACAAGTCTTTTAGCTACTGACCTTGCAACGAGATGGTCGTGATATTGAGACAGACCGATGTTGAAGTAGACTCAGATAGACTCAAGCTATTTTATCCCCTGACATTGGACAGTGTATTTCTTGCTTTGACGCAGAAATGGTATGAATTCGCTCGATGTGATATATTATGAATTCGCTCGATTTCATATATTATGAATTCGCTCGATTTGATATATGTCAATGACAAACAGTCATTTGTGTTTAAGATCGAACATTGTTAGAATAGTTTTTTGGAACATATTTATTTTGGAGATTAGCTCCCTAATTGTCTTCCACTCTCCCATCGTTCAAAATACACCAGCTTCTTAGTTGGTTTTGACGATGACATTCTGCATTACACCACAGCTACATACGAAACTGGAATAATACCAAATTCCCTTTGGTACCTGTTTCCAACGTAATATAATAGAGTAGGACATTGTAATCTGCAACCGACACTATAATTATATGATCAAATCGTCTGTGAAAATTGGAAGACTTGTAAAATAAAGTTATTGTTGGAACTTCTATCATGGATTAGTTCGGCATTCAGTTTGGATGATCTCTGATGAAAGAGTACTACATTATATGTCACACAAAGTCCAAGGAAACCGAATCAAATAAAAACCTGGGTCCCGTAAAATATCGAAGAGAATTTCTACCTCTGGTGAACCAAACCAGTACTCTCGTTTTATGACTCTTCAGAAACACTTATTAAAAGGAAAAAGAGAAAAGATTAAAAATATAAAATAAACTTTACCCAGTATGTAAAACGGGTACATACTTAGAGGGCAAACCTCGTGCTCCCGTCACATGAGAAAGGGTAAATTGGTGCCCCTGTCACATAGGAGGGGTAAATTGGAGCCGCGACAACCAGGATTCGGTGGACTGCTAGAAAATGATGCAACCGAACCCACACGTGGATAATTACATGGATGTTTTGCTAATGCAGCATAACCAACAACAGGCATTAATGATGCAGAACCTACAGCAAAATCAACCAGAAATGAATGCACATCAAATACCACTTCCAGTGGATCCAAATGAAACAAACCTAATGGCATTACGTAACATGACTGACACTCTTCAACGTGTTGACCAACATGCGAAATTTAACAATATAAAAAACCTAATCACACCGTTCAATGGGGATTCGAAAAGATTTCGACAATGGATGGTTGACGTGGATAAATTCGCCTACTTGATAGATGCAACTACAGACATTGACAAGAAGAAAATAATTTTTTTGTCATCAGAGGGCCTGGTCACAGATTTTGTCCGACGGCGGGCAAAGGCATTTCCGATGGAGACCTTTGAAGAACTCAAGAAAATATTGGTATCAAGATACTCAGAGATTACCGACGCTGAGCACGCGTGGACGATGTTAAGAAGAATAAAGCAAGATCGAAAGGAAAGTGTTCAAATGTACGGAGATAGGCTATTAAACCTCGCCGAAGATGCTTTTGTTGGAGGTAACATTCCATCAACTGATCTGGAAAAACATCTAGTCGGAATTTTTGTGGACGGACTGTATTCTGATTCACTGAAAATTCATCTACTTAGAAAAGATCCTCAGTCAATAACTACCTAAATTACAATTAGCTGTTTATGAGGAGAATGTGAAGAAAAGATTCCAACAACGGATTGGAAGGTGTCCGCTACCAGAGTATGAATACCAACATACCCAACATGATCAACAAATGCACCAACCTATGGAAATTGATCATTCGAGACATCGATGGGACAGAAATCAAGACCATCACAGAAGATCATTCAATAACTCATACCAGAATCAGAGAAATCCAGCACTACAGAGTAACCACAGAAGAGACTACAGAATACACAATGTAGAACCCCAAGAACCAACCACCGTCTGTTTTAACTGTGCAGGTCAACAACATGTAGCAGGGAATTACAGAAATTCACAGCCCAGAAATCATTTTGGGGACAACAATTTAAGACCAGAAATACATCATAGAAATTATCAATATCAAAATCACTATCAGACAAATAATAATAGAAGACATCATCAAAACAGAAATGACTCCCAACCAACCTCAAGGGGAATGGGAAACGGAAGGACCTAACATTAACAGAGATCGGATGTGATGGTCTGCAGAATCGATCTCTATCTGATAAACCAGCGACATTAAAAGAAGATCAAGCCTACATAAATATTATCCCAGACCCTTGTTCTTGCATTTTAAAAATAGGAAAACAAAACTTCAGAGCTCTCATAGACACTGGCGCGACGGTTAGTCTGATTAGAGAGAAGTTGTACCATCAGATAAAACACATGACGAAGTTCTCAAGACATACAGTAAGAATGAAATCAGTAACGGGTCAAGATCTGAAAGCATTAGGAACTGCCTATATACATTTTAAGATGGGAGAAGAAATGCTAGAACACTCATTTATTATAACGAGAGGACTGTCTAGAAATTTTATAATCGGGAGAGACTACCTTAGAAAAAATAATGCCAGAATATACTTTGATTTGAAACAGCTCAGAATAAATGGCAGTTATATACCTCTTCAAGATGACGTACATATCGCAACGTTGATAAGAACTACCGCTCCAGTAACTTTGAAGCCGAGTTCTATCACTGTAACAAAGGCTCGAATAAAAAACTCACCTTATGTAAATATAGGACAGACAATCTATGTATCTCAGATGGAGAATGAAGAAACGGATGATCCACATGTGGAAATACAAGATGGCATTGTAATAGTGAGTAAGAACAGAGACTTTCCTATAATGATTGTTAACTCTTCAGGAACCACTCTTACTATCCCAAGAGGAAAGATTGTAGGACAAGTTCAAATACCAAAGGATGAGATCTCCCACAAGATCTCCCACAAACTATCAAGTTACAAGGACGATTATGTGAACCTCTCTACTCAAACGTCATCCAAAACCTTTCCAAACACATTTCCTTCGGGGAATAAGAAGCGTCCCTATCCCATCTCCTCCCTCCAGTCCCAGAGAAGAGAGTATCACAGAAAATGTATTTCGAATGAGATTTCAGAAACAGTTACCAGAGAGAAATGCACGAATTTCGATCCATACCTTGATGAAAGAGATAGAACTATTAAACGAGACATATGGAAGGAAGAGTAAATATTACTCATCTAAAAGCAGATATTATACTGTGGAGTCAGTTTCTGCTTGGCCGAATAGAAGAAGTGGCAAATTTCATAACAAATCATATTATCCCTCAAAACCAGCTTGTCAGAACCAAATGACGAGAAATCAATACAGTCTTCTCAAAAACAACAATGATGAAAATCAAGACAGGATGAAAGTTTTACTGGAACAATTACATACTACTGAAGAATTTCAGAATAGACTGGAGAATTTCATAAAGAAACATAAAGATGTATTTGCAATCTCTGATATGGAGTTGGAGAGAACAAATACCATCACAATGGAAATACATACTACATCGGAAGAACCAATAAGTCTGAGGCCATATCATACTCCTCTAAAAAATAGAGAAATCGTAGAGAAAGCTATGCAGGAAATGTTAGCGTCTGGTATTATTGAAAGATCCCGCTCACCATGGTCATCCCCTATAGTAATAGTCACCAAGAAAGACGGAAGTCACCGATTTTGCTGTGATTATAGGGCATTGAACAAAATTACTAAAACAATATCGTATCCTCTACCCCGCATAGACGAAATTTTGGCGATGCTTGGGAAATCCAATTGGTTCACCTCATTAGACGCTCGATCAGGATTTTGGGCTATTCCTATGTCCGCGGATGCAAAACAGAAAAGCACTTTCTGTACTCACATGGGATCTTTTTCATGGTCTGTGATGCCTTTTGGGTTAAAAACAAGTCCAGCCACATACATGAGTTTGATGGATGAAGTTTTACAAGGGTTACACAAATTTGCATCAGCTTACATAGACGATATTTTAATACACACCAATGGAACCATTGAGGATCACCTTAAACATGTAGAGACTGTCTTCGACAGATTACGTTTACACAAAGTGAAGTTAAAATTGAGTAAATGCAGCTTTCTACAAAAAGAGATCAAATATTTAGGTTTCATAGTAAATCAGAATGGAATCAGACCAGATGACGATAAAATTGCAGCAATACAGAAGATACCTCCACCAACGAATGTAAGGCAAGTGAGAGGATTCATAGGATGTTGTGCTTACTATCGAAAACACATATCAATTTCTCAAAAGTAGCCGAACCTTTGCTGAATTTAACCAGGAAATATGCAAAATTCAGGTGGGAAGAAAAATGTCAGAAAGCATTTGACTACCTAAAGTCAGCACTAATTACAATACCTTTTCTGGCACATCCAGACATCACAAAACCCATGATCATCTATAGTGATGCTTCATTCATAACCCTCCACTCCCAAAGGAGCATAGACCTTCAACAAACACATGCCAAGTCCTCCTGTCCCGTGCCATCATCTCAAGTTCTTTCCATGTTCTCCTCATCATTTTCACCTCTGTTTCCAACTCTCTTCTCCATGTACTTCTTGGTCTTCCTCTGCCTCTCTTGCCCTGGGGGTTCCAGAACAAGGACTGCCTTGTAATACTATCAACAGGTTTCCTCAGCGTGTGTCCTATCCATCGCCATCGTCTTCTTCTTATCTCTTGTTCCACTGGCACTTGTCTAGTTCTTGTCATCAGTTCCACGTTGGTAACCTTGTCATACCATTTTAATCCCTCTATTCTACGCAAGCACCCATTTATGAAAGTCTGTAGCTTTTTGGTTGTTGTCTTTGTTGTTCTCCATGTCTCCGAGCCATACAATAGGACTGACTTCACATTTGAGTTGAAGATTCTTATTTTCGTGTTGGATCCGATTTCTCTTGATCTCCATATATTTCCCAATGCAATGAAAGCTCCTCTTGCCTTTTGTATTCTTATATTGATATCACTGTCTGTCCCTCCAACTTTGTTATAGTGATGCTTCCGACACTGCAATTGGAGCTTGTTTGGTACAAGAAATATCACCAAATGAACAACCAGTGATTGCCAATATTCTTCAAGAAAAACCGATAGCCTTTCTTTCACATGCCTTAAGCAGAACTCAACGAAAATGGACGACAACGGAGAAGGAAGCTTATGCAATTGATTATGCTTTGCAGAAGTTTGACTTTTATATCAGAGGAACGTCGGTTATCATAAAAACGGATCACCAACCTCTAGTAAATTGGCTTACTAAACCCCAAGAACAACCAAAAAAGCTTCAGACATGGGCTATCAATTTGCAAAATTACGATACCAAGATCGAGTATTTACCTGGTAGACTAAACACATGTGCAGATTTATTATCGAGAATACCATATCCTGAACCTACAGACGTGGACGATCTGAAACCACAAGACTTAACTGAAATAGATGATAATGCGAAAGAAATCTCCGCCATTGACTTCATCCAACATAGTCAAGACACTGGGCTTCCTGATAGTCAAGAACAGAAAACACAACTTACGGAGAACTCGAGAACTGATGATGGCGATGAATCTAGAGATTTTGAACAGAGTCTAATCTTCAAGAAGGAACAACTGAAAGACGAAACATTAACCAAGATTATAGTACAAGTACGTACCAATCCGAAAGAAAAGAGAGACTATGTGATATTACCTGAAAACAATATTTTATATCATGTCAGTCCTAGAGAAAATGGATTACTGCAGAAATGTATCCCCACATCATTGGTGCCAACTGTATTGAAACAATTTCACGATGAAAATGGTCACTTCGGACGCGATAAAACCCTCGACGTCATTACAAAGAGATACTATTGGCCAACTATGATAAAAGATATCATAGAATATGTAGGAACGTGTAAAATTTGTAAACTCAGAAATATGAGAATGATTAGAGCACCGATTCAGGAAATGTCATGTCAACATTATCCCATGGAATTCGTTAGTCTAAACATATCGGGACCGTATCCAGTTACCTTGTCCGGACACAAATACATATTACACCTGGTGGATCAATATTCTGTGTGGCCAGAGAGCTTTCCTTTAGAAAATGCTACTTCAGCTCTCATTACAGACATCTTCTTACAACAATTCATTCCGAGACATGGCTGTCCTCAGAGAATAATAACCGACAATGGCAAACAGTTCATAGGAGATCCTTTTGCCTCAACAGTAAGAAAAATGAATATAAAACACACGAAAACCTCATTTTATCATCCAGAATCAAATGAAAGAAACGAAAGGATGCACTCTACCCTACATCACATATTAGCAAAACGTACGGAAGGTAACAGTCAATATTGGGATATATACATAAATCAAGCCTTAGAAGCCATCAGAATGAACATCAATGACTCAACAGGATTCTCGCCTTTTTACTTACTCTATGGCCGAGAACCAAATTTTCCTTTGGATAACATCTTGCTTCCCATGAGAAAATGTACAGGTGAATGTCCGAAACAGATTATTTTGCAGCAAAAACATAGGGCACATGTTATTGCTCACAGAAACGTCCGAAAAGCTTTTGCTAAACGAGCCAGGATCCGTAACAGAACCTCTAAACTGCAAGAATTCAAGCCTGGTGACCAAGTATACTATAAGAAGCATGTTAGGACGGATAAATTTGACAACCGATGGTTACCCGGATACAAAATATTGGAACAAACTGCTTCAACTAATTATATCTTGTGGAACGAAGAACGCAATTCCACTACAAAAGCTCACGTCAATCAGATGCGACTTGATGATCATCGACCGCTTGATATACCAGAGACGAAGTTCCAGAGACCAACTCGTTTATCTACGTTAGCCCAACCTCCATCTTCTTCTTCATCTTCTTCGGATGCAGTGGACACATCAGAACATTCTTCCTCAGAGTCAGAAATTGTACCACATCGTTTGGATCATGCGATTCAAAGAGCTAAAGATTGTAGAAGTTCGTCATCAAGTGAAGATAACGTTCCCCTACAAGAACTTAGACAGCGTCTCATTTCAAGACAAGAACGTATTGCTGATGATGAAAGAATCGAACATAATGAAACAAGTATGAATCTTGATTTTCCTCAATCTACACTATCAACACCATCCGATATCGATTGCTCCAAACCCGTAGTTTCAGAAAATGATTCAATGACTACAGCTTCGAATACTACCTTGATGGACATGAACGAAACGCGAAAATTAGCAGATAAACGGAGATACGATTCTTCATTTTCCGATTCCATCCCTGTTGCCAAGCTTCCGAAATTTTCGCAAGATCAAATATATGTCAAACCTAAAAAACGTAGAAGAAAACCGAAATCTCCACGCCTCTCGTGTGACGTAGACAGGATTATTGATGATTCTTCACATCTCACACCTATGGTTTAAGTTCCTCGCAATGTTTCACCCCACGTGGATAAGGGCATGCTTTTATCTCAGCTCATGTCATTATTAGCTGACAAACTGTAACTTACATTTTGGCAGAAACGTTTCCCCTTTACATAAACCTTTGTGGAGCTACGACAAATTTCATACATCATGACTCAACTAGATTCTGGTTTGTAAGGGAGATATCTGACTTCACGACTACGTTATTACTCATCACTCAAAGACCTTACTGAAACTGATCCAGCTTTAAGAGACCTTGGGCTCTTCATCGTGTTGTGAAGTCGAACAGTTGATGCCTATGTGGTCTTTCTACAAGTCCTTCATCAGGATTTAAACCAAATGAAGAGGTCCTTGCCACATTTACGACCTGTTCTATGTGATACTTCAACCAATGCCGAGTTTTCAGACATTCGCTCTTAAGTTTTCCCCATACACGCACGATATGAAGTGTTTTATTATTATTATTACTCTAAAATTAAGATGCTACATAGATAGATCGACTGATAGTACGGGAAAATGTCTCTTGAGATACATTTTTATGGCATGGGGACATATGTGAACGGATTGATGACGTCATTATATAAAAGATACCCTCAATTCTATCTAACATAAGAGACAACAGAGACTGATGACGTAATTCATAATTAACCTATAAAACAAAAGAAACTTAACATAGACACAAAAGACAGTTATAGGAAATGACGACAAGATGACGTTAACGTTACTAGTGCAGTATCGATGACATATACATTAGTGGTACACAAATAATTGTAACCAGTGGTTTTAGCCAATAGATTCATTGGACTAAGGGACATCCGTTATGAAGACGAATGTTTACAAGTCTTTTAGCTACTGACCTTGCAACGAGATGGTCGTGATATTGAGACAGACCGATGTTGAAGTAGACTCAGATAGACTCAAGCTTTTTTATCCCCTGACATTGGACAGTGTATTTCTTGCTTTGACGCAGAAATGGTATGAATTCGCTCGATGTGATATATTATGAATTCGCTCGATTTCATATATTATGAATTCGCTCGATTTGATATATGTCAATGACAAACAGTCATTTGTGTTTAAGATCGAACATTGTTAGAATAGTTTTTTGGAACATATTTATTTTGGAGATTAGCTCCCTAATTGTCTTCCACTCTCCCATCGTTCAAAATACACTAGCTTCTTAGTTGGTTTTGACGATGACATTCTGCATTACACCACAGCTACATACGAAACTGGAATAATACCAAATTCCCTTTGGTACCAGTTTCCAACGTAATATAATAGAGTAGGACATTGTAATCTGCAACCGACACTATAATTATATGATCAAATCGTCTGTGAAAATTGGAAGACTTGTAAAATAAAGTTATTGTTGGAACTTCTATCATAGATTAGTTCTGCATTCAGTTTGGATGATCTCTGATGAAAGAGTACTACATTATATGTCACACAAAGTCCAAGGAAACCGAATCAAATAAAAACCTGGGTCCCGTAAAATATCGAAGAGAATTTCTACCTCTGGTGAACCAAACCAGTACTCTCGTTTTATGACTTCAGAAACACTTATTAAAAGGAAAAAGAGAAAAGATAAAAACATAAAATAAACTTTACCCAGTATGTAAAACGGGTACATACTTAGAGGGCAAACCTCGTGCTCCCGTCACATGAGAAAGGGTAAATTGGTGCCCCTGTCACACTGCGTCAGACTTTTTACACGCAAGCGATGAGGGCTCGCGCAGTCACGTGGGCTGGGACTGGGGCTTTATATGTTGGAGCGCGCCACATCGAAAATGAATGGGCGTTAAACACATAAATATGATATGAACTTGAGGGGGTCTCTGGGATGTTTTTATGTCCCCATCACATTAGATATTATCATACGACGAGAGGTAATATCCATTAAATAAAACAAAACCGAATGAAGAAAGTCATTGAATTCAAAGCCTTGTGATTCATGCGTGTTTTCTATATTCTTCGTATCGCAAGCCACTATTTAACTATGGTAGGGGGAGGTGCTAGCTGGCTAACCCCTCACCGCTATGACATTACCACTGTTGTACAGATTTAACTACGCCACATAATCTGGCTCGTGTCCACAAGTGTATGTCTATACAACAATGGGTGACACAAGGAACGAACGCTTCTAAACAGCTAATATCCCTTTATTAGCAAGAACTTGGCCCCACACGGCTTAATGAAATGCAAATACATATATAAATTCCGCATTAGGAAATGAACATATAATATCAATATGCAAGACCAGGCGATATAGCTTCCTAACTCCTACGGTGAATTCCGCTCAATGTAGCGGCGAACCAACATGGTACTAACGATCTATGACTATCAAAAGTACGTACAACCAATTCTCAGCTTACATAAAAATCATCACTGGGCAAATAATAACTTCCCTAGAATAAATATCACCAGCATACGACAAATCTCGCGGGCACTGTATCAAGATATTCAATTAAATTTGGGCAGCATCAAGCTGGCATATAATATCGTCCAAACGTGACGGCAGTCCAATCACTAATGAATCTTTGGCGCTCAACCCCTTCGCGCCGAATTTCCGATGGTCGCATGACCCAGTCGTTCCGCTATTTCCCTCGGCTTTCGACCGACTTGCCTTGTCACTAACAAGCAAGCAACCACAAAATAGCGTTGTGACACTTGGCAAGATATGCTATACTACAATTAAAACCAAAAAAAGTTAAACCTTCCTAAAATGATTCGCATCAAACCAGACTTGCAACCATTCCGACATGGATCCGGGCTAAGTCGGGTATGACCTGTAGAACTACATTGCAGAGGCCACCATCCTGACAGGTTATGGTAGCGTGGAGAAAGTCTGCATACTAAAAATCAGGGCTAAGCCGTGCATGACCTCTAGAACTACATTGTAGATGCCACCATCCTGACAGGTTGTGGTAGCTGGGAGAAAATCTACATACTAAGAATCCCGATGATTCACTCCGATCTGCCGTTCAATTTTAAGAGACCCCAATTCCCAATAAAAGTCTGTTTTTGTAATAACCATTAATAAAGCACAAGGTCAAATGCTTCACGTGGCCAGCGTCGACTTGAACGATGGGTGCTTCTCACTTGGCCAACTGTATTTTGCATTTTCCCTAGTTAGCACACCTGAACACTTATACGTGTTGTTACCAAGTGACTGTACTTCCAATGTCGTCTACAAAGAAGCCCTTACTTAAATGTTTTGCGTTAATAGCACATCTAAATGCAATAGTAAAATTAAAACCAAAAAATGTTAAACCTTCCTAACACAATTCGCAGTAAATCCGACTTGCACCTATTCCAACATGGATCCGGGCTATACCGGGTATGGCCACTAGTGTAAAATAAATAAAGTTGTTTATAAAAAAAATGAGCCACTGACATTGTCCTCATTAGACGATTTAAACTGTTAGTAGATTTTTTTAAAAAATAAAACTGTAAGAGTCCTTTAGCTGCCATGTTATTATACTTAGTTGTTGTTACGGACTCTGAAACCAGTATGTTGAGGACTTCTTCTTTAAGGCTCTATGTTTCTGATGACCAAGATGTTGCATGCGTATTCTGATATTAGAAGTCAAAGTCCTTCGGGTTCATTTTATCCATTTTTCTAGGATTCCCTTATGTACTACGCTGGTGTCGATATTGTCAATTGTAACCCTTGAGAGCCGTTGATACTTGACCATACTTCATATTAGATTGTGTATATTTGACTGACCTGATTATTCTCTTGCATTATTAAGATTTGCAGTGTGAGACAGCTTGTTTGGTATTAAAAGTCACTGGTCATTATTGTAGAATAAAACAGTCTATGACTGAACTCAGAATACGTCAATTAAATAAGACCAGGATTCGACGACTTAAAACATTTAATAAATATTCTCTTGTCCACGAGAAGACACAATTACGTGAGAACATAATTCATAATCACAATCAATGTACTTATTGCAAGAGTTCATTATTCTTCAATAGAATCCCATGTTCACTATTATACAGTTCTGTTTAACGGTCAGTTCCTTTAACAGCCAATGTCCTTTGGCATAATTCATAGGCTAACTAGACTTACTCCTGTTGCTAGCTTACTAATAGCCTCTTTCACTAGACTTACTCCTGCTGCTAGTTTAATAATATCCAGTTACACTGGGCTTACTCCTGTTGCTGGTCGTATAATATCCTTCGTACTAGACTTACTTCTACTGCTAGTCTCTATTGTTCATTTGGCATACAACGCCAGGCTAATCAGCCACATCTATTTAAACTGCGTTACGAACGACACGACTTACGTTTATCCACGAATACACTGCTCATTTGGCTTCCAAGCCACACATATATAAAATCAGTGGACAATGCCACACACTCCAAAGTGGTTATACCACATATACCATAGTGGCTAGGCCACACTTTCCAAATGCTGAAGTTAGGGTCGAGCCCACCAGTCGAATGACGTTACTAAGTCATACGAGTCATGCATAGAGATATGCATACTCTGTCGTTAATATATGTATTCAGTTGAGGTTTTCCATGGTGCAATCATTCGAGTTGGCCAAACTCAAATGCTTGCAAACATGCAACAGTCCTCAACAGTTGTCGGTGTGAGGTCTGTTGGTGTTTGATTCAGTCGCTATTTGTTCTTTTTGTTCCATAGTCAAGTGTGGTGGCTTCCTCTAATTTGTAACCTCCCTGAGCATTAATTTTAGACCCAGTAAGTCGGATGAACGTTCTTTTGGACAGCGGAAGGCGACAATTGAAGTATACATTGTCACAGAATACAAACGGATTTCGGAAACAAGAAGGATTGTAGCTTTTGGAAATCGTCGGAGCAGGATGACATAAGATTGGAACGATGAAGATATCAGTAAACAAAAAGTTGTTGCTTTCCAAGACAATGAAATGTGTAAGACAATCAGCTAAAGAGCAATGTTTTTATAATCAAAAGTTAAAATTGTTTATCATAATCAGGATTGCAAGAAGCAATAGTAATGATAACAATAGTATCATTATGAATAAGTGGATTAAAATGAAGAAGAAACTGCAGAATAGATTTTAAAAGAACGAACGAACGAACGAACTTTATTTTCAAAGGGTTTAGAATTGGGCATGCAGGCCCGTCTAACATTCTGTCCTTCCTTTCTCTCGTCTTCCATACTGAATCCATTTATTCTCACATGTATCTTAATTAAACATTACTTAAATAAATTAAAATACAATAAAATAAAATCCCAACATTGTAACAGTACAATAACAGTTACACACATTTACAGTACCTTCTCATAATTAATACTTAAAAGAAGACTAAGAAGAGGAATGTCACGTAGACAGATAATGTATTTTACCATCTTGTCCATAATTTGATTACTCTTTTAATGCCATGGTTTCCTTGACATTTGTATTTCTTTTCTACCTTCGTGGCCCATTTTTTACACCTTCTCACACCCCACCCGCGTTTGGTTACGTCTGGCTTTCAGTAGAAATCCCCCACTGGTCAGAAACGGTCAGCGTAGCGGCAATATTACATAGACTACACGCACCTGGTCCGTCCAGGGGAATTTCTCTGGTCGCTTTAAAACGTTTGATCACGAGCGGCTGGTACCTTTGAGGCCTGGGTAACGAGTTTGATCTGTTTCAGGGGGAGATAACAATCGCGGTTAGTCTCCGGGTTTTGCCCTTAGAACGCTGCTAGTGATCATAATGTTATGCATCCGTGAAACAGGGGGAGATAAACCGCTGCTAGTCTTTGTTGTTTGCCCTTAGATGAGCAAAGAGCACATAATATTATGATTGTCTCTCTGGGGGAATTTTCGCAAAGTTGTTGCTTCTGAAACCTTTGTTTTACCCGGTATTACGATTACGCCGATACCTCTGAAGAAATATGCAGGCCAGGTGTCCGGGGGGAGCGTCCTTTGTGATCTATAAGAGTAGACTGGTTTTAATAGACAAAGACATTCGTGAATTTTCCTGGCCCGTAGATGACCATCATGAGATAAGGCAAACTTTAACACAGTACTAGAATGTGTTTGCCTATGTTCTAGTCATTTTCGGGTGAGTTGACATATCTTATAATTATAATATGATATATTCATGTTAGCTTTTATATATATCTGTTAGGAAAGTGAATTCATTTCTGAGAACTTCTCCTAGTAATTTTATTCAGTGATAAGGTAGCGCTGTCTACGGCCTAGTAAGGGTGCTTAAACTGTTACGGTTTATCATGGGTTAAATGTTAAACTTACAATAACAGATATTAGGCGTAGAATCAGTCCACAGATGCTTATCAGGGGTTAAGAATAGGCTAAATTAACTGTCATTTCTGTAAGATAATGTCAGGTGTGGATTGTTCACTTAAAAACTGAATAGTGAGATGCAGGTAATAACTCTGGATTATAGGAGATAGTCACTGATTCCTTTTTGATAGATATTTCTAGTGGCAAGGGAGGATCATTTTATGCTTACTTGTGTGGCTGGGCACTAGTCTATAACTTTCGCTGAAAGCAGTCACCAGGCATGGATGTAACTATATCTTATGATTTAGCCACAACTGTATTATTATAGCAAGAACATTGCATTTTCTTTGTACTCATTTTGTGGAATGCTAATATATTTTCCAAAGGGGACATACGATTTATTTGTGTAATGTCAAATGCTGTAATCTGTTTATGTAAATTCATTTAATGTTGTAAGATGAATAAGCATATTCATTTAACTGTAACTACAGATTAGGTTTCCTGTATGTTGAGATTGGGAGAAGAGAAGTAGATTTTTGATGTCAGAACATTTACTGACAGGTACCTGGGGGTGCAAAAGATATTAAGCCTATGCGGGCGCGTGTTGATAATTGATATTTTTAAGGAACAGGAGACATGGTTAAAGACAGCCCTAAACTATCATAGCAATAACTACAATAAATTTAATCCCATAGTGGAGCGAAACTTTCTGTATAAAGTTAGTGTGATTTATTATTTGCTTGAAGTTAAAAGGTGTCTTTTTTGGGTCTCAGTTTCAGGGAGACCGAATCGCTAGAGCAGACTCCAGTCAGGCGAAGAAAGTCATATACTCTTCGATCTAGAGGGTTTCTGTATACATCTAGCAACGAATCGTCAACCCCGTTCCTGAATCAAAACCCCTTTTGTCAACGCCAAGTTAAGCTCACGCAGTGCAACGGAGCCAACGCTAAATCTGGAATCACCAAATGCAGTAGTAGTTCTCTACTCGCCTATTGGATTACCAGCCAGAGCATTGCGGCTTCCAGAATATCAAAACCGCCCAGCATGCCTATAGCAGAATTCCATATCACCGCCTTTTTGTGCCTAAACGGGGCACCCAGCAAACCACAGCCAAACCAATTTAAACAGGATTTACAGCCAAGCAGAGCCTAGCGCCGGATAAGCGCGCCTGGGACTCTTTGTCCTCAAGTGACTTCTTGTGGTGTATTTTCTGGATTATGTGGAACCTCGCACTTAGGAGCGGCCAGCCAATGATAGACAGAGTTCCAGCCCCACTCGCGCCAGTAGGGGGGAGTCATCAACGATAGCGCCTATACAGTGATTTTATTCAGGTTAATTCCATCACCGGTGGAGGATATATACGAAAAAACCACTTACTGGAGCTATTCCATTGGTCCCCGAAAGCGGACAGGCTGTTGCTAAGTTCATTCAGTTGGTCAGCAGGAGATAAACAACGTCTTCCAGTGTTCCCTCGCGCAATTAGGGGTCACAAACGTTTAGCCCGTCAAGGAAAGTTCGGTATTTCACTTCAGTCATCTTGAAGGATATTTATCGGTAAGACACTTTCTGGAGCTAGCGCCTTTGGTCCCCGAAAGCGGACCCTCTGTCGGACAGCTTAGTTATTTTCTCGGTGTTCTACATGTTTTATGAGTGTTGGTGGTGTGTGTGTTTGTGGGTGTGTATTTGCCTTATTGATGACTGTTGATGAATATTTGATTATTGATGTAAATTTATGCTGTGTATGATGATATGCATTAATTCCATGCTTTTCTTCTTTAATAAAGTTTACACATTTATTAATGCGCTGTTCCCGACCCTTTTCATCCATATTTGTAATTTTAGCTCTTTACTATAATCTCTATGATTGATAAGAGAAAAGAGTGAGAGCAGGAGATGCTTAGACAGTGAAAAGTGAGTTGAGGCTTGGAGAGAGAGATCATTTTGGTAAATCTTCTTCCAGGTTGTCTCAAGTCCATCTCCTATTTACACCTTTCTGTGTGTGTAATCTATAACTCTGCCAGTCCACTATCCCTTGTAGATTTATTATGGCCATACCTGCTTTACCTGTTTTTAGTTGAATTGCTTCTATCAGACTGTCATATGACCAACATAACAAGTTATAAGGCATTAAGATCATATGCTTTCTAGCTATTTCAAGAAATACTAGTTTCTGATGGAGCTTGACCATTTATAATGAGACGACTTTTATAAATGCGTCTCTAATATCAACTTTACAGAAGATCTGGCGGAATACAGATCTGTATCTACTGCTCATGT
Source organism: Oreohelix idahoensis (assembly GCA_024509875.1). Classification (NCBI taxonomy): domain Eukaryota; kingdom Metazoa; phylum Mollusca; class Gastropoda; order Stylommatophora; family Oreohelicidae; genus Oreohelix; species Oreohelix idahoensis. The sequence continues at coordinate 221,763 of JAMPIV010005482.1, forward strand.
GGTAATAAATGAAAATATTCACCGACGAGTTGATGGATTCAAGTATCATACTTACACCTATCAATACAATAATCATATTGCGATATTTCCCATCAATTGAAAGCTCGGGCTCCAGAAGCATGCCTACAAATATAATACTAAAGGGGATAAAACATGCAATGAAAAGTGTGGAAATCATGACAACCATAGTGGCCACCTTCTGGTTACGGTTGGAAGCCTCCGCTTGCACAGAAGTCGTAGATTTAATTCGCCACTTTTTGTTTTTGTGCAACTGAATGACCAGAACTACTGTGCAGGTAATGATTACTAAAAAGGCAGCTACAGGAAAGAAGACATTGTTGATGACGAATGAGATTGTTTCAACGGCACTTCGATGTTTCGTTGACACAAGTCCGATGAGACTTGTGTTTTTCTCTGGGTAAAATTTCATATCTAGTCTGTAAACAACGTACAATGGGGCGACAGCAGTTATGATGATGATGAAGACGCAGACAATGATGATAGCCATTCGTTTTGATGTAACAAGATTTTTTACCTGAAAACGAAAATTGAAAAACCATAATATCGGTATCGATGTCTTCATGAGGTTTATAAACATTAACGTTTATTAAAAATTAATAGACGGTTCTCATTTCCCTGTTACTTTGTTTTACCTGACATGATTTTGTTTATGACAAAAATGAAATAATCCTGCATTTATCTTATAGGTAGTAACATTCTCCAGTCATAACTGACTATAAGGGCTACCGGATTTTGAAATGATAACCCTCAGGTGTGATCCGCTTGTGTCTATTTCAATGTATCCGTTTCGCTTCTTCTTCTCGTAGGAGAATTTTTACATCTTCTCCGTAGGAAGCATCTATACTTTGCGCAAAAAAACAGCTTCGTTATGCTACTACTAATATCTAGTGCCTTCATATCTTTCATACAAGCATATTTGAACCTCCGCTTGTGGCCATACCGTTTCCATTACTCTCTATGGAAGATTATTTAATATGATAGTTTAACGAATTGTTTTGCAATGTCAAAGTCAGAACAATCGCTGGATTTATTGTCTGATAAACTTTAATTTTGTTCAGTGTTATTTCCGACTGTCCTCAGATATATTTATTTTCATAAGCTTTTTTACTTTAAGCACACATGAAGGGAGTTGAAAGGATTGTGATGATAAATACATTCTGCTTTTTTGTTTCGAGATTACAGAAATTAACATAAAAAGACAACATGTTTCAGCTGTTTTACGGAAACGCTGTTTATGTCAAACAATTTATATCAAAATCAAACCTTCAAAGGTACTGTAATACAAAGACATCGCTCCAGTGTAATCAAAGCTGTGATCCAGCTGGTAACGCGACTGAATGTAGCGTGAGGCCATGCACTTGTTAGATACTGAAATTCTAGAGCGTCGAAAGGCAAATCTGCAGCACTGAAAGCTGGGGTCAAACATATGTTAGTCCAGATGAGCGTCGTTAAAGAGCCCAGGTCAGAAATAGCTAGACCTAAAGATGGAAAGGGAAATAATTATTTATATTTTCATGAAAAAATTCTTTCTTATTCGCAGTTCACTTCACTTTGTGATTCCACGAGTGGTGAGATGATAGACTGTGGTATAGAGGCTGTCGCTGAAAGCGAAAAGAATTCTTCTCCCTCTCACCTATCCTCTACGACGGTTTTTTTCAGAGTCCGACAGTCTAAACCACATATATATTACATATAATTCTATCTCCTCACGGGCACGCACATACACGTGACGACAGTTAAACACACAGACTTGGAAAATCTATAACAATGATCATATAGATAATTGGGATCGAGCTGACCAACGCACTGATTTTGTTCAAGAGAGATTTTTATTATTATCATCCAAAAAAAAATCTCTCACAACACCAAAAATTTCATCAAGGAAAAACATATACAAATAGTCATAAAATTCAAGGAAAATGCTACAAGGATGATAGCCCGTTAGATCTTACTCTAGGTTTAGCCCACAGCCCCGTTAAGAGAACAGATGATGGCTCAAAGAGTTATAGATACATAGGGTTGAGTCTAAGAGGTTTCTTTCTTTCTCGTAAATATATGAACAGAGTTGGATAAATCTGATTTAACCTAAGAAAAACAGAAACTCTAGCATTTTGTAACAAATTCAGCAGGTTAAAAAAACAGTTAAGACAGCAAATGGGTGACAATAATACACCGGTAAAATAACACTCAGACCTGTGTACTCTCATTCATTCAGCCATGGCCTTTCTTGCACATATATACTCACAACTTTGCTCGTTGCCTCTGGGAACATAATAATTCTAGGACCTTCACACAGACCCGAAAATGCAGTCCTTGACCAAGAAATCCCTAGTTCCAAAAGACGTGCTAAACTCTCAGGGAACGATTCCTTGGGTGTTCTAATTTTTCGAATGTCTGATTAAGTCACATAAAATTTGTCCAGGCACGAAAGTTAGCAGAGCACAATGTCATTAGCTTTGGATTCTAGAATTAAGGAATGTCAGATCGGTGTCTACTTCCAGGAAAGTACTATATTTGGTCACCAAAATACTAGTCACAATCTCTGTCGGAATGTTAATGTTTCTTGTAATATTCTCTCGCCGCCAGGCAGCATGTACATTTAAATTTGTGAAGCAATATGAACTGGCTCAAAAGCCCAATATATATTTCTAGTCTTTAGAAACCGTTAGTGGGATTGCTATTACTGTCTCTCTCTGATGGCATATGCACTGTCAGACCCGTGTTACTTGAGACATAAAAACCCCACGTGGTTAAAGATAGGAAATGTCTATGCTTCTCACAAATATGTCTCTCAGGCTACTAAACGCTGGCAAGTTGGGTACCACCGTTTCACTATATAAAAATGGAAAGAACACATATCAAATAATTTACATATATGTACTCAATATAACGTACATTTTAAATAGCAAGCCTACAGCTTGACTTATATTTAAAACTTCCCGTAAAGTAAGTTATATAAAAATCAATCATCAGGAATATCTTCGTATTCCGTCAATATTCACTGATGTCGCATCTAGCATTTATAAGTTAGTTATTAAAACAGTTTCGACGGAGTATTTAACAGTTAAATTAAACTCATTTCAGCTACTTATTTAGTAAGCTAAAAATATGATTTATTTTGTATTTCCACTGCAACTCGTCGATTAAAGAAATAACAAACTATCAAAATATTCACTCTGCACACAGAACTAGTTTAAAATGAAATCGGCGATTTAACACTTAATCACTTCACTAAATACTAGAGACCTATTATATATAATATTTACCTCAAACACAGAAGTACTAAGAACCTTAAAACCACTTCGACCAACTAAAGGCCATCTCTTTTTTACAGAGATTATTTAGAAATCGAACGAAGGTGTTCTAGTCTAACTGCAAAGTTACTGAGTGAAATGAAATAGTTTCAAACGTGGGTTAATATTTTAAACCAGACAAAGGATGAACTATCTCCCCCGCGACCGGGAAAAGCGCGTGTCAGTTGCAAATCTCAGACAACCGTCTACAACTGCGTCGTACAGTCGCCGGGTTTGACACCTTAAGCTAGTGACAGGTGAAAAATGGTAGACCAAAAGTCTGCTCTATGTCCAGCGAAACGAATTTCTCACACCCCAGGCCCAGATATCTGGTCGGGCCGCGCTCTGACCGGGGAAACTGCAGACGTATGTCTGGCGAGAACCGTATATTCACAGCTATCTGCGCGACTGACATCTGATGCAATAAGGTTACTAGTCAGTATGAGAAAGAAAAACGATGATGGGAAAGAAATATATTTTTCGCAACGAGTGATGCGAAAAAAATACAGGAAAAACAAGTACGGAAAGATAATAAAATAAAAGGATGCGGGTGAGAGAATAGGAAGAAGATGTAGGCAATTTAATGATATAAAGACCTACGTGGCGGTATGCAAGTGCCTTGTTTCAATGTAAAGTGTGAGGCTGCTTGGGGGCACGGATCTTCTTTATTCATGGAAGAATATTGGACAAACACACTCGTGTATAAATAGCAAAAGTGCGCTGTAATTTGAACAAAAACGTTTTTTATTATCAAAATTTTGCAGGACACCGCTGGCTCTTTCATATAAGTATTTAAACCAATAAAACGATATTAAATCAGTTTTACAAATAACGGTTCACAAGAAACAGTGGACGTTTCGGGTTTTACCCTTCGTCAGCCACAAACAGGTGACAAAGACAATAATTACATACAGGTACTACAAAACTATACGATGATGAGAAATATACAACAAATGGGCGATACAAGCAGTTGGAAAAAGTAAACAACAACAGTGATGAGAGACAAAAAAAGAACAATAATAATTGCAGACAAACAATTCGAGAACTTGTTACATGGTAGTGAACTTCGCGCATGGATGGCATTCAAATCGATCGTCGATAACTTTCTGGAAAATCACCAATCTGTCGACTATGTTGCATATTTTTAAGCAGTGCATAGATGCATACATAATTATGGGCTGTAACATGTCCCTCAAAATCCATTTGCTCGATTCGCATCTTGACTTTTTCCCTGACAACCTTGGCGAAGTCAGCGATGAACATGGAGAATGATTCCATCAAGATATCGCCGTAATGGAGTCACGTTATCAAGGACGGTGGAGTGTGACCATGCTTGCCGATTATTGTTGGATGCTTCATCGCGATGTACCACATGCCATTCACCGACGAAAGTCGACTGCAAAGAAATTCAAGCCTACATAACTGTTATACTTCTTGTACGAATGATGTTGTAATACTGTATGCGTTGTTAAAAAACTTCAATTGCGTATTTCTAGAGATCCCGACCTGATAGAGAAAAACGGTTTGCAGATTTAAAAACAGCGCATTAAAATTGACCAGAAAAACATAGAAATGTTAGAGAAAGAAAAAAAAAGTTTTTTTTTGTTAGTCAGTGTAATACAAGAAAATCGTAAAATCTAAAAGAAATACTGAAACAAGAAAGTAAATAATCAACGAAACGAAAGAAAGAGAATTAACAAAACTGTTTAACTAGTAAAAGTACACTCAGCTCGATCCAAAGAATCTGTGAAAGAAAGCAGTAGTATTTTGTCACATAAATCGCAAGGAAGTGACGTACGATAGCGACAAAACAAAAGATATATAAAGTTACGAAACGAACCAAAACAAAAACATAAGAAGATAGATCTAAAAGACAACGAATAAAGAATGAAAAAGAGAAAAGCTACCAGAATTTATGCAAAATGATGTTGGATATTCAAACCATCGGGAGCTATAACACCCATTTTAAAAATAAGACGATTCTCCAACGAAAAGCGAGTCTTGTCATTACCGGCACATGAAAGGAGGGCAGTGACATGAATATCGGAATTACCCGAATGTTCTGGCCTATTGAAATGAAGGGCCATCGTTAAATGTTTGTCATGATAAGATAGATGTCATTCAAGTGCTCACGAAACCTGTCTGCCAAACGCCTGCCAGTTTCACCAATATAGGTCATGCCACACCTCTTGCAGATGATAGCATAAATCCGGTTCCTGGATTCGCACGTAAAAGACTCTCTAATGATAAATTTTCCTTTCGGAAAAGTGACTGTCTGAGATTGGAGTACAAACGGTCAGGTCTTACATATCCGGCGTTGGCACGGTTTAGTACCAAAGTAAGACGTGCTAGTATGTCGCAAGCGACTGTGTACAAGAATATCCCTAAAATTACTATCCCTACGATAAGCTACCAAAGGTGTATCACGAAACAACTCTTTGGTATCAGGATCAGAGTTGAGAATAGGCAGATGTCGAAACAGAATTCTCTTTACCACCAGACACAAAGGATGAAAAGTTAGAACCAGTTTGAGTCTGTCAGATTGGACAGAAGGTTTAGTAGTGAGTACCGTCTGGCGAGTGCTCTTTCATAGCACACCGTTTGAGAAACAATGGTCTATATAACTACTTCTTTAGTGGGTTTACCTAGTAGTTTAAAAAAAAATTGGGGGGTGCGGGGGTGGGGGAGGGGGGGGAGGGTGAAGAGATAACGAAGTACTCCATGACTTCTTCTTCTTCTTTTGTCCTTGGTCGCTGACTGACATGGCAATCAGTGAACCATAACGTCTAGTTGCTCGGTCAGCAGCCATCCTTCTTGTGGTGCCCAAGCTTTGATTCATGCTTATCATCTCTGCCTCCACAGTTCTCTACAAGGTAGTTTATGGTAGACCTTGCTGTCGCTGTCTTCCTGGATTTCATAGCATGGCAGTTCTAGTGATTGTGGTAGTATATCTCCTAAGGATGTGATCAACCCAGTTCCAACGTCTAGCCGTTTGTCTTCTTGGTGGCTCCGAGGTAGCGGTTCTTGGTTTGTGATGGAGTTCGGCCAGTAAGAAGCGTAAACTCAAATTTTTTCTGGATTCTGCATCATCAAAAGATACGGAATGTAGTAAATGCATGTTCTTAATTTAATTATAAATAGCACACTAAAGAACCGTATGAATCTAAATTTATACGCACAAGAAGAATAGAAATAGCAAAGACTTGCTTCATAGAAACAGTAAGATATCTGAAAGAAATGTGGAAGCATTCTTCAATGAAAAAATTATCACCGGCAAGATATAGCTTTTCTTCGTTTCTCTCTTCTTTCGATCTTCGAGAGATTTAAGTTTTTACTCGTTTGTATTTGGGGAGAGTTCAAGGGTTGTCTTGCAAACCTAGAGGGCTTCCCCAACTTAGTAATCTCGACATTGGTAAAATATACTAGATCTACTAATTGACGTGTGATACAATGTGTCGTGTTTTGGTCTGTCTTACACCACGGTCATATTTACCGCACGCAATACTATAGGAAAACGGACCGATACTATAGCCAGTAAAAACGCTCCTTTTTCTGGTGTGTAGAAGGAAACCTTTTAGGCTTAACATAGAGGCCCATTTTGTGAAAATGCTAGTAAGAAGTTATTTAATTTCTTAAGGACTAAAGATGTTTAAACGGAAAGGTATAAAAGTCCTTGAACTTGGCTGATTTGAGGCCACAACTCTTTAAAAACACAAGCTGTACAGAAGAGAGCGGCAAATGTGTGCTGTTAAATACTTTGCCACTGCATCTGCATAGCTGACCTAGATACCTATTACATCCTGTTACAGCTTATGTGTATTGCCTGAGGGTAAGAAAGAATATATATATATGTATATTTATGTAATTTTCCTGTGATTAATCCACTTGTGTGTTAGACAGTGTGTTGAATGTGTAAAGAAAAAAAATTACAGAACGAGTGTGCTGCCGGCTGAACGCAAGCATGTGTTGACTTTAAGAGACGAAAGCCAGCATTGGGAATGTGTAGAATAATTGAGAATTATGGCAAAAATACGACTGTAAGTTTAATAATGTATTTGAAGGAGTATTTCCTAAAGGAAAGACACACTGATCAGGACCATAAGAAAGGATCATAGAATTTGTTAACATGTATTAATTAAGGTGTCACTTAATAGTTTATACTAAACTAAATCATGGTATGGAAGCAGATCATGGACAAAAGGATCTAACATAGGATTTATAAGGAAAGTGTAATCACATTGAACTGGCTGTGAGTGGTACTGAGGTAAATTGTCCTGTGCAACTGTTAGCACCATGTCTGAAACTGTTTGTTACGTCCATTATGTGTGTGGATAGAATAGTGCTGGACCATACAAGGGTTGTGATTATTGGTATTACATGTTTTATCCTGCAACTACCAAGATTGTACGAGACATTCACTTCTGATGGACTCTGTGGTGGAAACGTTCTCAAGATACATAGAACTAGACACCCTGTTTTCCCAGCCTGGAGATATAAATACCAACTTTACAGTCCAGTGAAAGTGAAAAATATATGTGAAATAAATAATTGATATTTGAAATATAACTTCATCATATTGACATATTGTGGAAATGGACATTCCATGTTTATTTATTTTATTTTGTAAAAACATTTGACTTCTTTATCATTTTCCTAGCCGAAAAGAGAAACGGTATAGGATCAATAAATTGTAAATATATATATAATCAGTCTTGCTTAATTATTTAAATTGAGTTAAGGTTCAGTTTTATATATATTACATATTTAATTAATTAATTAATCCCCTAGCAGAGTCAATATACATATAGTTACCATTAATCAAAGGAGGATCTTGAGAGGTAGCATTTAGACCTTCAGTAACAAACACTATCATCATACGTGAAGGTTTATTCAGCTTGACCCTACCTTTGATTGTCGATACACCCTTGTTCTTTTCAGAGAAAAGGGGTATTTCTTGTAAGACCAGTCTGTTATCTGGCACTATCCTGGTATCATGTGATACATCTTTTTGTCCAGGATATCTTTCATTTTAATAACATCTGAACCTCTCGCGACACAATGCCACGAGATCGATCGTACTCTGCCCTGAAGGGGAATCATATAACTCTTTAAAAATGTTTGCTTATGCAGCATAGAAGAACTGTAACTTTATTACATGATCAGTAATGTTGAACTGATTGACCGAATCAGACAAACACATGTGTAACAAAAGGTGAGGAAAATACTCTGCCGCTGGATAAGGCACACACTACGAACACCAGTTGGCAGAATTACAAGACAGTACTTCTTTGGAATCCCCATAGTAAGAGAAACATAGAGGAAAATAACACACACCAGAAGGAAAGAACTGAAGACAGATTTGAATGCAGAAGACACGAGAGACCTTTACGGGTGGCACAGGGCAAGAATTATTGTCTTGTTGGTAATTTCCTATTACTGTACTCGTACCTTTTTGCTCCGCAGTACAATAATTATTTCTGTATATTAGGAGACAACAAATAGGACATAAACTTAATAAGCCCCCGAACACTTTAATCTAATCTGTTCAGCTGAAATAATTGCTATGATAATAATAACAATAATAATAACAACAATAATAATCCACTTATTCGATCCTCTTCTGCTCTGGGGTGGTAGATATATAATAACAATAATGATATTAAAAATAAAATAATAATAATAATAATAATGATAATAAGAAGAAGACATTAAAAAGCAACAACAGAAATGCCTTGTTAGGCCTTTTAAATAAAATGCCTCCACATTTTTGTTCCAATTTGTTTGTTTACGCGGTTATCGGAAATCTATTTCACGGATCTTGCGACTGATAACTACAATTTGCCACCGTAGACACACATAATAAGGATAATTTTTATGTTTCAAAGGGATACAGATAGCAGATGTCGTTGCTTCCTCCAGTTAATTCGTAAAAGGCTGTCCCATGAGTTGTATAGTGCGTCACGATGTGACTGCCTGATAAAGCCAGTTCGGTTATAAGATCTCCAAATCTATTTCAAAGGTTCTCAACATATGAGGAACAGAGAAAGTGTATCTGACTATCACCAATGCCACTCCTAGAAAAGCTCTACGGATATATCAACAAGCATCAAGTTGACCACTGTTTTCTTTGAACACATTCAAGTTGACGTCTGAGGGGGAACGACGAAGAAGAAGATCTCCATGTATCTGCATTTTACACAATATACAACACACTTGAATTGTTACATTTGAGACTAACACTCTTCAATATATTATTTGACAAAATTACAACGATTTTCTGTGTATTTTGAGATATTTTGTTATGAATAAATTTACTACTTGTTTCAAGATATCTCCTGTAGAAAAATGTGCCACCCATTTCGGAGTCTGGGTGGAACCCAAAAAAGTACTTCTGACAGAAATAGTTTATGAGTAGTTATGCATCGGGCCTGTCAACCTACCGTGGTGAAGTATTAGATACAGAAACCACTGTTGCCAGATCACATAACGTATTTAGTTTATATTTCTTATATACGAGATACCAAATGTAACATTCCAGGCGACGAGAAGACAGACAAACATGCTAAATAAGAAGAAGCGTTTCAACAAAATGGTATAGGGACAACTTATGAAATGGCAAAAAAAAACAACTATAAAAGCTACATTCAAGTCAAAATGGGAAAAAGGCCATATACAAAAAAAAAATGCCTATCATTATCGTACCAGATAATCATTTTCTGGCTATGCACTGAACACAACAATTTATGAACCATTTAAACCACAAATACAGGATTGGGTACAACAGATGTCTGCATCTCTAGCATCAGCCGAACATCTTCAGCACTCCTGCCAAATATGCAGCAGTGAACAGGGTAGCATATAGCATTAACCTACTTCTCTCCACGAAAAACTGTTTGGAGATATCAGGAACCTTGAGCTGACTACCGCTTATATTAGAGTCATTAATATGGAAGTCTGCGGGCGAACGAGGAAGTAGAGGAAGAAATAGAGAGGCTAACTATACAGTAAACTTCCCGAACTTTTTGGTGCAGATTAAAGGGGCATCTATAAATGCGTTACAGGAAAGCATAAATACGCTTAAAACAATCATTCACTAACTTCAGTGCTGAGATTTCTGTTCTAAAATTAGCAAAATAAAAATAGATGGAATCACACACAAGCTGAAAATATAAATGAATCCACTGACTTTGCCACTCGGAAGAAAATTATGTTTTGAAACTTACCTAGCCATTTTCAAGCCATTTATCAAGACATTCAAATAAGGCTTTGTCTTTAAGAAATCAAGCTAGACGTCGCAAAGGTGTAAACTAATTCGCCAAAACAAAGATTACCTTTAAACATAAATTCCCTAATGTGCTTTGTATTGAAACGGCAGAGTTCTTTTCTCTTATACTTCTCTTTCAGTTAAGCACATAAGAAACTGAAATCGATCTACCATTAAATATTTATAACGTTCAGAACTCCATGTGTTGCATTTTAAAGAAATAATAATAATAATAATAAATTCTTTAAGCACCAAACACGGTGCATAAGGCAGAAACCAGTGCTCTCCAGGTTGTTCGTTGTAACGCCACTCCTCTTAGCTCTTGCACATTATTTAGGCCCAACGTTCTTCCTTCTCTTATTATTGTTCTTCTGAGTGTTTCTTTTGGTCTTCCTTTTTTCCTCTTTTCCTCAGGAACCCAAGTGAGCGCCTGTAGTGGTATTCTGTTGTTTTGCATTCGTAGGACATGACCGATATATGACCATCGTCTTTTCCTTATATAGTCGGAGACATATTTCTGCCTAGAGTCTTCTCTTATTTGTCGATTAGTCTTGAATTCTTTCCAACTGATGTTCATGAGTTTTCTAAGACATTTGTTCTCGAATGTATTCAGCTTGTTCTCCAATGATTTTGTTATTTTCCAACTCTCACAGCCGTATGTTAACACTGAGATAACATTTGAATTAAACAGACGAAGCTTGGTATGTATATTCAATGATCGTAATTTCCAAATGTTAGATAATCTATTGAAGGCGCTAGCTGCCAAAGCAATTCTAGTATGGATTTCTCTTGTTGTGTCACCATCCTGAGTCATTTTACTGCCTAAATAATTGAAACTTTCAACTTTCTGTAGTTTTTCCCCGTTCAAGATGATATCAAAGATCTCGTTAGAAAAGTTCATAGCTTTAGTTTTAGAAGCATTTATTTGGAGACCTGTTTTAACCGAGAGATGACACAAATTATTTACTGCTTCTTGGGATTGTCTGGGTGTTGAACTTAAGAATGCTAAATCATCTGCAAAATCCAGGTCTCCCAGGAATTTTCCATTTGTCCATTTTATACCTAATTGTTCATTGTGGGTATAGTTTCTCATAACCCAATCAATAGCTATTCCAAAAAGTAGTGGTGACATAATACAGCCTTGTTTCACCCCTGTTTCTACTGTAAACCTATCTGTATTCCCTTTATTTGTTCTAACACAACATCTTGCATTGTCATATAGCGCTTTGATTATATTCACATATTGTTTGGAAAACCATAGATTGTAAGTATCTTCCACAATGATGGGCGGTGTAGACTATCAAAGGCTTTTTGAAAATCGACGAAGGTGATAGTAAGTGTCGATTGCATTTCCACTGATTCTTCTATAATTGTTCTTAGTGTGAATATTTGATCAATACATGATCGTTTCGGCCTGAAACCCGCTTTAAAGAAATACTTTTCTCTTATTCTGATTTAAAACAGAAATTACAAATCCGGAGTTACCTTCGGAAATGTGAGGATATATGAAGATTTCAACATGGCTGGCCTCACACTGTTTTAATGCTTTGAAGTAGTGTTAAAGAATGAGAACATGTCCATTTCATACATACGTCATGATTTTGACACCTGTATATATATATATATATATATATATATATATATATCTATATATATATATATATATATATATATATATATATATATATATATATATATATATATATATATATATACATTTCCTGGAAAGAAACTTTCTTTGTGCAGGGTGCAAAGGAAGGACAGAAACATCATTTTTTTTTTTTAAATGCTGCTTCAAAGAATGAAAAAAGGCCAAAATTCCAATCGTGTCTATCCATATTATGTTGATAATGACACACCAAAATCAGCTTCGTGACCAGTTCTCACATTAGCTGCCTTTGCTGTCCCTAAACTCAAAGGCAGAGTCAGGTACTAATGTTCAGCTGTTTAGACTGGAGCATCATACTACCATGTGTAGATTTATTTGAGTCTTATTCTTTCCGTGTCTCACGAGAGACCCCAGGAACTATATTTGGTTTATTGTCGCTATTGGCGTCTATATACTTTCTTACGATTGTACGTTGTTGTTGTTGTTGTTGTTGTTGTTGTTGTTGTTGTTTAACTAGGGCTGCTGAGCTGAGCTTCTCGCTCTTAACAGCCAATAATACCAAGTTGGTATTATCTACACTGTAGATCTAGGCTCTTCCAGTGGGTTTTCTGCCATTCCGAAACGCGCTGAGTTCATGAGCTCATGAGCTCCAGATTCTTCAGCTTGGCTTTCATTTAAAAGGATCATCACATCTGATCCCAAGCTAGGGGTAAGAAGGGCGTGGCATACTGTGCATTCCCCGCCATCCAAGGGGGCTGTCCAACTATCCCGAGCTAACATACTGTACTCTGGTGTTGGGCTCTCCCAAGGAATTGAAAGTCCTGTTCAGAGCCACTTCTCAGCTTCCTCTGCCTTTCACTGGGTCCACAGTGAAATCCTTCTACATGCAGTCAACCAAGTCAAATCAAAGAATTACGCCTGGTGCTCAAGAGACTTCTCCAAGCTTAATGTGCAATACTAGGTTCTCAACAGGTTTCACCACTGAGGGAATCCCGGGAAGTGTGAAGATGTTTTCAAGAGTCAGTGAGGATGTTATTAGCCTCACAGACATAGGTTCAATTCCACGTATATTGTAGAATTGTGTACAGCTAGTGGTCATTTAAGGATGACTCCAGATATGCCTCCATGCATACGGTTGTACATAAAAAAGACTTCCTGCTTTCAAATATTGTATACGTATTTAACGTTTAATTACTTAACTATATATTTCTACGTTTTTTTTTCTTTACTTTTACGTTGCATGTCTTTTTTGTGTTTTGCAGTTAACAATGTTCCGCGGTAATTTATTGTCGATCGGGATCAAATACAAGAAATGCATGAATGACATAATATACATTGTCTTATTTTGTTTCTGCACTAAATAACTTACTTCACTCTTACAGTGATGGTTCCTGCAACATTCGTTTTATGTAAGGAGTGTTTATTAACATACTGGGAAACTGTCGTTTTTCTCTTTGATAGTAAATGTTAGTCATAATACATCTTAAATAACATGCGTGAAATTCAAATGAAATACTAATATATTTAGCAACAAAACAGAGATCAACCACAGACAATTTCGCTTTTGTAAAAGAAGAAACAACGAGAGAAGAAAATGCCACCGCGCCAATGTTAATAGGACAGCGAAATTAGTTAGTTCTTCCTGTTCTGAATAATTTATGAGATGGTGATTATTTTCTAGACTTTAATATGACATTAAACAGAGCTTGTCTGCTAACTCGTGTTTAAGCTGACACCAGTGAGCATCGACTTTGCGACATCTCAAAATAACGATTGACTTTGCGAATACTACCACGAAAAAAAAATATATATATATATATTAATCTGAAGAGAATAACACCACTATATTTTAATTGCCTTATACCGAACCTTAAAAAAAAGATTAATTTGAACTTTATTACCTATTGAACATTGATATGATTTGAATTACACAGTAACACAATTTAATTCATAAATTTAAGAGGCCCGGAATATTTGACAGTATCATGTTGAAACCATGGTTACACAACATTTCAATGTGATTAAACCGTCGCAAAGTAGCAGGTGAGTCGTGGTATTACCAGTGCCGGATAATCCATTATACTTAGTAGGCCAAAGCCAATTGAGGGCCCATGCATAATTTAAACAAATTTTAAAATGCATAGATTTATGTACAAAAAGAAAATGTTTGCACTTTCCAATCGCATTCATAACTTTCCTAAAAAGACAGTAACAACAAAAATAGCTGAAAATACACAATGCTCCCCGGCAAAATCATAACTGAACTTGGCTTAATTCGGCCCTGGGTACTAATTCTGCATTCAACGTTTGTTGGTGTAGTTATTCAACAGCTGATATACTTTATCTTTCCCATTATTTTAAGATAATTGACTTCATTTGTAATTTAAGAGGTTTATTTTTCTTTACGCGGCGACATGTTAATAACTGGGAGGTTTTTCAGAGGTAATGTTTCATCGCATGTATCTACATCTGTACATGTCTACCCTTATATGTGGTTATCTTCCAGCCTTTGTTTCTTGAATTGCTTCAGTTTTCATTATTGCGGTCATCACGATCAATTATCATTATGTGCCTCGTCGTCATGCATGGAGGCACACACGATGTGTATGACAATCCTCAATTACGACTGTTCCAGGCGTTTTTTTTTTCTTGTGCATCATATTACCTTTATATATATATATATATATATATATATATATATATATATATATATATATATATATATATATATATATATATATATATATATATATATATATATATATATATATATATATATATATATATATATATATATATATATATATATTTATAAATATATATACATATATATACATATATATATATATATACAGTAGAACTCCATTTATCCGAACCCCAATTATCCGAACATCCAATTACCCGACCCCTTTTTCCAGAAAAAAAAAAATCAGATGCCACAGTCACGTTAGACTAAAATTCTGAATCTTTTGATGTTGATAGTGAAAATGGGTCGAAAAATAAAACCAGAAATGAAAGATGTGAAATTGCGTTCTAGGTAGAACAAAGGGGAACCTAAACTGGACAGTTCAACTTAAAATAATTGTGTCCTGCTACTACAGCAGAATAATTTTGGCGTACTTTAAAGTATTTCTCTGTGCGATATGGCATCTTCCAGTATGGCCTAAAGCATATAAAAGGAACCGCAATGTTTTGTCAATTGAAACGATGAAAACACTAGGAAATTTATCAAGAGACTAGGACAAGCGTGAAAACTGTGGGTTTTCACTTGCGAGGATTTTCAATTTTGGTAGCCGCGAATGTAACAAGTGGAAGTTTTCATCGTTTATCGGTGCTAATGTCGGCAAAGCCAAAAAAACCGGTTTAAAGAATTGTGACGAAATTGTGTGAAGAGTTTTTTGAATAGTGAAATATTTCTTGATTGGTATACAAATCAGTTCATCCCAAATGTGAAGAGGTTGAGAGAACAAGAAAAGAAAACTGGAAAAGTAATTCTTCTACTGGACAATTTGTGTCCAAAGGACTTACAGAATGCAGTTTTTCAAATTTTAACTTGATTTTCCTCTGACTTGTAAAGCAACTGCAAAAGGATCAGGGTGTTATAGCAAAGCTTAAACTTTGAAAAGTCCTCGTCATGGCATTGGCTGAAGAATTGGAAGAAGTGAATGGGTTTTCCAAAAATCTTTATCTCAAGCGATGCTGCTATATGTTAGCCGATAACTTGGGAATTTTATGTGGAAATAATTCAACAAGGCTTGGAGCTTTTTTGGGAAATGCCGAAAAATTTTGCCCCTAGGAAATGAAACATTATGCTTTTTTGGAGGTTAAATGTGGATTGTATAAATGCCGATGAGGAACTGGCTTTACTGGAAAATCATTTTGCCTAAAAAAATCACTTGCATCTCAGCGCGAAGCAGCTGCCCCTGGGTTTAAAAAGTGCAAAGAGAGAGTAACAATTTTGGTAGCCGCGAATGCCAGTGGAAGTCATCGTTTACCGGTGCTAATGATCGGCAAAGCCAAAAAACCACGTTGTTTAAAGAATGTGACATGTCTCCCATTGTGTTACAAAGCACAGAAGAGTGCTTGGATGAATAGTGAAATATTTCTTGATGGTGGCACAATCAGTTCATCCCTTGTGCAAGTAATATATACGTAAAGAAAGTGCACCCATGTTCGGTTGGTGAATCAAAATTTTCTTTTCTTATAAATCAGTTCACAAAATGGAAGGGAGGTTGGGAGAACAAGACTGCTGTGTAAAAAACTGGAAAAGTAATTTCTTCTACTGTGGGACAATGCACCATCTCTCATCCAGAGACGGATACATTGAATGCAGTTGATGCAAATTTTAAAGTTTGTACTGGAAATTTTTCTGCCTCCCAATGTAACAGCACTGATTCAACCAATGGATCAGGGTGTTATAGCAAAAGCTTAAAAGATGTACAAGAAGGAAGTCCTGCGTCGTTTATTGTTGGCTGAAGATGAATGAAAGTGGTTAAAAAAGGGTGGGTAGTGTGGGGGGTTTTGTGAAGGGGAAAAAGGTGGGGTTGGGGGGGGGGGGGGGGGGTGGGGTTAACTGACTGCTGATATATGTTAGCTGATGCTTGGACCACCCTGTCACAAAGATAATCTCAACAAGGGGGGAGGGGGGGGGGGGGGGCTTGGGGGGGGGGGGGGGGAAACTACTGCAGGGGACACAAATGATGATTGTATAAATGAAGTTGTGGAACTGTTTGAAGCAATGCCCCGGATGTGGACAAAGATTGCATTGATGCCCGGGGGGAGATGATGCAACACATGTGGCTAGAAGATGATAATGATTCTGGTTTTCAGTTTTTGAATGACGAAGAAATTTTGTCTTTTGTGCAAGAAGAAAACCAAATACATGTAGTGACCGATGATGAAGACACCTCAGAAGTACATGATGTACTTGTAGATTATGAAGAAAAACCAAAACGTCGACCAAGTCCTGAAGAGGCCTTTATAGCACTAGAAACTGCGATGGCTTGGTACGAGCAAGAAGATGACAGCTGTCCTACACAGCTTCTGCTGTTGAAGAGAATTCGGGACTTAGCAGCCAAAAGGAGACTATCCAGTTTGGTGCAAAAGAGGATTCCTCATTATTTTAAATAGTGGGCTACATCTGTGCAAGTACATATATACGTAAGTTGCGCCTGGTTTTGAATCGTTTGTAATGTTATTTTGAAAACATTTCTCTTTCTTAACAAAAATAATTAATACAAGAAGTACATGCACTGCAGTGTAATAAAAGATTTTGGTGATACAGTGATCTAATACAGTGTGGGTATTATTATTACAGTACAAGTAAATATGTTTTATAGTGTATTTTCCTTGTGATGGTTAATTATTTTTAGAAATATGTGTACATGTACTCGATACATTATGTAATCCAATTATCCGAACATTTGATTATCCGAACGATGCTCGGTCCCATGGGGTTCGGATAAATGGAGTTCTACTGTATGTATATATATATATATATATATATATATATATATATAAATATAAATACATATATATATATATATATATATACACACATACATACATATATATATATATATATATATATATATATATATATATATATATATATATATATATATTATATATATATATATATATATATATATATATAAATATATATAAATATATATATTATATAATATATATATATATATATATAAATATATATATATATATATAAATATATATATATATATAAATATATATATATATATATATATATATATATATATATATATATTATATATATATATATATATATATATATATATATATATATATATATATATATATATATATATATATATATATATATATATATATATATATATATATATATATATATATATATATATATATTATATATATATATATATATATATATATATATATATATATATATACAGGGTGTTTATAAGGTCGCTGTGCAGTGAATTTAACAAATATTTTAGAAATTACGTCACTAATGAAGCAAATTTACGTCATGATATTCTGTGTTCCAATGCTCTGTTCCACAATCCCGTGTGCAGCATTACACAACAAGCCCCAATTGAAAACCACATTTCTGGTGACGTAGTCTCGCCCGGGCGTAAATTTCACTGCACAGCGACTTTATAAACACCCTGTATATATATATATATATATATATATATATATATATATATATATATATATATATATATATATATATATATATATATATATATATATATATATATATATATATATATATATATATATATATGTGGTGCCTCCAGTTCATGTTGATACCAAAGTTGCTGTGGCCACTGCTTATATATGAAATACGCACAAGTACAGTGGAAGCCATAGAGAAGAAGGTCAACAAGTTCATGAGAAAATGGCTAGGAGTACCACCAGGTATGTCAGATGTAGCACTGTACTGCAAAAAGTCAAAACTTCTGCTTCCTTTCAAGTCAGTTGTTGAAGAGTACAAAGTTGGAAAGGCAAGGCTTGCAATGATGCTACGCGAGTCAGCTGATGACGTGGTTAAGTCCATTCAGCCCACACTGAAAACGGGAAGGAAGTGGAAAGTGGAAGAAGCTGTTGATGCTGCCCAAGAGTCACTCAAACTGAGGGAGGTAATCGGATACACACAAACGAATAGACGGGAATTTGGTCATGGAGACATCCGCTGGTGGTCCAAGGCATCAAGCAGGGAGCGCAGAGACATGGTAGTTCAGGAGATACGAGAAGCTGAGAATGATAAGAGGTTGCAAAAAGCAGTGCAGCAGGTCCAACAAGGCCAATGGACTACATGGGAAGGAGCCCTGCAGAGGTCCTTGACATGGAATGATATATGGCATATGGCACCTCTTAGGCTCAGCTTCGTTGTCAGATCACTGTATGACCTGCTGCCGTCGGCCACCAACCTTGTGAAATGGGGAAAGTCGGATGATGAGCAGTGCCCCTGTGCCAGGGGAGGCAGACACTTGAACACGTGCTCTCAGCGTGTAAGGTGTCATTAGGGCAAGGGCGATACACTTGGCGCCATAACAAAGTGCTAAATGAGCTTGCTGCGACAATAGATCTGGCAAGAATGAAGGCGAATAGCAAAGTCCGGCCAGACACCGCAAACACATACTTTCTGAGGGCAGGAAAGTCAGCACACCCCAAACCGAATAAACCTGGTAGCAGTTTACCATCTCTTCTTGATTGTGCAAATGATTGGGAGATGGCGGTAGACCTACCTGGACGAGGGGCATATCCAGAGAGTATCAGAAAATCGCGGAGACGGCCAGATATAGTGCTTCATTCTGCAGCAACGCTTCAGGTCATACTGATTGAACTGACAGTGCCATTTGAATCCAGATTAGATGAGCAACATTCATTCAAAGCGGCCAAGTATAGTGATCTGGCCGCGGATCTGAGACACGATGGGTTCACTGCAAGGGTCATGGCTGTTGAAGTGGGCGCAAGAGGGCTTGTGGCTGCATCAGTGTATGATCTATTGAAACTGTTGGGGCTGAGGGGACAGTCGAGAACAAGGGCCCTGAAGAGGCTTAGTGAAACTGCCGAAAAGGCATCAGGCTGGCTGTGGAACAACCGCAATGGGGAATGGAGATCGTAACAATAAACGCTGCGATACAGAAAACACCAGGAATTTTTCTAAGTCCACAATACGCTGAGGTTTGTGGTGGACTAGTGAACGGGCTGCGACTCAGGGGCGACAAGCGGTGTATACTATAAGGGGTGTCAGTATCAAAAGTCCAGTGGGGAACGCGCAGTGGCGACTCGTTGACTTCGCGCTGGTGTCTCAGTGTGTGCGACGGAACGAACGGAATAATTTGTCTTCTCCTTGTTACTTTCACAATTGCCTCCACGGCTGGCGGAGTTGTGGAATTTAAAGTTGCTACCATAAGTGAAATGGGTTCATTTTCGATGCAAGACAACAGGAAGCTGAGACGCTTGGGAGTCATGACCCAAGTGGGCCCGCCCCCCTTAGAGTGTAAAGGAGTATATAGGGCCGAAACACTTGTCGGCCGGGGGGACTACTTCTGATGATCAGATTGCTTACTGTTGTATCGCTCTGTAAAGAGTTTCCTATCATATATATATATATATATATATATATATATATATATATATATATATATATATATATATATATATATATATGTGTGTGTGTGTGTGTGTGTGTGTGATAGGGTGGGCGAGATGATGATGATGATGTTGTGATATTTGATCACTCTCTTGCACACTCGCAACCGACCCGATTCAACAATAAAACTCTGATTAAGGCAGGGGCTGTATTTATTTCTACAACCCTATCAGTGACATTAAGAGCACACTGAAGCAAACATTAAACAAATAAACCAACAATCCAAACACCCAGTCAGTGCTCGATTGCTAATGTGTTCAAGGCATCTATACTGTAGATCGACTCTTGTTTTCTGGTTTCTTTGGGGCGACTGGCAACGAGAGAGGCTCGTTCGCCGGCTAGGCCCTTCTTATATAGACCCTAGGGCGATTCTAGAACGAGCTGACCAACACGCTGATTTAATTCCAAGGGAAATTTTAATTATCATTTAAAATTTCATCACAACGCATAGAATTTACATCAAAAACATATACAAAAAGTCATAAAATATCAAGAGAATGCTACAAGGATGATAGCCCCGTTATGATATTAACTCTAGGTTTAGCCCACAGCCCCGTTATGAGACAGATGATGGCCCAAAGTGTCACAAATACATATGATTAAGGTCTAATATTGTCCTTCAAAAGGAACAATTTAATCAAGCAGCCAATCTTCCGTAAGGAGATTATAAAGTGGGTGAATCAATAGTTATCAAAAAAACTCACTCAGTCCACTTTCACTCGGTTCTTTCATCAGGGTACCCTGGCACACGTGCTTACCTAAAAACTTGATATTGTTCACAGTCTGGCGCAACCTTAGGACACTTCTCTATACAGTGAATCTGTATTCTTTGGATAAAGCGAATCCCAGCTCTACAATTACAGGTTTCTTCCACTGTTTTTCGGGGAGCATTCACTTCACCAGTTATTTTTTTAGATTACTGTTCATGTCACTTAGATCAGTTAGGGTAAGCAAGTTTGGACGGACACACAGAGTCAAAACACGAGGGTTTCCTTCATTTGGGAAAAGCTGACCAGTGGACAACTTCTTTTAACAGATAGGCTTGGTTCACTATACACTCTTTCAATACTTGTCGGGAATATTAATGTTATTTCTGGTAATTATTCTCGCCGCAAGGCAGCATGTATTTTTGAGTTTATTGTGAAGAAATAAAGTCTGGCTCAAAGGCCCAGTATAAACATTTAGTCTTTAGAAAACCGTTAGTGGAATTGGTATTACTGTCTATCTCTGATGGCACATGCACTGTCAGACCAGTGTTACTTGAAACAACCCACGTGGTTAAAGATAGGAAATGTCTATTCTTCTCACAAGTATGTCTCTTTACTACTAAACGCCGGAAAGTTGAGATCACCCCAGTATTCACTGCAAAAAATGGAAAAAGCACATATAAAATAATTATACATACTATGTATAAGGCTATAACTTACATTTTAAACTGCAAGCGTAGAGCTTATCATTTAACACTTCCCGTGAAATAAGTTATATTATAAAATCAATCATCATGAATTTGAAATACATATAAATATATTTCGTCAACACTCATGAGATATCTAGCAGTTATAAGTTAGTTTTAGAAAATATATCTCGACTGAGTAGTTAGCAGTTAAATTAAATTTATTATGGCTACATGTTTGTTAGGCTAGAAATATAATTTATTATGTATTTCCACTGCAACTCGTCGACTAGAGAATATAACAGACTTATAAATTATTCACTCTGCACAAAGAAACTAGAGAAACAAAATAAGTGATTTAACACTTGATCGCTCTCAAAATATATATATATTAGATATAATATTTTACCTCACAACAGCACTACGGAATCACAACGAAACTAAGAGATACCACTTATAAGTTTTAGTATCTAGAACGAAGTGACCACGTCTACTGCCACTGGAGAATGAGTGAAATTAAGTGTCAACCTCGAGCCAATATCTTAAAATCAGACAGAGGCCTCAACTTATTTCGCAAACAAAATAATCTCCCCTCTTTGTCTTAAACACCTTACATTAACTAGAAGCATTTCCCATAACTGACACTTCTCGTTTTCACGCCTCACGCTACCAGGGCCCACCGTGAATGTAGTGTCAGTTTGGGATTTCCAGACAACTGTCTCGTACTGCGTTATAGAGATGTCAGTAATCACGCCTTTCCTGAGCGCTCAGCCGAAAAACCTGCGCGTGACAGGTGCAAATGTAGACATAAAGTCTGCTCTATGTCCAGCGAAACGAATTTTTCGCACATTCTCGTCTACCTGCGCGACTGACATCTGATGCAATAAGGTTACTAGTCAGTATAAGAAAGAAAAACTATGATGGGAAAGAAATATATTTTTCGCAACGAATGCGAAAAATACAGGAAAAAGGTAAAGAGTGTGTTACATGCAGTCTTTGATATCTTACAATATTATACATTGGTATACTTGTTATGTTCGCAAATATTTTGTAAACAAAATAGATATTTTTTAGTGCTTAAGGGAAAGTCATTATTGAGTTACTTCCCTTGAAAGTTGTGTCGTCTCTTTCGATCGAACTCCGCGGATGAATCCAGTTTTACTGCGATTTATTCTTTGTTTGGGTAGTAATAGATTGTTCTTGCTTCAGAATATCTATGGCCTGAATTTATGTGTATTGTTTGGCTGAGTAGGACGAGTCTGTCTTATATCTGTATATCTTTACATATCTAAGTCGAACTATATGTTCTTTTGTCTCTAGAGAGGTCAAAGGCTGTTCGGCGGATGTGTCTCTAGAGAGGTGTGTTTTGGCTTCGCCCTGATCATGGGGGCTGTGTTTTGCTATGTCGGCTTGTCGCCGGAAAAAGTGATCTCTATATTTATGGGGAAAGTGATAGTCGTCTAGACCTATCGTGTATGCTTTACCCCAGTGTTTATTCTTATTGCCAAGGAATGGCAGAATCATATTTCTGATACGCAGGTAATAAAAGATACTCTTTTGAACTCTCGTACGAAGCCACCGTTTTTCGATAGGTATGACTTGTACATCTGAGAGGATGCATTTAACTAGATGGAAAACGACTCTGATTCCTAGCAGCACTATATCCTGTAGAATGCAGTCAATTGTATCATGATAGAATCTACAGAGCAATGAAACATTTAATGAATGACTAACTTTAAGACAGATTCATTATCTGTATCCAAACGTGAGTGACAGCTCACGAGAGAAGCCATCTTGTAAAAACATTTAGTGACTTTCAAGAAGAGAAAAGGGATGCCCGTATTATCGCTTGATTAGTCCAGAGATCACTGCTACACATGAGAACCCATTGCTAGCGGTTCAATTTGATTATATGGAAAAATCTGTGCTGGACATTATGTTAAGGAATCTTCACTAGACGAGATTAGGTCTAGAAGTCATCTTGGATATTGTTTATAATCTGACGTGCTTTGTCAGTAAACTCAGATGATATATATATGGGCAATACTGAGTGCTTGGCTATTGACAGTCCATTATACTATTATTCTACATGAGTGCCCATGTAACATTGCAAGACCATTTATCCACTGTACCATGATGTATTATGCCAACCTGTGATTTGTCACTATCTGTGCTGTCGAGTGTGTACGTCCAATTAAACTGTAGTAAAGGTACACAGTCGTTGCTGACCTCTGTCTTCCAGCACACACCCATTACAAGAGGTTGTAATCAGAACACCAGAGAGCTTATCAACTGGTGGACCAGCTTTCTGGGTTTGACCTCGCAGAAGTTCAGAAGTCAACAGATTACCGATACCAGACCGTTTCCTGTGGCTAATACGACACACTTGCAGTATTGGTTTGCTCTTTGTCAACACTTCGTCACGTGACCTGTCAAGTGAATGCAGTATGTAGGTCAGCGTTGTTGACATTTGTACATTAGACATTACAGAGTTTCACAGAACTGTTGGATCAATTCTTGTCAATATTAACAGGAAGACAGTATTATTGAACTAAGAAGTTTTATTTTCATCGATGGATCTTCTTGTTTTCTATATATGAACGTTAATATTTAAGGCCAGAATGTTTAATTGAATAAAGTGGCAGTTTGTTTATTTTCATAAGAATAACTTTGCCATTACTGTAAAACTGAGCCTATTTCGCAACACATACTATCATACACATAATTTATATATTTATGTTTACATGTTATTTATTTGTACAGTATGTTAGTTTATATGTCAGCGGGTTGTGTTTAAGGTTGGGCGGAGTCCTCACAACAGAATATCCCACGTCATAGAGGGTCCGTTGTGGGCGTTTTCTTTAGGTGCAATTTCCTTAATTGTAAATTTGCTTGCAACAACTAGTTGCTATTTGTGTTAGCTGTGAAGACTGTAATTATTGTTATTTTTGTAATATTTCTTTGTTCTTTAGTTTTGTTTGGATTTGTTTGTAATTTGTTGGTCTACCCTTTTCTATCTTTCAGTTCTATTCACAATTTATATTCATATACTGTGACGTCATTTGTGTTGTTATCCCTTGCAGATTCAGTGATTATTTTCATTGATTTCCCTATTTGATTTATTTGATTTCTGCAAACGTTTTCGTATTTTCAGTCCTATTTGTACTTTATGTATTCTGTTGGTTGACATATGTTTTATATAGGTATATTTCATAAGACACTATTGCCTGTGCACTGCACTTGGATTATGGTATAAACCAGTACTTGATTATTATTACTGTTATACAAGACCTTATTAAGGCTTGTGACCCACAGATATTGGGATAGTATATGATTAATCAAGTCATTAAGAACTTGTGGTATTATTATTGTTTCAAGTGATTAGTATTATTGTTAGACATCATGTCTACATTAGAATACTTCATTACACAAGGGAAATCCCTTGATAAAACTGGTCAACAATTAGAAGAATGGACAGTTGCTCAATATGACAAAGCATTAGCTGCAGAAGAGAGAAAAGCTGCTGCAGAAGAGAGAAAAGCTATGGCTGAAGAGAAAAGATTAGAAAGAGAAGCTGAGACTGCTGCTGAACAAAAGAAATTGCAGATGCAGGTGGAGCAAAGGAGATTTGAAGCTGAACAAAAAAAATTAGAAAGAGAAGCTGCTGCTGAACAAAAAAGATTAGACAGTGATGCTGAACAAAAAAGATTAGACAGGGAAGCTGAACAAAAAAGATTAGACAGGGAAGCTGAACAAAAAAGATTAGACAGGGATGCTGAACAAAAAAGATTAGACAGAGAAGCTGAAGAAAAAAAAGCAATAAGAGAACATGAATTTGAGTTAGAGAAATTGAGATTGACAATTATGAGTAATGTTAATCAGGCATCTAGTGGTAATGGTAAACCTTCTACTTACAAGGTTAAGGTTCCACCGTTCAATCAGTCCAGTGACGATATTACATTCTGGCTGGATAGATTTGAACGTTCTTGTCGTACACATAATGTGGATAAATCACAATACGCTAATCAATTAGCAGAAAACTTGAAAGGTGAATCTTTGACTAGATTATGCCTTGTAGGAGAAGCAGATAAGGATAATTATGATGTCATTAGGGCGGCTTTGATAAAGAAATACCAGCTAAGTGAGGAAGGCTATCGCCTTTTATTTAAGACGATGGTGCCTGAGACAGGTGTAGAATTCTCAGAATTCACTGCAAAGGCACATCTCACAGTTGATCGTTGGATTGAGCTTTCCAAAACAGAAAAAACGTATGAAGGACTTATGGATTTGTTGCTCAGAGATAAGATTATGTCATGTGTTAACAAACCATTCCTGGAATTTATACATGAGCGTAAACCCAAATCTCTAAAGGAAATGGAAGAATATTGTTCCCAATATGTCACTGCACACCCCGACGTGACTTTTGGCAACACTAAGATTAAGGAGAGTATGCCAGTTGCTTCAGCAACACCATACAATCCCAATCATTCACACAGATTTCAGGGACCTCAAAACAGATTTGATAAAAAAGGTAACCATAATAGTTATCAAAACCAAGGTAACCAATCATTTCAGGGTTCTTCTTCAAAGAACTGGAGACGAGCTGATAGCTCTCGACACAGGGGTGGTCATAATTATAGGAATTTCCGTAGAGGAAGTAATTATAGAAACTATCAGGGTTATCCGTCTTGGAGTCAACAAGATTATAATTACAGAGATACTCATTATAATGAATATGATAATGGTAACCAAGGGAACTATGACTCAAACCCAAATAGGGGTTACAATAGAGGTAACAATAACTACAGAGGTGATAATAACCGAGGTAGATCTCAAAACAAAAGACATAAACCACATTTTCAGGCAAACTCTGCACAACAAGAGTCCCATGAAGCCTATAAACAGAGTAAAGATAATAATGATGCTAGTAATATGGCATGTGCCGCTTTTGATTTTGGGAGAGCATCTCAGTGCCCCCAATGCAAAACATTATTTGAGCCAACCACAGTGTCTACTTTAAGCTGTGGCCATCCTCTTCCTGCTCTTCCTGCATCAGTCGCGCATGATGGAAGAGGTTCTCTTGTCTTACATAAGGGTTTAGTAAATAACAATCCAGTCTCTGTGCTATTTGATTCTGGATGCACCACAATTGGTGTTAGGCAGTCACTCGTAGATCCTTCCCGTGCCACTGGACAAGTAGTCAAATGTGTAACATTTGGCAGCACATTAGAGAAATACTCTACTGCTATCATTAGGATTGCTACTCCTTTCTTTACAGAAGATGTACACGCATGTCTTCTTCCGAAACCGATCGCTGACCTCATCATCGGTCGCATTCATGGAGTCAAAGAATGCACTCCGCAACAAATTTCCGCGTGGGAAAGGCAAAACATACAGATTGCTAACGCTGTAGTCACTAGAGCGCAGGCTCTTAATATGCCTCAAACTTCATCTACTGAAGATAATGAAGTGCATAACCAATGTGATCCCTTGGTAATTTCTCGTGACTCGTTTATAAAACAGCAAGAAGATGATCCCACTCTGAAGAAATTCTTCATTCTTGCAACTAAAGGTGATCCGAATAAAGACACAAGTCGTAAATCGTGGATTACAAAGAAGAATGGCGTACTTGTACGTATGGTTCAAGACTCCATTACGTCAAGTCATTCTCAAATCCTGGTTCCCAAGAATTTGAGAGTTAAAATTTTGCAGCACGCTCACGACTCTCAGTGTGCTGGACACATGGGTTTTTCCCGTACTAAGTCAAGAGTCCTTGCGGCTTTCTTTTGGCCATTGGTAAACAAGGACATACGGATTTATTGTCGATCTTGTAAAGTATGTCAGGAAGTTAAATCCAAAGGTCCACGGCATGCTGCACCCATTCAGGCGGCGGACATTCCTATTCGGCCGTTTCAAAAAATGGCCATAGACATTATTGGTTCATTTAAGATCAAGTCTGCCAGAGAACATCAGTTTATCTTGACGTGTGTTGATATGTGCACACGTTGGCCAGAGGCTATTCCTCTGAAGAGCATTACTACTGCTGATATTGCAGATGCTCTTTGGCTTATATTTTCTCGTCTGGGGTTCCCCGGAGAGATATTGTCAGACCATGGCACCCAACTAATATCAGATACCATGTCTCAAGTAATGTCTACTCTGCAGATAGATAGATCTTTAAGTAGTATCTACCATCCAATGTCTAATGGTATGGTCGAACGCCTTAATAGAACACTTAAAAACTTACTAGGGAAGATAACTGAGGATCATCCTCAAGACTGGGACAGAGTTTTACCTGCAGCCCTCTTCGCTTACAGAGAGGTACCTAATGAACATACAGGATTTTCTCCCTTTGAACTCGTCTTTGGCGAGCGTCCGCGTGGCCCTATGTCGCTGCTTCATGATCTCATAACAGCTGACAATATTGACGATGACACAAAGTCATCCTACGAATATGTCATCGCGTTGAGACAAAAGATTATCGAAGCATGCAAATTAGCAACTTCTTCTTCTGAATTTGCGAAACAGAAGGCAAGGCAATTTGCCAATAAGAAGAGATGCTTACGACAACTTTGTCCTGGTGACAAAGCATTTGTATTACTACCTTGTAGGGAAAACAGACTACTTATTTCTTGGAAAGGTCCGTACGATATAATATCGAAAATTTCCGATGTCGACTATATTGTCAATATTGATGGGAAGCATAAAACCTTCCACATCAATATGCTTACTGAATTCCATGAACGTCCGGATTATTTGCAACCCATTTTCCAAGCAACGGACAATTCTCCAGTACAACATGATCATTACTCATCACTGTCCGTGATACAGGATGAGGAAACAAGTTTTTCAGATGTAAATCTTCCTCTTCCAATGATCCCACTCCATTCTAGTGAATCATGGAAGAACGTTACTGTCTCTCCTGATTTGTCTCTAGGAGAACAGCGACAAGTTTCAACTATGTTGCAAACATTTCAGGATGTACTCACTGACATCCCTGGACCTACGCATGTCATTGAACATGACATTGTTCTAACTGACCATACTCCTATTAGGGTTAGACCTTATCCTATACCTATACATTTCCAAGCACAGGTTGAGAAAGAGTTGGATGAGATGATAGATTTGAAAATAATCGAACTATCCACCTCTGCATATTCTTCGCCGATGGTTATTGTTCGTAAAAAAGACAATAACATACGTCTTTGCGTTGACTATCGAAAATTGAATCAAGTAACGAAGTTCGATGCCGAACCTATGCCTTTACTGGAAGAGCTACTTACTCGACTCTCCAAATCTCATTTTTTCACTAAACTTGATTTGTCTAAAGGATATTGGCAAGTTCCTTTATCTGAACGCGCCAAACCTCTCACGGCTTTTTCAACACCTAGAGGTTTGTTCCAATGGAATTTTATGCCTTTCGGTCTTATGAACACACCAGCTACATTCGTGCGCATGATGCGCCGAATCCTATCTTATCGGTCAGATGTTATTGCATATCTAGACGACATCTGTCTTTTCAGCGATACTTGGGAAGATCACTATTCAGGGTTAGATGAACTGCTGTCTACTTTGCGCGAGCACAACCTGACAGCGAAACCCTCTAAAGCCTATATTGGTTTTAGCGAAATTTCTTTCCTAGGCCACCGAGTTGGTCATGGTTTCCTAAAGACAGAGGACCATAATACTAGTAAGATACTTAACATCTCGATCCCTAAGACTAAAAAACAGGTGAGAAGTCTGTTAGGTCTTATTCAATTTTATGGCAGATTCATTCAGAATCTATCCTCTATCATGGCACCTCTTTCGACACTTCTAAAGAAAGGTTCGCCTAATATGGTCCACTGGTCTCAGGAATGCCAATGCTCTCTGGATAAGATTAAAACATTGTTTTCAACACCACCTATTTTAGTGCTACCTACTAAAGATAAGACATTCGTTCTTCGTAGTGACGCTTCATCCACTGGGATTGGAGCGGCACTAATGCAAGAGTACTCTGGAACTCTGCATCCTGTAATGTATATTTCCAGAAAACTTAATGCGGCAGAAAGGAATTATTCGGTTTTAGACCGTGAGCTATTAGCTATGGTTTGGTCGATCCTCAAACTACAGAGATTCCTTCTAGGCGCACATTTCATATAGTAGAAACCGACCAAAAAGCTCTTACTGCTATACAGAGTAAGAATTTGAAGAGCTCGAGGTCTACTCGATATGCAATTGCTCTTCAACCTTTTCATTTCTCTGTGCGAGCTATTCGTGGATCAGATAATGTGATGGCAGACATTCTGTCAAGATGCCCACATGATTCCACATAACTATTAGGGCTTAGAATTCTTGATATGTCTAGTTCTATAGTAGTTCCTTTTCTATATCATAATAGATACACATTTGTAATTTAATAATATAATGATTGTATCACTACATAGCGGTTCATTGATGTTTATTCACCGCTGTGCTTTGATGATTTTTCTTCATAAATCATAAATGTAAGATATCTAATACGAAACTATGGTATGAATTTTTTAGGCATCGTGTAATTGCCAGAATTGTATTATACTTTGATGACACCTTCCTGGAAAAATATACTTGTAGAGAAATAATTTCTCTCAGTTTATGAGACACATTCTCACCAGTCGCTCCATATGTCGACTTAGCCTCATCTTAGGCGTTATATTTATTCCTGATATTTTCATCTACGCATTATTCATGCGTTGTGAGCCTATTGTACGTTGCTCCTAGATGTATTTCAAAAAAAAAAAAATGTTCCATTTTTTTTCCCGGGAGGTGTGGTAAGACTGTTACGTGCAGTCTTTGATATCTTACAATATTATACATTGGTATACTTGTTATGTTCGCAAATATTTTGTAAACAAAATAGATATTTTTTAGTGCTTAAGGGAAAGTCATTATTGAGTTACTTCCCTTGAAAGTTGTGTCGTCTCTTTCGATCGAACTCCGCGGATGAATCCAGTTTTACTGCGATTTATTCTTTGTTTGGGTAGTAATAGATTGTTCTTGCTTCAGAATATCTATGGCCTGAATTTATGTGTATTGTTTGGCTGAGTAGGACGAGTCTGTCTTATATCTGTATATCTTTACATATCTAAGTCGAACTATATGTTCTTTTGTCTCTAGAGAGGTCAAAGGCTGTTCGGCGGATGTGTCTCTAGAGAGGTGTGTTTTGGCTTCGCCCTGATCATGGGGGCTGTGTTTTGCTATGTCGGCTTGTCGCCGGAAAAAGTGATCTCTATATTTATGGGGAAAGTGATAGTCGTCTAGACCTATCGTGTATGCTTTACCCCAGTGTTTATTCTTATTGCCAAGGAATGGCAGAATCATATCTCTGATACGCAGGTAATAAAAGATACTCTTTTGAACTCTCGTACGAAGCCACCGTTTTTCGATAGGTATGACTTGTACATCTGAGAGGATGCATTTAACTAGATGGAAAACGACTTTGATTCCTAGCAGCACTATATCCTGTAGAATGCAGACAATTGTATCATGATAGAATCTACAGAGCAATGAAACATTTAATGAATGACTAACTTTAAGACAGATTCATTATCTGTATCCAAACGTGAGTGACAGCTCACGAGAGAAGCCATCTTGTAAAAACATTTAGTGACTTTCAAGAAGAGAAAAGGGATGCCCGTATTATCGCTTGATTAGTCCAGAGATCACTGCTACACATGAGAACCCATTGCTAGCGGTTCAATTTGATTATATGGAAAAATCTGTGCTGGACATTATGTTAAGGAATCTTCACTAGACGAGATTAGGTCTAGAAGTCATCTTGGATATTGTTTATAATCTGACGTGCTTTGTCAGTAAACTCAGATGATATATATATGGGCAATACTGAGTGTTTGGCTATTGACAGTCCATTATACTATTATTCTACATGAGTGCCCATGTAACATTGCAAGACCATTTATCCACTGTACCATGATGTATTATGCCAACCTGTGATTTGTCACTATCTGTGCTGTCGAGTGTGTACGTCCAATTAAACTGTAGTAAAGGTACACAGTCGTTGGTGTCGATGACTTCCAGCCATACATGAGTGTGAGAAAAGAACATTTGTCAACACCACGAACTCTTCCTATCATTCGCATATTACACACTCAATCTATGTCTACACACCACTGCGTAGGTCAAGTTGACATTCCATACTCAAACCACGAGCAACACAACAACACAGTATTTAACTCTGGTGATGTTCGAGTGAGCTTCAGATGTTTCAGCATGTCTCTTGCTCAGGGCAAGGGTCTTGTATTAAAAGAGTTTATCAACTGATGATGACTCTGTCTCCCAAAGGAAGATCTTATCAGAGTGATAATAAAAATGGAGAATTCGGAAGACAGAAAAAGAGGAAGATATAGGCAATTTAATGATCAAAACCTCTGTGATAGAACGTCCCCCCTTTAAGATATGGAAGCACTCCATGTCTACGTTATGGAATTAAATTTCCTATATCCGTAGCTTCAGGGTGTGTGTCTTCTTCCCTCTCATCTCCCCCCTCCATCTCTGTGCAAGTCCTACTCATGAAGTCTACTCCCAAAGTTTCCTTTCTCTGGAATGTCTCCCATGCGCACTTGAAAGAGCGTCGCCGCTTCTGACATTTTTCAAAGATTTTCTGTGATTGCAGTGGAGTTTCCCTGCCACTATCGTCATCTTCGTCAGTTTTGGCGATCGTGACGAGATGATCGGAGGTTGCCACAGGTCTTTCCAAGTATCTCTTTAAGAGATTTAAATAGAAAACTTTTTTCCTTTCCTTGAATAGAGATCTGGTAGTTAGCCTTAGAAATCTTTTTCAGGACGGTAAACGGCCCTTGCCATCCGATCTTCAGTTGGTTGTTCTCGGTAGGGAGTAACACCAAAATTTTCTCTCCTACTTCTAATTCTCTCTCTTTCGCGACTTTCCTGTATCGGTTAGCGTGCTTTGTGCGTGCTCGGTTAAAGTTAGTCGTTGCTAGGTCCCACCCTAGTTTCAACCTTTCCTTTAAAACCGACACATATTTACTGGCTGAGACAACTGTCTCATCAGCCTTCTGGTCTGTCAGTGACAAAAGTATGGCTTCAAGCGGGCCCTTAATGGGTCTGCCGAATAAAAGCGTAGCTGGCGGAAATCCTGTGAAAGTATGAGGAGATTCTCTGTAGCCAAATAAAGCTGCAGGAATACAAAGATCCCAATCTTCAGGTTTCACTTGTGCCAGTGTACTTAGCATCATGTTGAGGTTTCCATTAGCACGTCCCCCGAGCCCATTTCCGGCCGGAGTATATGGCTTAGTGTGGATGTGTTGGGTCCTCAAGATCTTAACGATCTCATCCATCAACAGGTTTCGGTATGGAGATCCGTTATCCGTCAACACTTGCTGCGGAAATCCCAACCGAGTGAAAATCTGCACGAGGGCTTCTGCAACATGCTTGTCATCTGCGCATGTTAGCGGGATAGCTTCTGCCCATAAAGTGCATGTATCGACTAAGGTCAGGATAAACCTGTTCCTTCTTTTAGTCCTTTCTAAGGGTCCTAAAATGTCGATCACAACCCGTTCGAATGGTGTTCCCACTATTAGCATTTCACCTAAAGAGACTGGGGGTGCCCGTTGCTTGGGTGGCACACGTTGGCACTGGGCACAGGATTTGACATATCTGATAATATCAGTATTTACTCCTGGCCACCAATAATGAGTGGTTATCCGTTGGTTTTTCGCGTTCTGTCCCATATGTCCGATGAAGGGAAGAGAGTTCCCCATTTCTAGGATTTGGCTTCTGTACTGTTTCGGTACTAGGAGCTGATTGTAACCTTGGTCAGGCTTACCCGTTCTGCGATAAATTACGCCATCCTTAGAAAAAATGTCACCGTGCTGTCTGGGTTACTTAGCCATGGGCAGTTTCCTATAGCAGGGTGCCAAAGTAGGGTCCTTGTATTGCGCTTCTTTAAGTTCACTGGGTAACAAATTAGGCGCAGGCTCCCGTTCCTTTTTGGTTTGCCCTCTCGTAGTTACTGCTGCCACAATCGGCTCTTCCGGTTTCCCAATACACACGTATCTCCCGCCAAGTATGACTGGGTAGATGGGATCATCCATAACAGCCGCTTTGATCACACCTCTGACAAAATCAGAGTGGATCTCCACCAATGCAATGGGAAGCGCTGTAGGTGCATCACTCTTACGAACTCCACAAAATTGGACGGTCTCTGCTGTCTCTTGACCGGGTTTGACCAGGTTTCTGGCAACAATGCAATCATAAGAAAGCCCCGTGTCAAATAAACAAGAAGTTTGAGAACCGTTCAATGTAACAGTACCTCACGTTGAGGGTCTATCCCCAACAGGTTGGGAATCACTGTCAATAATTCCGCCTTGCGAGACTGTTAGCAAGCATCCGGTGCGTTTAGGCTCGGTGTGCTCACTCTGATCATATGTCCCGTGCTCAGGGGTTTTCCCTTTTCCACCTTGTCCTTTCTGGCTGCGCTGCCATGTAGGGCGGTCGGGTTGATCAGACTGTTTGGGGTGGTTGGGGTACTTGTTCTTGTAGAACTTGGATTTTTCAGGAAGGGGGTTTTGAGGTCCAGTTTCTATGTGTTTATTCTGATTAGAAGCATGAGAAGGTTGATCGAGATTATTTTTTTCGAAAATGCTCCTCTGTCGGTTTCCGTTTTGTAGCCGGTAGTTCAGCCAGCGCATTTTGATAACGCTCAGACTTCTCTAAGATGTCTTCAAGTTTTTCTGCCCCCTGCTCAGCTAGGAATCTCAGGGTATCAGCAGACAAAGGGTTCTTTATTTGTTCTGTAATAACAAATTTCTCCAGACCTTCATAGGTAGAGGGGAGCTGTGAAAGCTCAAGGCACTTTGTTAGGTATCCTTTCAAACGAGACGAGAACTGTTGAAAAGTTTCAGAGCTCTCTTTCCTGCTGTTGCGAAACAGTTGCAGAAATTTGCGAGCATTCATTTCAAAGTGCTCCAGTAACGCTTTCTTCAGCACATCATAGTTGTCTTGTTGGCTGCTTTCCAGTTTGGCGTAAACATCATACGCAGAACATTTCAAAGCCTGGGAAAGCTTCATGTTCCAACGCGACCTCTCTAAACCGTACAGAGTTGCAATTTTCTCAAATTTCTCTAGCCAAGTGTCAATCTTCTCATTGGGATAAGGTAAAGATTCAAGCGTAAAAGACATCGCAGTGAGGTGAGTAGATTGTGAGTTAGAAGGATCAGTTAAGGAAGAATGAGGAGAAGACTCTCCATTGCTGGAGGTAGAGGCAGCACCACGACTTTGGAACTCTAGAGTTTTAAGCGCCAACTAGTGCTGTCTCTGTTCCCTCTCCTTCTCCTGCTGTCTCTCCTCTTTCTCCTTCTCGTGCTATCTCTCCTCCCTCTCCTTCTCGTGCTGTCTCTCCTTCTCCTCCTTCTCGTGCTATCTCTCCTTCTCCTTCTTTCTTTCCTCATGCTGCATCCTGCGGATTTCCATTTCTTCTTCAATCTTTTTCTGCTGTAATAGACGGTCTTCCGCTTCTTTCCTCCTAGCTTCTTCTTTTTCCTCTTTGGTTTCAGCTGCTTTCCTCTCCGCATCATATCTCTCAAGTTCGTCTCTGACAAACGCTTTCGCTTCCTCTCCGTCCAGTCCCTCCTCTCTCGCTTCGTCCCTGAGGAGTTGTCTAAGCTTTGCCCTCTCGGCCATATTAAGTCAGCGACTGAGACTAGTGGAGAAAGAAAATAGGAAAAAGGATACACTGGTTCCTACCACTTACGAGAAAATTCCAAAAATAAAGATGATATACTTCACCCTGGGATACCTCCTCCAAAAATAAAATCTAACTATCGCTGCTATTAATCGGCAATAAAGCACCTAATGCAAACACGACTACACCAACTAAATGGTAATTAAGATTACTTCTGAAAAATAAGTTGCTACAGTGGAAAACACAATGCTTATAGCAAAAATTTTGGAGAAAGAAAAAAAATCCCCTGAATTTTTTTATCCACTCTCAAGTTTACCCCTGAAGACAGTTAGGGTGAGAGAGGCAATTAATCAGGACGAATAGTCCGAAACGCACTCCTTAGCTTTGCTCAAACACCTACTACTTCAGAACCATGTGAATGTTATACACTCACAAAACTTTACCAGCGTTTAGTATTACAAATCAACAATAACATATATTCCGACAAAATCCACCTGTAACTCAAATGTATATTATTCAAAATGCTGTGGAAAAAAACTTATCAGTTTGTGTGGTCAGCACACCAAAAACAGATCGTTAGTCTAGGGGATAAATTATTTAAAGATATAACAACTCACAAGACATCACACTCTTACTCTATTTCAGAATAAAGAAACTTAAGTTCAAAATCAAGATTGACGAGTCCACATTTGTCGTACTAGCCTTCCTATTCTAAGTTCAAAAATCCTTCGGACGAGACCACATTTGTCGTACTCGTCTTCCTATTCTAGGTTCAAAAATCCTTCGGACGAGACCACATTTGTCGTACTCGTCTTCCTATTCTAGGTTCAAAAATCCTTCGGACGAGCCCCAAGACTTGGGTTGGTCCCTTCTGAATAGATTTGAATAGGTGATAGACACAGTGAGAGTTAGTAAAAGAAATAGATTCCACGAGTGAGATGATAGAATGTGATATAGAGGCTGTCTCTGAAAGCGAAAAAAAATTCTTCTCTCTCTCACCTATCTTCTACGACAGCTTTACAGCGTCAGACAGTTTAAACACATATATATATTTTACCTATATTTCTATCTACTCACAGGCACGCACATACACGTGACGACAGTTAAACACACAGACGTGGGAAACCTATAACAATACTTATATATATATTCTAGAACGAGCTGACCAACACGCTGATTTAATTCCAAGGGAAATTTTAATTATCATTTAAAATTTCATCACAACACATAGAATTTACATCAAAAACATATAAAATAGTCATAAAATATCAAGAGAATGCTACAAGGATGATAGCCCCGTTATGATATTAATTCTAGGTTTAGCCCACAGCCCCGTTATGAGACAGATGATAGCCCAAAGAGTCACAAATACATATGATTAGGGTCTAATATTGTCCTTCAAAAGGAACAATTTAATCAAGCAGCCAATCTTCCGTAAGGAGATTATAAAGTGGGTGAATCAATAGTTATCCAAAAAAAACTCACGCAGTCCACTTTCACTCGGTTCTTTCATCAGGGTACCTTGGCACACGTGCTTACCTAAAAACTTGATGTTGTTCACAGTCTGGCGCAACCTTAGGACACTTCTCTATACAGTGAATCTGTATTCTTTGGATAAAGCGAATCCCAGCTCTACAGTTACAGGTTTCTTCCACTGTTTTTCGGGGAGCATTCACTTCACCAGTTATTTTTTTAGATTACTGTTCATGTCACTTAGATCAGTTAGGGTAAGCAAGTTTCGACGGACACACAGAGTCAAAACACGAGGGTTTCCTTCATTTGGGAAAAGCTGACCAGTGGATAACTTCTTTTAACAGATAGGCTTGGTTCACTATACACTCTTTCAATACTTGTCGGAAATATCAATGTTATTTCTGGTAATTATTCTCGCCGCCAGGCAGCATGTATATTTGAGTTTATTGTGATGAAATAAAGTCGGGCTCACAGGCCCAGTATAAACATTTAGTCTTTAGAAAACCGTTAGTGGGATTGGTATTACTGTCTATCTCTGATGGCACATGCACTGTCAGACCAGTGTTACTTGAAACAACCCACGTGGTTAAAGATAGGAAATGTCTATTCTTCTCACAAGTATGTCTCTTTACTACTAAACGCAGGAAAGTTTGGATCACCCCAGTATTCACTGCATAAAATGGAAAAAACACATATAAAATAATTATACATACTATGTATAAGGATATAACTTATATTTTAAACTGCACGCGTAGAGCTTATCATTTAACACTTCCCGTGAAATAAGTTATATTATAAAATCAATCATCATGAATTTGAAATACATATAAATATATTTCGTCAACACTCATGAGACATCTAGCAGTTATAAGTTAGTTTTAGAAAATATATCTCGACTGAGTAGTTAGCAGTTAAATTAAATTCATTATGGCTACATGTTTGTTAGGCTAGAAATATAATTTATTATGTATTTCCACTGCAACCCGTCGACTAGAGAATATAACAGACTTATAAATTATTCACTCTGCACAAAGAAACTAGAGAAAGAAAATAAGTGATTTAACACTTGATCGCTCTCAAAATCTATATATATATTAGATGTAATATTTTACCTCACAACAGCACTACGGAATCACAACGAAACTAAGAGATATCACTTATAAGTTTAAGTATCTAGAACGAAGTGACCACGTCTACTGCCACTGGAGAATGAGTGAAATTAAGTTTCAACCTCGGGCCAATATCTTAAAATCAGACAGAGGCCTCAACTTATTTCGCAAACGAAATAATCTCCCCTCTTCGTCTTAAACACCTTACATTAACTAGCAGCATTTCCCATAACTGACACTTCTCGTTTTCACGCCTCACGCTACCAGGGCCCACCATGAATGTAGTGTCAGTTTGGGATTTACAGACAACTGTCTCGTACAGCGTCGTAGAGATGTCAGTAATCACGCCTTTCCTGAGCGCTCAGCCGAAAAACCCGCGTGTGACTGGTGCAAATGTAGACATAAAGTCTGCTCTATGTCC
Source organism: Oreohelix idahoensis (assembly GCA_024509875.1). Lineage (NCBI taxonomy): Eukaryota > Metazoa > Mollusca > Gastropoda > Stylommatophora > Oreohelicidae > Oreohelix > Oreohelix idahoensis. The sequence goes on from JAMPIV010005482.1 coordinate 260,191, forward strand.
AGCAAAACGAATTTTTCGCACATTCTCGTCTACCTGCGCGACTGACATCTGATGCAATAAGGTTACTAGTCAGTATGAGAAAGAAAAACGATGATAGGAAAGAAATATATTTTTCGCAACGAATGCGAAAAATACAGGAAAAAGGTAAAGAGTGATAATAAAAATGGAGAATACGGGTGACAGAAAAAGAGGAAGATATAGGCAATTTAATGATCAAAACCTCTGTGACAGCGAATCACTTAACTTAGTGCGCTGCGCGCATTAATTTGGCCACTTAAATAACACTCGCGATTATTGCTTTATTAGGCACGAATTCACAAATAAAACCTACCGCTATAGAACATATACACAACTAATTTGTAGGCTTTAATGTGGGCTTGTAATAAATCTTCTTGGAGATAATGTGGCAATCATGCAGTGAACCACGGGGGCAATCGCAGTGACAAGATGGCGCCGGCGCCGAGAACGACAGATCTCAAGATGGCGCTGTGACACACACATATATAATTCTTTTCCCTCACAATAGCGGCGTGAATACCACAAATCGTCTGATGGCTTGTAACCACGAACTTTACACAAATAGAAATTTAAAAATGCCTGCTAAGTACATTTGTTCGCCGCAAATTAACAGGCCCAATGTCATGAGTTCCACCCACCAATGTTAACCTTTTAGAAGAATTACATTTCCGAGCACACAGTGTAACTCAAGGAATATGATGAAAATTCACCAATATCCTTCTGGATGTTAACTAGGAAACTGCGTCTGGAGTGAGTGAATAATGATTTGCCTGAATTACAATTAAAAAACGGTACATAAGTCTCACAAGATATGTTACACCTTAGGCACATGTGACGTAATCATCACTCATTACTCATCACTACTCCCGTCGAGGGAGCCGCGGTAGCATAGTAGTTAGTGCACTGGCTTCCTAACGCAGTGGTCTATGGTTCGATCCCCAGATGAGGCGGGAATTTTTTAGGCCACAAACGGCTCTTGGGTCGACCCAGCCCCAAATGGGTACCAGAGCAACTCTGGGAAGGTTAAGGCGGCTGCGTGATGCCGACCACATCACCCCTCGTGTGCCGACGGTTAAGATAATATGGGCCTAACACCATATTCCCATTATGCCTCAATGGGCGTGTAACGGGTTCCTTTACCGTTTTTTTTTACTCCCGTCGAGATCTGGGGTCGCTCTGCTGTTGGGTTTTCCCCACGAATAGTCAGAAACAATCACCAGCTCTTGCAGTAGTGGTCCATGCATATACTATTTTCATATGTTGAGGTTGCCAGCCTTGTATATAACCACTTAGCAAGAAACCTGTAAATTTACAATAGTAACTAAATTGTTTACACTTACCCCCAACATTTTGGGAATACACAATCTCCTTGCACAGATTTAGACTGGACACAGCTCTGTATTAGATGCTTCGAAATCACTTAGGTCTGGAAATTAGAGTTAATTCCTCTGACGGCGGGTGTTCTGCAAAATCGTGGAATGGGAATACGTTTGTTTATTTCCTCTATGACTTGTGATCAAATTCCTGGGATTCCAGTCTTGTTAATTAAAGTCCTGGCCCCTTTAAGTTCCCATTCTTGCATTAAAAATGCGGGTTTACTTGTGAATTCCAAAGTTGCCCAATACTCGATCTGTTACTCATAGTTGTGGAATTTCTAAGTCCAATGTCTCATTTTTCTTTCTGGCTTTTATGAGTCGCTGATATGACTTGTGCGCTGCAGTCTCTCTGTGTGATCTGTGTTTTTATCACACTATATTCTCAGTTCTTAGTGCAAATCACAGATTGCAGTTCCGACTAGTGTGCCAATAAAATACATTGTATATTTCAGCTCCTTAAAATGAACCAATCCAATCGAATCTAGTTCAGCACTTCTTGGGAAGAGGCGTTTTTTCAAATTCGAAAAATACCCTCACGTGTTTCAAAATTGTATATTTAATATCCACGCGTGACCTCTTAATATCATTGCATCAGACTTCCACCGGCATCCTGTGCACAACTAATAAACACCATCTGTGAACTCATTTGATGTCCAGATGCTACCTATCGCCAATATTGTCTCTTCAGACTATTTATCGTGATAATCACACACAGGGATGGTCCCGTGAAACGATAAATGCATCTTCCACCTGTGCAATCAGCCCACCTCAGACGGCTATCTCAGACAGACAATATTGGCTTCTATAGATGTTGATCGTGCGAGACCGTCTTTTCATGATAAGAATCTCGCTCTCTGACCGGTGATAATGACTGAGTATTGTTACGATAACACCCCAGTTCACCTGGGGGAACGTAAATAAGTCTGAGGAGTGGTAAACAAGATAAAGACAGTCCCATAGCAAATACTTCTGTAAGGGAGTGGAGTGTTAGAGACTTTCCCCTACTAGATTCAGCATAGAGAGTAAATAGTGGTGCTTAAAATATGACACATAATAATGACAGGGAAAAATAAGAAATTTCACTTGCACGGGAATGTCACGCAATGGTAGAGTAGATTCCATACTGCGGCTAGGGCGTGTGGCAGTCAGTCATCTGACATGAGTCAGTTAACATTCAGTATGGTCCCGTAAATTTATTATGGACGTCATATCTGGGGAAGTGTAGGCTATGGTAGGATATCAATCCCATTGGCCTGCATGAACGCTGTGGTGGCCCTAGCTAGCTCTAAATAATGTGTCTTATCAATGCTAGTACACCTGGAGCTCGGGATGACGCTCAAAGAGAGGCGCAACGTGACACATGGTCCAGAATCTCATCTCATATACAACTGGTGTAGGATCAGTAATCGTCATGTCATATATATATATATATATATATATATATATATATATATATATATATATATATATATATATATATATATATATATATATATATATATATATATATATATATATATATATATATATATATATTTATTTATTTATTTATTTATTTATTTATTTATTTATTTATATTTATATTCATATTCATATTTATATTTATATATACATGTACATATATATATTACAATCATAGCTATTGAGATCTACCTTCTAAAGTGCTGAAGCTTTTTCTTTTACGACCTTATGTTTCAGAAATTGTTGTTTAATATAATTAATAATCAATCGTTTTCTTTCTTTCTTTATTTTGTTCATTATACTGTAGCGCGAAAGGTTTTTCTAGTGTGATGATGGTGGTAGAGAGAAGTAGAATTCCTCTCTAGAAAGTATGAAGTCCCAGTGCCAGAAAATTACACTGGTATCACAATTGAGTTACGGCTGTGAATACTCTGAGCTGGTTAATAGATTTAGGCTAAAGAAGTATACTGCGCCACATTCGCTATAGTAACCCTATGTGATAATATAATTAAATTAGAAAAAGTAAATCAAAATGTAACAGTTACAAATTTAACAAGTCAAATGAGTACAATTTCATAATTTATTATGTACATATATCTAACCTTGTAATGAGAAATGGGTGTTGGAAGATGGTAAAATGTATGATTATTTATATTTACAAAGTAAAATAAATAATCGTAAAAAGTCTTGGAGGTATCTTCCCGTGAAATTATAAAGTCTGTCACAGTAGTTTTGGTATCTCTTGCTATCTAGTCTCTAGCATTTCTCATCATTGACTATCGCTATTGAACGCTCACAGTGTTTGTAGGATTGAGTACACGTAAACTCAACTTGCATTACGTCATTTCTGTTCGAGGTTTCTGAGACACACTGGTAATCAAGAAGACTTTCCTTCAGCCCGCCCTATAACTACGGGGGACTAAGGTGTTGAAGATTGTTTGACCACTAGGCTCCAGTTAGCAGGATCGAAGGTCCTCAAGTCTTTAGTTGGTACCTGATCACGAATTCGATCAGACACTCGATCATGAGCTCGATCAGGAACGATCATAAAACCTGGAACAAAAGGTAATAGGGGGCTATGGTGTTCCAACAAGCTCACCACTACTGATGTTCATGAGGCGACCATGTCTTCAGTGTTTGTATATAAATGAGTGATTCGTGGTAGTATGTTACAGAGATAGCATGATAAGATAGTGTCTACTGTGCAGAAGATAACAAAATACATGAATAAATCACATGTTATGATACATGGGTATGATATAATCTTTGCCTTCCACTTATGTATGCCAAGTCACTTAAGTACTTGCTGGTATGTCGTAAGCTTCCAGGCAAGAACTAGCCATGATATATTTGGCTAACCAATTAATTGTTATGCTTCCTGACAATGTCGGTGGAGGTTATCTCTTGTTAGCGTCACTGGCTTCTTGTATACCCTTTTTATTATGTCTGATACAATCAAATCGTTAACAAAATCTGAAATAAAATGATATTCTGCTTCTTCTTCTTTGATCCTTAGCCGCCGACCGTCAAAGCAGTCAGTGGCCATCACGCCTACTGGCGTCTTGTAGGGCAACAACAAATTGATTCCACTTTGCTCGGTCGGTGACCATCTTTCGTACAGTGCCCCAACTCTGGTTCATTCTTTGCATCTCAGCCTCCACAGTCCTCCGCCAGGTTGTTTTTCGTCGGCCTCGTGGCATGAGAAATTCTTGTTTCGTTCGTTTCTCATTCAGGGGTCCATCTAAAGCATGAAGCTGTTTCATGGCTGTGATGACGGCATTGAGGGGTACACACTCTTTTCTAGAGGACAGAAGACATGTGTGGCCAACCGCCTGAGTAGCTCCACACCGTATCTGCCAGCTATGTGATGGTTGTGCAATGTGTCCTACACAACTTGCTCTGCTCCAGCCGAGTAAAGCAGATCGTGGCGTTTAGGTGACAGAAATAGTTTTTGAGCTAGGCTTTATGCATCGGGCCTGTCAAACCTACCCGTGTGTTGAAGTATATCTATAGATACAGAAACCACTTTACTGCAAAAGATCAACATAACGTAGTTTTAGTGTGAATCTATATTTCTTATATGACAATGACGTGATACCAAATGTTAACTACTTCCAGGCGACGTAGAGGCTCACAGATCTCAGACAAACATGCTAAATAAGAGAAGAAAGGCGTCTCTTTCAACACAGAAAATGGTATAGGGATCCAACAACTTATGAAATGGCTACAAGATACACAAAAAAAATAAAAACAACAAACTAATAAAAGCTACATTCAAGTCCAAATGGACTGCCAAAATGGGAAAAAAAGCAATTTATAGGAATATAAAAAAATGATGTCTGAGATGTCATTGAGCGGTCTAAGCGAGACTCAAGAGACGCGGATACATTTTCTGGCGTTAGTCCATCTCTAGGAACTATAGACTACTCACATGGACACCAACAATTTATGAACCATCTAAACCACAAATACAGGATTGGGTACAACAGATGTCTGCATCTCTAGCATCAGCCGAACATCTTCAGCACTTACTACAACTAGCCCACAATTGTATGCAGAGCAGTGAAGACCAGCGGTAGCATTAGCATTTCAAGCCAGTATTTTCTTCTCTCAATCGAAAAGAAATCTGTTTGGAGAATCTCATGGCAGGAAACCTTGTTGATAGGCTCGACTACTCCGCTACGACATAGTATATTTAGTAGCTTCTAAGATAACATATGGAAGGAATCGCTCTGCGGCGCGACGAACGAGCGGAAGTAGAGGAAAGAGAAATATGAGAGGCTAAGCTATATATAACAGTAACAAACTGTCCCGATACATCCATTTTGGTGCAAGATTTAGAAAGGGCGGAATGGCGCATTCTATAGAATGCGTTACAAGAAAGCAACACGAATATAGAAAAAATATACTACGCTGTTTATGCGAAAAAAATGCATGATCGCCTCTCGCGCAGTTAACGATTCGTAAGTTGCTGGAGATTTATTCCAACTGTTCTAACAGACATGAAAATTAGCAAATAAGCAATAAAACGATAATCTAAGGAAGACTGGAATCAATCAGCACAAGCACCATGAAGTGACAAAAAGATATATATCAATGAATCCACCTGTACCTTGCCTACTTCGGAAGACAGCAAGAAATTCTGATTTTGAGAATACTTACCTTATGGACATTTTCACAAGCCATTTATCAAAGATTCCTCACACATTCAAGAGGACAAATAAGCGCTACAGTCTCTCTTGTCTTTAAGAAATCAAGCTAGACGTCGCAAAGGTGTAAGGATGGTATTCGGCCAAAAGATTCGGTGAATTTTTCTTAGGCATGTTGTGTGAAAATAGGACAATTTCGACATTTTCGCCTTGTCGTCTTTGTTAACTCTCTCTCCAAGGGCGGATTCCGAAAACCATAGAGGTAGAAAGCACAGAAAGCACCACAGCTAGGCGTCGATGATAGTAATCTTAATTTTATGCTTGTGCTGCATTGAGAGGACTTTCCAGATTGTTGTTCAGGCTAAAAAGGCGGTGTTCTTGCCATTCATTCATTCTGATGTCTGATGTCTTTTGCCTGCTCACCGCCGTCTGGTCTGGTGTTACTATGACATCCATAGTGTATGTGAGGGTGTCGCGGTAGCGCTGTATCCAGTTGCTGATTCACTTTACTGATATTATGGGCTCAGGGTGGTTGCTTTTCTATACATTGAAGCGTTTCATGGACCTTACTGACTTCTTTTAAATTGAATGTTCACAAGCCGCGGCGCGGACCACCTGCTGGGCTCTAACTTAATGTAAGTGCTGTATCTATCCGCATTTTTTCCTCGGATGTGTTGTTTGTGAATGTGCTAAGTAGTGCAAAGTGGTGCGTCGTTGTATCTGCATATTTCTGAGATCGTTTTCAGATATGTAGAGGAATGTAGTTCATCTTATTCCTCTTGGTCTGTGCTCCGATTGTCTGTTAAAATGATATTAGGCCAGACACACTATTATTCCTTTAATACACCTACGGCATATCGTCTCTATGGGATTAAATAAGGCGCACGCGGTGTGCTAGGGGCTGCTATTTGCTGATAAGTATAGTATCTGCACTGCATGCAGCGTGGGAAAAAAAACTCCTTTCCTTGGCTAGAAGACACTGTCTTCAAGTCTTTCTCACTCTGCTGGCGTTTCTGGTATATTGTTGTAGGTGTGTGATTTTAAACGGGGGCTCTGCGCTCTGTCATGTTATATGTTTGGGCGTCTACTCGCTCGCCGTACGAGACAGCACCTGTCTTGAGTCTCGCTTAGATGATTTTTGTTAGAATTCTTTCGGTTTTTTGGGGGCGCGATCTGTGCTTTATTCTGTACTTTGTTTTTCTTTCTTTCGCTCACTACACATGTTATGTATCGCTTTCCTTCCTTTCCCTAGACCTAGGTTATCCTTTTGCATTTTCCCAAGTTAGGAAGCGTTCATTCTATCCAAGTGTTTTTATCGAAGTGCGTTGAGGTATAATGATCGCTTTATAATAAATTTTTAAAATGAGCTATACTATTAGCAGTTATGATGACTGGCTAACTTACTTAAGACCTATTTGAATAATATCCTTTTAGGCGAGAATATGATTGACTGAAACATTTAGATTATATTTAATAGTCTACCTTACATTTGAATAATATAGTTGTGGATTTCAAGACAATTTCTATATCTCACTCCTTATTTTGGCACTATTAGTTTATCGAAGAATGCGCGACTGTCTGACTTAAAAAAGCTCGCGCTTGTATGTTTAGTTTTTCTTTCCTGCCAATGCAAAATTTTAAGGTCGGCTTCCATGTTGTTGATATATTCGCTTTCTTTGCTAAGGCTACTTTCCAAAATTGCCTAGAGTAAATCTGAAACACATAAGGAGTTGTCGTACGGAAGGTTCGGGGTTCTGTAACCCTGGTAAAGCACTTTCACGTTAAGTTTGTTTTTTCTTGTTGTTCGTCAAGTGTTACTGACTTCTCTTATTATATCTTACGAGTGCCTGAAAACATACCTTTATGTAACTTGTCATCTAATATTTAATTTACTGTTTACAAGGCCTCGGGTTTAAACCTTCCTTATGTGTTATTTCATGTTCCTAATACAATAACTAAGAAAACTACCCCACTGTCTACTATAGACTGAATTGTCGCTTAGTCTTTTTATTTTTGTGTTTCTTACTGATAAATAGTCAGTAAAGCATCCTTTTTTGGGGATGCCTAGCTGGCCGTGGGGTCAGTGTGATTCGCTTGATAGCTAGGCGGAGTTGTCGTACGGAAGGTACGGGGTTCGAACCCTGGGTAAGCCACTCACGTCTGTTGTTTTTCTGTTGTCCAAGTGTTCTACTTCTTTATTTCTTACGAGTGCCTGAAAACATACCTTTATGTTTGTCTAATATTAATTTCCAAATGCTGTACGGCTTAGGCGAAACGCAAATATTTCAGCCCAACGTCAACTTCAAAGCAAGACCAACAGAGCTGTCGCTTCACCCTTGTATCGCTCTGTGTCGCGTTACAGATGACGTGGACAGTAAATAATGTCCGCCATGTTGCCAAACTGGCTATCTATAATTACGTTAAATCTACACTTAATCTAACCCCTACCCTGTTTCGCGCCTTCTCAAATAAGTAACCTGAACATAACACCAACCATTTTCCAGCTTTGTCAAAATTAATAACGTCACAGGCAATTTAAATTAATAGAAATAAATAAATACAATTTCAATGTGAAGCGAAACATCTCTTCATTGGCCAACGTGGCGACCTCCAGTCGATTGCCCATATAAGGGACCAGAATCAAATAATTCTGAAAGCTTGAAATTATAAACACATGCAGCTAGCTCTGTTGATAAACGCATATAATTAATTAATAGCAACGACTTTCCAATGTCCTGTTTATAAAAAAAAAATAGGAAAATTGATTAGATATATGTCAGTGATTATTATAGATTTGTAAGACCTTACCTTTCTCTTTTACGCTGTTTCTGGGGCATGAAGGCACCAGTGCAGTTGGTCCCGACAGAAAACATGCAATACGCATTCATAAGCTTTTGCAGCAGTGGTTTCTATAGCAATGGGTTTTACAAGATGAGGTTGCTGTGACGAAATCAGTGTATGCCATTCTACATTCTTCGTTCTCTCCTGCATTATCAACTTATTTCTTCATTTTTCTCACTCAACGTCCTATTATTTGGCATATTTTATGGACCTACATTTTAGCCTAGTCACTCCCAGACGTGTTTACGTCTCACCATGTGAATCGTAGTGTTACAAGGCTAATTAGACAGGTCAGCGGGTAATACTTTTATCACTTAAGTCGTCTAGTCACCTTTGATAGAGACGGTCACTGTTGACACAAAGTGGTCTCGCACAATCGAGGGAAAGAAGAAAGATTGTCTGTCTAAGAAATCCGTCTGAGAGGTGTCCGAAAACACAGGGGATAATGAGGTAATAGTTCCGCTGGACCATTTCTGTATCAATATTACAGAAAACCCGTCTGGGTAGATTTTGTTGGGAAAGGTATTAGCCATTAAATATGTTAACCGATGTGTTCGTATGTTTGCACAAGTGCAAGCGGAAGTATTACTGCTATTTGAAAGAGGTTCCGAGTTTAAATTTTAAAATTGATATTTTAAAACACGCGGGAGGTAGTAATGATTTAAAACCAGACCCACATAGTTATAAAGAGACAGGATTGGTTTAAATCGAGAGCCTGAAATAAACTTTAGCTCTGATTGGAAAGCTGGTCGGAAATATAAAATGGGACTTGGAGCGGAAAATGAGAGATATAAACTAACAAAGTCGGAGACACAAATCAGGCTGCATCGCAACGTCAAATTAGCAACTCCCAATAGCCATAGAGACATCGGACTAGAATTTCAAATTATAAGTGACAGACGAAGTATTTGGGCATCTTTGTAACTTAGAAAAGAATACCTACATTTGTAATTACCAAGACTGGAGACTTAAGGACTCAGAGCACCATTATAACAGGAATTCTAAAATTTCCCTGAAAAGGGTTCGAAGCATCTAATAAAAGTTGCTGGGTCCATTCATCTGTGCCAGTAGATTGTGTTTCCAAGTTATTTGGGGTAAGTTGTGAACATTTATTTAACAATGTGAATTTGATATGTCTGTACTTGCTAAGTGCTGGTACAAAGTTTAGGAGGCTGGCAATCTCAACATATGAGAATAGTATGTTTATAAACCACTACAGCCAGCACTGGTGTTTGCTTTATTCCAGTTAGCTCAGAATAGCGAAAGAAGAAGCGACCCCAGACTCCGAATGGAGCAGTGAGATGATTACCTCACATGTGCCTAGGGTGTTGATGCGTGATGCCATATGATGATGGATGGTATCCGCATGTCTGGTTTTGTGTAGTGTGCAGATGTGTTCAGTCAAACAATGTTCATACAAAAATAACAGGGCAATCCACATAGGACGTCAGTAAACTCACGACGTATAAAGTCAATGATTCTTGTAACAGCCGTTGACGTTTCTCTTCATTATTTATTGTGGACGCCACAGTGACAAAATGGTTACGCGAATATGTAGGCACATCAAACAGTCATTATCACAGCAACATTCAATACAGCAATAGACGGTAGACAGCATTACAATGATGAGTCAGATGCATGTTATATTTCATAGTGCTGTAAATGTAGTCAGGTGAAAAACTCCATCCTTTTCTATAACAGCCAGGAGATAACCAGATGTATGAGATCAGTTCACTCTCCTTAGTCTGACTTCAGCAAGACAGACACGTCTGCCGAAGTATAAATAATGTCCTCAAAAATATCCTCTAGATAATAAAGGTTTTCCAAACCTAGTTCATTTAACAAAGTAGCAAGTAATGGTCCTTGGGACATGCATCAACCGATGCAGTACAATACAGCGACATGTGAGCTGGGAAAACATCTCGTGACGACGACTTTCGAAGACAGGCTATGAATCGAAATCGCTCACGACCCAAAATCGATAGAGTTAATGAAAAGTCAATTTACCTTGCCTTCAGGAAATACACAGAAATATCACGCCTCCCGACATGTGGGAAACACTAGAGGTATTATCTCGAATAAACGAAATATCCATTAAGAGGACTACACATCCCTGACAGAACAAAAAATAGCGGAGATCCCCTCTTCAACGAGGCATCTCTTTCGCCATTCAAATCGCTCACTCCACTAGTGGTGGGCGGAAACCGATCGACCAAAAAACAAGACCAGTCATGCGCAGTCCAGCGCAAAAAGACCACAGCTCAAAACTTAACTGCATTCAATACCAACGCGGGAAGACAAATGCTTACCGAGAAAAGTGACTATAAATTTCAAGCAGTTGTTGCCCTTGCGTTATAAAATAGATATTGTAATAAAACGATGTTGCGAGAATTTATCACGCAACATATCACCACCTCCTCCCGATAAAAAAAAAATGTGGAACATATATATTTTTTTTTTTTTAAATATCAAAGAGCATGCGATAAGCGGCTCAAAACGCACGAATTATGCGCTGATAATTAATTAAATTGCCTAACATGAGGCTAAATATAGAGTGTCTGGTGAGGATATACCTCAACAGAAAAATAAATATGTCTCAAAAAATATTCACATCGGGGAGGTGTCACCAACACACATCACGTTAGCATGTAAACACAATATACGTATGCAAGTTACCATAATCATCATTAAACAGCATACTCTAATATTGTCTTTAAAAATGGATGTACAAATCTGATAGGAAAATTTAAATAGTACATTCTTTGACATGTAATGACATAAGTACATAGTAAAGTTAAACTACATGACGATCCAGGAATATGCTCTGGTATTCCGAGGGTAAGTACACAATCTAGAACTCGTCATGCTTGATACTAGTAAGGTAAGTCCTCAGCTCAACAATGACATTCTGAGAAAGTACAAGCAATATAATGCTAATTAATAACTAATATGCTTCATAAGGTACAATACATTATTAATAATTGTGGCTGTTTAGTAAACTAACGGCCCTTATATTAACTACTCAGTCCTCCTCTATCATCTTAAAAAACGAACAGAAGAAGATGACAACAAAGCACGATAGTGTGTACATATAAAGTAAGTACAGATGTGCTAATCTATTGTAGAAATATAGGTGTGTTATGACTCTGTAATATATGGAAATATAGGACAGAAGTATTAGTTGGAGTCATGTGGGCATCTAGACAAAATGTCAGCCATCACATTATCCGCACCACGGATAGCTCGTACCGTGAAGTGAAAAGGTTGAAGAGCTATAGCATATCGAGTGGATCTCGAACTCTTCAAATTCTTAGTCTGAATAGCTGTAAGAGCTTTCTGATCAGTCTCTAGAATGAAATGTGCGCCCAGGAGGAATCTTTGTAGCTTTAGAATTGACCAAACCATCGCTAACAACTCACGGTCTAAAACCGAGTAGTTCCTCTCTGCCGCATTTAGTTTTCTAGAAATGTACATAACAGGATGCAGAGTATTTGCATATTCTTGCATCAGTGCTGCTCCAATCCCAGTGGATGAAGCATCACTCCGAAGAACAAAAGTCCTATCAAGAGTAGGTAATCTTAAGATGGGAGGAGAAGAAAATATATTCTTGATTTGGTCTAGTGAAGATTGGCATTCTTCAGACCAACGGACCAGATTAGGCGAACCTTTCTTCAACAATGTTGAGAGAGGTGCCATGATCGAAGATAAATTTGGAATAAATCTCCCATAAAATTGAATTAAACCTAAGAGACTCCTAACTTGTTTCTTCGTTTTAGGAACAGAGATGTTCAGTATTTTGGAAGTATTGTGGTCTTCTGTCTTCAAGAGACCATGACCAACACGATGACCCAGGAAAGAGATTTCACCAAAACCAACAAAAGCTTTAGAAGGTTTCGCTGTCAAATTATTCTCACGTAGAGTGGACAGTAAGTCATATAACCCTAAATAGTGATCTTCCCAGGTATCACTGAAGAGACAGATGTCATCTAAGTATGCGATGACATCCGAACGATGTGACAGAATTCGACGCATCATGCGAACGAAAGTGGCAGGGGCGTTCATGAGACCAAAAGGCATAACATTCCATTGAAATAGACCCCTAGGTGTAGAAAAAGCAGTAAGAGGTTTGGCATGCTCTGCTAAAGGCACTTGCCAATAACCTTTAGACAAGTCAAGTTTAGTGAAGAATCTAGAATTAGAAAGTCTAATCAGTAGATCTTCTAACAAAGGCATCGGTTCAGCATCGAACTTTGTGACCTGATTCAATTTGCGATAATCAACACAAATTCGTATGTTCTTATCCTTCTTCCGGACAATAACCATGGAAGAAGAATATGGTGAAGTCGATGGTTCAATTATATTTAATTGAATCATTTCATCCAATTCCTTTTCCACTTGCGACTGAAAGTGTATAGGAATAGGATAAGGCCTAACCCTAATTGGATTATTGTCGGTAAGAATTATGTCATGTTCTATGACATCTGTGTGTCCAGGAATGTCAGGGAGAACATCCTGAAATGTTTGTAACATCGACGAGACTTGTCGATGTTCGTCACCAGAAAGATTAGGAGAAACAGAAACGTTTTTCCAAGATTCCGTAGAATGTAATGGAACCACTGGAAGGGGAAGATTAACATCAGAGAAGGTAGATTCCTCATCCTGTATGACAGACAGGGATGAATAATGACCGTGAGGTGCAGGAGCATCATCCGTTGCCTGGAAAATAGGCAGCAAATAGTCCGGACGTTCGTGAAATTCCGAAAGCATGTTTATGTGGAAAGTTTTATGCTTTCCATCAATATCGACCACATAGTCAACATCGGAAATCCGAGAGACTATTGCATACGGACCTTTCCATGCAATAAGAAGTCTGTTTTCCCTACTGGGGAGTAGGACGAATGCTTTGTCACCTGGACAAAGTTGTCGTAGACATCTATTCTTGTTAGCAAACTGTCTTGCCTTCTCTTTAGCAATTTCTGATGAAGCAGTTGCTAGCTTACATGCCTCAATGATCTTTTGTCTAAGAGCAATGACATACTCATATGAGGATATAGTTTCATCGCTAATATCATCGGCAGTGATGAGATCGTGTAATAAAGACATAGGGCCGCGTGGACGCGCGCCAAAGACAAGTTCGAAGGGAGAAAATCCTGTGTGTTCATTAGGGACTTCTCTATAGGCAAAGAGAGCCGCGGGTAAAACCCTGTCCCAATCTTGAGGATGATCTTCAGTTATCTTACCAAGCAAAGTCTTGAGCGTTCTATTCAGACGCTCAACTAACCCATTAGACATAGGATGGTAGATACTACTGAGAGATCGTTCAATATGTAAGGTAGACATTACCTGTGACATAGTGTCAGATATGAGTTGAGTGCCATGGTCTGACAATATTTCTCTGGGGAACCCCAAGCGAGAAAATATCAACCAAAGAGCATCTGCGATATCTGTAGTAGATATGCTCTTAAGAGGAATAGCCTCTGGCCAACGTGTGCACATATCGACACATGTAAGGATAAACTGATGTCCTCTGGCCGACTTTACCTTAAAAGGGCCAATAATATCTATGGCCATTTTCTGAAACGGCCGAATAGGAATGTCAGCAGCCTGGATAGGCGCAGCATGTCGTGGCCCTCTAGATTTGACCTCCTGACATACCTTGCATGATCGGCAGTAAATACGAATGTCCTTATTGACAAAAGGCCAAAAGAAAGCCGCAAGGACTCTCGACTTCGTACGGGAAAAACCCATATGTCCAGCACATTGCGAGTCATGAGCATGTTGTAATATTTGCACTCTCAGGCTCTTGGGAACAAGAATTTGCGAATGTGCCGACGTAGTCGAATCTTGTACCATACGTACAAGTACGCCGTTTCTCATTGCAATCCAAGATTTTCTATTTGTATCCTGATTCGGATCACCTTTCTTCGCAAGAACGAAGAATTTTTTTAAAGAAGGATCTTCTTCTTGCAATTTTATGAAAGAGTCACGAGTGATTACTAAGTGACTATCTTGGCTATCAACTTCATTATCACTATTCAGTGAAGTTTCGGGTGTTTGTAGAGCTTGTGCTCTTGTAACTACTGCATTTGTAGCTTGCATGTTATTATCTTCCCAAGCAGCAATCTGCTGTGGGGTACACTCCCTAACTCCGTGAATACGACCAATAATAAGGTCCGCAATAGGATTAGGTAAGAGACAAGCATGCACATCTCCAGTAAAGAAAGGAGTGGCAATGCGAATTACAGCAGTAGGATATTTTTCTAGAGTGCCGCCAAATGTGACACATTTAATAACCCTTCCTGTAGCACAAGATGGATCTACAAGCGATTGTCTAACACCAATAGTGGTGCATCCGGAATCGAAAAGTAGTGAGACCGGAGTATCATTAACAAGACCCTTATGTAGAATTAAAGAACCCCTCCCGTCATGCGCAACAGCAGCAGGAAGAGCGGGAAGTGGGTGACCACAACTCAAAGTAGTTATGGTACCCGGTTCGAATAAAGTACTGCATTGGGGGCATTTGTTTGCTCTCTCAAAGTCAAAAGCAGAACCAGTGACAGCGTCAAAGTTTTTACTATCAACAACATGATTACAGGCTCCCTCAGTTTCCTGTTGTACAGCATTAGCCTGCTGATATCTCTTTTTTTTGTGTTGAGATCTACCCCGACTATTATTACCTCTGAAGTTATCAGAGTTATTATTATCTCTGCAGTTATTATTGTCTCTATTGTAATTGTTATCCTGGTTCGAATTCCAGTTTCCACGATTACTATCATGTTCACATTGATGCGAACATCTATTTGTTTGGTTCTGAGGTCTTCGGCAGGAATAACCTCTATTACCATATCCTCTTTTAAAATGCTTATAATTATTAGGGTGATAGTAACGAGTACTATCAGGTTGTCTCCAATTCTTCGAAGAAGAATCACCATGAAATTGGTTTCCATGATTTTGACAGAAATTACCGCTACTCTTTCTATCAAAATTTTGTTGGAATCTACGAGCAAAGTTTTGGCCATACGGAGCTGCCGAAGCAACTGGTAAACCTTCTTTCACCTTAGAGTTACCCATGGTTATGTGTGGGTGCGCAGTTACGTATTGGCAACAGAAATCTTCCATTTCTTTTATTGTTTTAGGTTTACGTTCATGAAGGAAAGCAAGGAAAGACTCATTGACAGACGACATGACTTTGTCTCTAAGTATTAAGTCCATAAGTCCTTCATAAGTTTTTTCCGTCTTAGATAGTTCAACCCATCGTGAGAAAGTAATGCGTATTCTTGCAATAAACTCGGAGAATTCAACTCCATTTTCAGGTAACATGTTTTTAAATTGTAGACGATAGCCGTCTTCGTTAAGCTGATATTTCTTTAACAAAGCGGCCCTGACAACCTCATAATTGTTCTTGTCAGGTTCATCCACCATATTTAATATACTTAGAGCTTTACCTGTCAGTATCCCTGATAACTGATAAACATATTTTGCTTTGTCTATGTTATGAGCTGTACATGCTTGTTCAAATCTGTCCAGATAGAACATTATGTCATCACTGGAAGGACTAAATGTTGGTAACTTAATCTTAAAAGTATCATTATTAGCCTTACCAGAAGATGAACCCTTGTTTGAATCATTACCATTACTCATGCTCGTCAATTTCAATTTTTCCAACTCTAAAGCTAAGACCTTTTCTTCATGTTCCATTTTTGCTTTCTCTTTCCTCTCATCAGACTCTCTCTGTAATCTTCTTTCCTCAGCTTGAGCCTCTTTTTGAAGTCTTTCATTTTCAGCTTCTTTTTCAAGTCTTTTATTTTCAGCCTCTTTTTGAAATCTTTCAGCTTCTAGCTGTAGCTGGAGTTTTCTCTCCTCAGCTTCTGATTCCCTTTTTTGTTTTTCCATTTCCATTTGGAATCTTTTTTCATCCACCTGCATCTGCAGTTTCTTTTGTTCAGCTTCCATTGCTTTATCATATCGAGCAGTTGCAAATTCTTCTAACTTATCACCAGTCTTCCCAAGCAATTTACCCTGCTCAATAAAGTGCTCAAATGTAGACATGTTGTCTAACATATGAGTCCAAAACCTGAAATAATTAACTAATTTATTTCAAACCTAAGTGTAACAAGTCTTAATTAAGCACTTGTATATTCACATCACATTATATTATCCCACTCTCTGTGGGAAACAAGTCTCCAATCAAAGAACTTGTATATGAAATATCAGCACTCAATTCTTGATCATAAGTGCACTTCTCATTCAATAGTGCACGACACTATTCATCATTCATTTATCATCAGTGTAGTAGTAACAGTGCATTAGCATAGCCCATTAACTAATTACTATAACTGTAAACAATGACTATGTAAACACATGCAGAATGTAAACATTGAAAATGTAAACAATGCAAACAATGTAAACAATAACAATGTAAACAATAACAAAGATCAGCAACAATACAAAAACGTTCGCAGAAATCAACTAAAAATAAAGCAGAAATTAATGAAATATCACAAAAAATGTGACGATATCTGCGCTATAATTAAACAAAATACATGACACCACAGTGTATAAACAAAAATGTTGTATGAAACTAAATTGTAGACAAGAGTAGGCTAACAAATACAAACAAATCAAAACAAAACTAAAGAATGCGAAATAATAACGAAAACAATATTAAAACATGTCATCACAGCTAACATAAATAGCAACAGAAGTCGCTTAGCAAATTCCAGTATCGGAAATTTGCAAACCCTACAGAAAACGCTCACAATAGACGACCTCTATGACGTGGCATAATCTAACGGAGACACCACCCAACCGAGAACCCGCTGAAATATAAACATATAAATATACAAATAACATATAGACATATAACATATAGAATGAGATGATACACAGAAGACTCAGCAGAAGTATAAGGGCACAGTTTACATACAAACAGGCCACTTAACTTATAGGCTTCCAATCGTAGAACAGCAGAAAAAACGGATGTCAATCAACGTCCTAAAGAGCGAAGCTCCAACGATGATGGCACATCTGAACTGCTTCCACTGCTAACACGATGGTACAAGAGCTTCTGACATACTGTATGTTGAGTTGTTTCGGCACTTGACCTTCTAATCCAAAAGTAAGTTGATGGAAATCGGTACTTGGCCTTCTTCAGAAAACAACCCGTTTCAACCGGCACTTGACCTTCACAAAAACGACAGCACTGGAACCTTGACAGCAGCAACTTGCTTGACTTGCGTAAAAGATAACAGCAGTCCGAGTTATCCGGCAACATGTAACAACGCCGGGTACTGTCAAATTCTTGTTTCCGTCAAAAAGTTGAAATTTTGACTTTTACCGGGCAACGCCGAGTACTTTGAAAATTTTGAAGATGTTGACTGTATTGAAGAATGTTAATTTCTTGAAGGATGCTGATGAATTCTTGTTGAAAATGAAGTGGGTAAGGGACCCCGTGTTTGCTGGTACCAGAATCAAACCACTTTATGGCCACCAAATGATGCGTGATGCCATATGATGATGGATGGTATCCGCATGTCTGGTTTTGTGTAGTGTGCAGATGTGTTCAGTCAAACAATGTTCATAAAAAAATAACAGGGCAATCCACATAGGACGTCAGTAAACTCACGACGTATAAAGTCAATGATTCTTGTAACAGCCGTTGACGTTTTTCTTCATTATTTATTGTGGACGCCACAGTGACAAAATGGTTACGCGAATATGTAGGCACATCAAACAGTCATTATCACAGCAACATTCAATACAGCAATAGACGGTAGACAGCATTACAATGATGAGTCAGATGCATGTTATATTTCATAGTGCTGTAAATGTAGTCAGGTGAAAAACTCCGTCCTTTTCTATAACAGCCAGGAGATAACCAGATGTATGAGATCAGTTCACTCTCCTTAGTCTGACTTCAGCAAGACAGACACGTCTGCCGAAGTATAAATAATGTCCTCAAAAATATCCTCTAGATAATAAAGGTTTTCCAAACCTAGTTCATTTAACAAAGTAGCAAGTAATGGTCCTTGGGACATGCATCAACCGATGCAGTACAATACAGCGACATGTGAGCTGGGAAAACATCTCGTGACGACGACTTTCGAAGACAGGCTATGAATCGAAATCGCTCAAGACCCAAAATCGATAGAGTTACATTTTTCTATTTAAGTGACCAGAAGAATAATGTGATTTCTAATTATATTCCCTGAGATATGCTGTATATGCTCATGGAGAATAACAATTCAGATAGACCCAACTGGTAGAATGACAGCGGGAAAAGTCGCCGGTTTAATATCACGAACACAATGTACTTAGCGGAGGCACTTGCTATTTTTATTTTGTCTGAAGTTCGTGGTTCGAAGATACAAGACTGTTTGTAGAACCAGACTAGTCTGAAGTAAGAGTCTTCGCCATTATCTTGTGAGTAAAGAGCTGGGATTCGACACTGAGTGACCTCAGTACAAAAGAATTGACGAAAACCACGGCGGCAGTACACTCTTAGGCCAAGATAAGTTCTTATTAAAGGAAACAGCAAACGGACATTTTATAACTCCTTTAACAAGTCTCAGTGAAGACAATTTTTAACTAAAGTTCACCCATCACTTCATATTTATTTTAACTTGTTAAAGACTAATGGATTATTAAATTTGTTATGTGTTATTTTACGAATTCATAGTTGATTCAGTTATTATAGATATGTGTCACACGGTTAACCCGAGGATTAACCAGGAAGAGTTATCTTTGTGGTGCAGGCGTTGTCAATGGCTCAGATTTGCCTTGCAACCGGGTGAAGATAGACAGTATGAGCAGAAGAAGGCGAATATGAGACTTTGCGATAAGTTCCAAGCAGATAATCCCAGTGATTCTGAATCTCGTGACACTGTCACTCCTATAAATCTATCTATCCTCTACTATAGCTCGCGAGCCCCCACCCCCTCTATCACCATGAGTGAACAGAAGAGGAGGAAAGGAAGAACTGTATGTCTCTCTCGCACACTTTCTTTCCTTCTCTATGTAAGTAAGTAACGTGTGTTGGTAACGTCAACACGACTACAACATGTATTGGATTACTTATAGGTAACACAACAACCAAATAAAAAAAACTCGTTACAAAAAATGGCCACGCCCACTTTTCAGACAGACCTCACAAATTAACGTCAAAACAAGCTAGAAAGTTATTTGAAGAAATTCTAGATAGTGATAATAATTCACAATAATTCGCAGTTCTTCAAATAGTAGTGGAAGCTAGTCAGATCCTAATGTCAAGTCATTTAAAATTGATGATGAGAATGGGAGGTTTTTTGTTAAATCGGATTTCATATCTTTTGCTCCTTTCCAGAGCTGTTTTCTAATTTTAACAACCCAAAACATCATTTCCGACAGGAAGTTCATTCTTTTTAAATTCCGCGTGTATTGAAGAGGACACGTGAAGTGTGTTGATATTAATTTTAGATCTTTTTTAGCAATTTTTAGTGAATATTTTCTCAGATAAAATTGCCACGCCCACTGGTTCGAATAGGCGATTAACGTCCGATCAAGCTCGTAAGTTATTTGAAGATATTGTTGAAAAGAGATAACGAATCTGAATGTAGTATACGCCTAAGGATAAAAAAGCTAAAAAGCCTTGCACAGGCTACTTGTTTCAACAAAATCAGCTGTCGCAATGGTTGAGAAGGGCAAGGGTCTAACCAAAGTTACAAAGCCAAAGGTAGTTGATGACTACAATATTAGTATGAATGGCTGCGACCGCATGAATCAAATGGTTTGTTACTACAGTATGCACAACCGTAAAACCAGAAAGTGGTTGAAGAAGATTTACCACTGGATTATTGAAGTAAAACAGGTAAATGCCCACATCCTTTACAATTTGTGTCAGGAAGGTGCAACTACAAAAAGGAAGCTAACACTTCAAGATTTTAAACAGAGTTTGATTGAGGATCTGTGCAAAGAAGCTGCTGAGCTGACACCAGGCGGTGTAATAGATTGTCCACCCAAAAATTCTAAACGCTCCATGAAAGGAAATGAAGTGGAACGGATGATTGGAGCCAGACATCTAGTGGAATTTGATGGAAAGGACAGAGCCTGTGTTCATTGTAGCGCCAATGGAAGGCAGCGGCGCAGATCACGCTTTGTGTGTATAGGATGCACAGGCAGACCCCACCTTTGTACAAAAAATTGCTTTGTAGCTTATCATAAGCAACAATATATATAGGGTCTGCCTAGATATGAATAAAGTGTGTTAATAAAATATTCTTTTCCCTTTTCTGATATGTTTGATAGGGCTTACAATTTGAAATTTTCATTTTTTTAAAATGCTAGGGACTTTTTTTGTGTTAAATTTTTTACTTCAGATTTAATTATAAATCAATGTTTATACATAGGCCCCCTAGTGTGAATATATTTAGAAGAAGTGATCTTTTGTGATTTCCTATGGGTTATGTGTTTTCCTATGGATTATATCTTCAGAAGAGGAGCAGCTCGGCTAGGTAAGAATATATATATTTTTTTCAAATTTATCTACTGTTTCATCTGCGTCTTATTCAGCCTCCATTTTATTTTACATTTTACTAACTAATAATTTTTATTGATAATATAATATTTAAATTATGCACAAGATGCAGTTACTAACAATCATTCATGTTTAATAATATTATAACTCCCATCGTTCTGATGTATAAACTGAAATTTCCTTTTTTTTACAACAATATGACCTGTTGTTGTAATTTGTGAAATTAACAATCTTCTGAGTGTTTATTGATTAAAAACTGATTGAACTTTGTTAGAATACTTCTGTTTGAGACATTTTGAAACTTTACACTTGGATATTCTCATTAGGAACAATTGTAGAAGAATTTTAATGAATACTTTTCCTCTAATTTTGCACCGGCTTCTTCTTTTGTCCTCCATTTTACCTTGAATAACTAATCATTTTTCAATGATAGCTTTTATACTTGTATCACAACAGTAAAGTACATCCAATTACCTTCAGTTTCATATACAACAACAAAGTTATTTATACATTTTAAGGTAATTTCCTATCTTTCGTACCTTTTTGCTCCGCAGTGAATATATATAGTTAGGTGTTGTTTCGTAGCGCTTAGGGTTAGGCCCTAATCCTAACCCTAAGCGCTACGAAACAACACTTGACTATACATATTCACTGCGGAGCAAAAAGGTACGAAAGATAGGAAATTACCCATTTTAATATTTAAAAAAAAAGATTTCCAAACAACAACAATAAAAACACAAATTTCCTCTTTTTTGCAACAATATGACCTGTTGTTGTAATTTGTGAAATTAACAATCTTCTGAGTGTTTATTGATTAAAAACTGATTGAACTTTGTTAGAATACTTCTGTTTGAGACATTTTGAAACTTTACACTTGGATATTCTCATTAGGAACAATTGTAGAAGAATTTTAATGAATACTTTTAGTCTAATTTTGCACCGGCTTCTTCTTTTGTCCTCCATTTTACCTTGAATAACTAATCATTTTTCAATGAAAGCTTTTATACTTGTAGCACAAGAGTAAAGTACATCCAATTACCTTCAGTTTCATATACAACAACAAAGTTATTTATACATTTGAACATTTAAAAAAAATGATTTCCAAACAACAACAATAAAAACACACAGGGTTGACAATTTCCTCTTTTTTGCAACAATATGACCTGTTGTTGTAATTTGTGAAATTAACAATCTTCTGAGTGTTTATTGATTAAAAACTGATTGAACTTTGTTAGAATACTTCTGTTTCAGACATTTTGAAACTTTACACTTGGATATTCTCATTAGGAACAATTGTAGAAGAATTTTAATGAATACTTTTAGTCTAATTTTGCACCGGCTTCTTCTTTTGTCCTCCATTTTACCTTGAATAACTAATCACTTTTCAATGAAAGCTTTTATACTTGTAGCACAAGAGTAAAGTACATCCAATTACCTTCAGTTTCATATACAATAACAAAGTTATTTATGCATATGAACATTTAAAAAAATTATTTCCAAACAACAACAATAAAAACGCACTGGGGTGGCCATTTTTGCTTGGGCCAAACCCACTTTTTTGCTTGGGACTGAAAGAGTTAATGTCCTTCAGGTGTCGATGGCCGGAACTTTTGTTCTCCACAATGCGAGTTTCGACAATGCCTTGCGCGGCTGGGTTGGCGTGTTCATAGGTTGTGTTGAACGCAATGCCAGGCTGCAGAGTCTTCGTTTGGCAGGCAGACCTTACCTTGTTGTGATGACGTTTTGCTCATGTGGCACTTGATGTAAATATGGTATATATTTTTATGTGTTGGCGCAGCAGTTTTACTTGGAGAATGTGTCCATTACCGCAGGTAATTTAGGATCTCAATAATTTTCGTATGCACTGGTTGTAAAAGATCGTATGTGTGCTCCTGCCACTTCTGATCAATATTTCTCGTGGGCAGCTAATTGTAACTCATCTATTACTGTGTAATTTCTGATTACTATTCTGTGTGGGTGGTTGTTTGTAAAAAGGCTCCTTTGCCCTGGCAAATTCCTTCCTAAACACCCAGTTGCTTTTGTAGGTTTGAGGCCGATGATTATTGCTATCTGTAAGATACGTGTCGTTGCAGTATATCTGGTTGGCCCTACGTATTAGCTTGTCCCATCGACGCCAGCCAGGGTAGTAAGACAAACGCTGATTTATCTCATAGAGTACTTGTCTCTACTACAGAGATGGATAAAATGATAAATCCTCATAAGTACCCGGTAAATCTATGCTACGCATGTGGTGTGTTCTTGTATGTGAAATCTTACGAATATAATGAATCTCTGCGCGGTGTTTACTGCACTGTTTACCGGTAATGTAAGAAGTAATAGAAAAGTGCCTAGTATTTACCTCGTTATGATTATTGGAAACTGTGCAATCTTATAAATATAATAACTCTCTGCACGGTGTTTATTGCAACATGTACCCAACAGTGTAAAATATAGTATTATGGGAAAAAGTGACTGGTATATACAGTGTTATATATATATATATATATATATATATATATATATATATATATATATATATATATATATATATATATATATATATATATGCATATTGTCCATAAATATAACACTGTATATACCAGTCACTTGTTCCCATAATACTATATTTTACACTACTGGGTACATGTTGCAATAAACACCGTGCAGAGAGTTATTATATTTATAATATTGCACAGTTTCCAATAATCATAACGAGGTAAATACTAGGCACTTTTCTATTACTTCTTACATTACCGGTAAACAGTCCTCTTGACGAGTAGAATACAGTTTAACACCCAGTCGAGCTGGCGGAATGCTTTCTGTAGCAGTCCCGAGGAAGGTTTCTTTCTGCATTATTTGCTGAGAATATTGCCGCCAGCAATGTCGGTGTTCTCTCTCCTGATGTCATGTGAAGTTTTCCAAACCTATGTGATATTCCATTCGTATTTACTTTGGTTCAGACAACCAGTCCTCATATTTTCTTTAAGGTTTTCTGTAATATTTTGCTATAATCGCTTTCATGTTGTTCTTAGCCCCGACAATCCGTCTCCGTCCGGCTTTTGATGTCTGTGCAGTGTTTTTAGTCTCTTTATCATGTCTTATTTCATATTTATTTTCGTTTAGACTATCGGTCTCCATTAATCCAATATTACTTTGCCTGTTCCATGAGAAACGTCTCATTCTAAAGTTTCATCGCTGATCTGTCTCCGTCTGTCCATTATGCTCTGTTACTAGGCAAAGTAATACGTGTGTATTATCCCGTGGTGTAAACAAAACCGAGCTATATTAACGACTACTTCTAATTGTCCCTGGATGGTCTGTTGTATTAATGTCTCATTGTTATGTACACATTCCGTGCAAAATTGGTTGCTTTCCCATGACTTACGAAGAACGCTGTCTGTTGTGGACAATGAGTTTTCACCAACTACTGCTTTCTCATGCCTTGTGAAATTTATCGGCAACTGTTCAGCAATAGGTTTTAAGAAACCAAATGTAGCCTTACTTGCCTCTCGTGACAATATGAGAGCGCATGTCTGATCGATAATCTGTAATATCTATGTATATACACATATAGTTATAACCGTAGAGCCAAAAATACTTATAACAGGAATTTCCCTGGATTAAACCAGCTAGGGGCTCGAACAATCCACACCATTGCTAAAAATTTCAAAAAAGGCGACGGATCAGATATAAGTTAATAGAGCTCTGCCCTATGCAGCATTGGCCTTTACTACTGAATTATCTTGTGAAAGCTCCCATGAGATAGAAGAATCATTGTCTTTCTATCTACAACTCTGCCTAGAGCAATCTTGTGCGAAGCTAGACACCTTTGAAGACCCGTATTAAATACTCTTGAGTTTTGGAGACTGGTGGATCACTACTGCAGAGCAAAGGGGAGGCAAATCCCGTTACAGTTGCCAGCTCCATGCATAACATCATATTTGTCGCAGTGTACGACATGCCGGAGTAGAGGTAGACTTATTCTTTCTTTGCCTTTTCAGAGATTCCAGGGGAACTAAATCGTGCACATTTGTGAGTACTGTGTTATTATCTGAGTAACATACCTTTACATTTTTTGTTTACCTAATAACTTATTGGGTTTACTAATCTCTCACTTAGTCACTTCTGTTTGTTAATAATCAAAATCCGAACGCTGACAGTACTATGTCATCGACCAATTCAAATATGGCTAACATTATCAGTAAGTTGTAAATTGTGTCATTATGTTATCCATAAAATCAATTTACGTGGACCAAGATTTCCATTTGTAAAGTTTTGACTGCTAAAAATGTTATAACCGAAACATTTGATATTGGTAATGGTGTGTTATCCAAATGTTTTAAATTTATTGATGTCATATAATTCACAATTCATTGACAATGGGTGCAAGGAAGAGAACTCTTCCGAGTACACGGGGCTTCTCCTGTTTCCTGCAGACTTTAATCCGCCATTACACTCGAAACTAGAGAAGTAATGCATATGTACCAATAATTGTGTAAAATCATTAATATTCCATCCTATAAAACTTTGTGGCTGCTAACATTCGTTAACTAGTACTTTATTGTTCTGTCTCCCATTAGTTTATACTGGTAAAATTTAGTCATTCGCAAATGTTAGACTGACAAAAGTCTTCATTTCACAAAATCTGTGCCAGACCCCTTCCTTGTTCAAGTTATAGTTTTCATCAAAAATAAGGTTTTTTCTTAATCAACCCCATCGTCTGTAATTTCTGCCTGGATCCTGCCTCGCATCCTTAATATGATAATTAGCAATACTTATTTTGTAATCTGACTCAGGAGACTAATTGTTAGATAATTTTCCCAACAGTGACTTCATACTTTTTTGTCAAGGTAACTCAATGTAACTGTTGCTTGTGTATTGGATTGCATTCAGAAAACAAGTAACTGTACCAGCTCCAAAACTCATCAAGGGAAATAATTAGTTCACTTGTGATGTTATCTCCTCTTGGAGCATCTCCAGCTTTTCTATGTCTCAAGAAGTGAGGGGACAAACTGCAGTGGTGACTGCGTTCTCCATATTAGGAGCGATAAGGGAAATGATGATGGTGATGATGAAGAAGTGACACTATTAATGATGAGGGCAGAAATGGGAGAACAACGGTACCAGTAATATTTAAATGATTTCATTTTAAAAGCCATAGAAGAAGATGTTGAATAAAAAGAAATCGCAGAAGGGGGATCAAGAAGACGTTTAACAAGAGAAAAAAGAAGGAAAGAAGAATAATAAGCGTCCATTCTTCTTCTTTCTCGTTCGTCCTAAAAATGACGTAGGTTGTGTTGTGTCCGTTTACAGCGAAGCTGCGATATTTGCGCCTTTCGGCCGACACATCCGACTTCAGCACGGCATTTTTTTGGGACATGGTTTAGCCTTCTCTCTTCGATCCCTACTCTCTCATCCAGACTGCAGTGATGCAGCCTGTTTCCAGGACCCCCACTTGGAGGTGGAGTAGGGTTTTCATCAGCTCTCGTTCTCTGACCCTGAAGCAAGCAGTCAAGCTATGTGTCGCTGACTGCGTCCATTCAATACTTGTAAGAAAAGTAACTATATTTTATTTACATAAGTACATTTTCGATACTTGGAATTCAATACAATGTAGAAGGTATGTTTAGAAGTTCATAAAGCATGACTTTATATACGAAACATTTCAATACTGAGTTACAGCAAAACAAATTGCTGACGTCTGCTTAAAGAATCAACAGCTCGTCTGTAAATGGGTACCTATCTCTGATCTTGAGGTTAGGAAGATAAAACGCTGCGAGGAAAGGAAGCCCGCCTCATAAAAAAGATGGACTGAGTATGGCGAAGTCTCTAACACTTCTATCATCTACGGCAGTATCTGCAATGGGGTTACCTTTGCATTTTATCAGGGTAGCTTTAAGGCCAAAAATACTGATGCCTTGAGAAAATATGCTTTCCAATCCTTCCTATAAACTAACATTTGTGAATGAGTTTAATCAGTTATAAAGAAACAGCACGTGTTTACTTGTCACTAGAATCACCTTTACCGAAAAGCTGGCAAAATACAGATCTATATTTACTGCTCATGTGGTAATAAATAAAAATATTCACAGACGAATTAATGGACTCAAGGATAATGGTAATACCTATTAATACCATGAGCAAATTTAGATATTTCCCGTCAACAGAAAGCTCGGGTTCCAGCAGTATTCCTACAAATAAAATACTAAAGGGGATAAAACATGCAATGAAAAGTGTGGAAATCATGACAACCATCGTGGCCACCTTCTGGTTACGGTTGGAAGCATCTCCTTGTACGTTTGACGTAAATTTCATCCGCCATTGTCTGGTTTTGCGCAGCTGAACAACCAGAATTATTGTGCAGATAATGATAACCACAAAGGCAGTTACAGGAATGAAGACATTGTTAATAGTAAACGAAATTATTTCAACGCTTTCTCGATCTTTTGTAGAAAAAAGCCCGATGAGGGTTTTGTTCTTGTGTGGGTAAAATTTCATGTCTAGTCTGTAGACAACGTACATAGGGGCTATGGCAGTGATGAGGATGAAGAAGACGCAGATGATGACGATGAATACTCGTTTTGATGTGACGACGTTTTTCACCTGATAAAGAGATAAGAAACATAATATCAAGATCACCGGTTGCATTTGATTCATATACATTTACATATTTTGCTTTGGTACTTAATTAATGTTATTCAAGTCGGCAATGTCTCTGTTGCATGTTTTAAAAAAAAGTAATCATGCAGTTTTCGTGAAGCCGAATGAGATGTTGGTGATGTTTTGCTGGAGTGGTTGAGCATGTCGCACTTACACCGCTAATGCCAAGTTAAGGAACCATTAGCATTCTCTGCATTTTACTTATATGTATTTTGTGTGGTTTTTCTGCCATTCTGAAACTTGTTGAGTTTAAGTTTTATTATCGGGCGCTCTGACCGGGCTTTGCATATATTGTAAGGATCTTCACATCTAGTTTCACGCTAGAAGGGCTAAAATGCAGTGCTCTGGTTCTAGAAGGAATCATCACGTCCTGCACAAAACCACTTCGAAGCTCACTTCGCCTGTTAAAAACTCACTCTAAGATCCTTCTGTACGCAGCCAACCTGGTATATTCCGGAATCCTGTTGGAGGGCTCAAGGTATTACCTCAAGTTATTGTACAACGCTGGGTTCTCAAAATGTTTCACCAGAGTGAGAATCGTGATTGTTGGCCACTATGGTGTGGCTACTCGATCCTTAAGGAGTTGGCCAGGCAACATAAAAATTGTTGTTTACATGGTGCACTTTGTGAAGGTGTTTCAGGGCATTGGTTAGATTTCTATCTTTTAAATTGACATTAATGTTCCTTAACACCCCATCCTAATGAGTTCATGCACATATTCTTAAAAAGACTCCCCTAAAAGAGATTACGGAATCGTTCAGGACATAATACATAAGATAGATCTAGTGGTAGAATGAAATCAGAGAATATGTTAAGGGGAGGTAGATATAGTGGTATGTCGGTGGCATCAGAGAATATGTCAAAGGGAGGAACTACAGTGAAATGCTATTCTCATAAATAATTGCATGATTTTAACTTACATTTTACAGAGCTCAGCCTACAACAATAATTGTTATCTATATCAGAGCGTTTGTTGTACGATGCTTTGGTTGACATGGAAACAGTGGACATTGTCGATTTAAAATGCAATAATTAAACCCACGAAGCTTTTTTTAATTCTAAGCAAAAAATTGAAATTGGAAGATCATCATTGTATTTTAAAACTTTTATTTTCAGTTTAGCTTTTGTAAAATTTAGTACATCCCGAGCTATAAAACTTTATTTCCAGTATCTATGAACAGTTTCAGCGTTATGGACAATAAATGAAAATTTTGACACGATATCAGAAATTCTATTTGGCAACAGTTTTATAATGGAAAGCGCCACATATAATATTGACAACTGAATAAATAAACAAGGACTTAAGGAATTAGTAACATAAAATATGATTTTGCAAAAGAAAGCCATGGTTTTCGTCAAAAAAATGGACAATTTGTAAAGAAAAAGCACATCTCCAAGTCAAAATACCCCTGGTTGCAATCTATTCTGATAACAGGTTTTATATATTTAGACTCATGATTATAAATTATGAATCACGTGACTGATTCAAGTTTGATATTTTTGTTTTCTATTTTGAAATGCAGTGTCGCTCTTTTCGTTAACACGTGGAGATATAAATCTAATGACAGATGTCAATATGCAATGACAGAGTCATACTACGTGATATGCATTTAAATCCAAGTCATTATAACATAAAGATCAGACCTATTCTGTTAAGCAACTGAGTGGACCTAATACTTTATGTGCGCATATTTGTTCGTGCACATTTATCTCGTCTTGATGAGATTTAGTTTTCACTCTCTAGGCGCTTGTACTGTCATTGGCGGTTGTGTCAACATCACTGTTCATAAGCTTCTAAAGTATCATAGGCCTTCAACAAACACATACCAAGTACTCCTGTCTCTTGCCATCAGGCTCAGATCTTCTTCCCTTTCATATCTATCTCTTGTTCTCTTCTACATGTGTCTTTCGGTCTACCTCTGTCTCTTTAACCCTGGGGTTTCCAGAAGTAGGACTAAATTATATTGCTATTTAGCCAGCATTTTTGCTGCTGCCTGTGATGTTTTCCCTTGTTTGTGTATTGTACTGACATTCCATGTGCCAAGACTGGAGATTTTCATAGAAGGAAAACTTAAGTCAGCAGCTCAGCCTCTCTAAGTTGTATAACTTTCAATAGTTCTGTTTTAAGTTTCCGCCAATCTGTTTTTAAAACTACTTGAAATGAGAGTTGAGAAATGTCCTCACTCTAAGCACATATTTGCCAGCATTAATTTACGTTGTTTTGCATTGTTCATGACTGCAATACTGATTAATGGTGATAAATGATCTACGATCCAATTGCGTTATGAATTTTAACGTGTTGGCAACTTGTTTGATTTTGCGGATATAAAAATACGTATGTGTTAACGATTAAGGACAACTAGTCGTCCACTTTTATTCTCTGCAACTAAAATAATAGGACTGTTCCGTTTTTTGGAATAATGCCCCTGGGTTAACCCGAGGATTAACCAGGGAGAGTTATATTTGTGGTGCAGGCGTTGTCAATGGCTCAGATTTGCTTTGCAACCGGGTGAAGATAGACAACAGGAGCAGAAGAAGGCGAATATGAGACTTTCTGGGATACGTTTCCAGCAGATAATCCCAGTGATTCTGGATCTCGTGACACTGTCACTTCTACCAATCTATCTTTCCTCTCCTATAGCTTGCGAGCCCCCAACCCCTCTACCATCTTGAATGGATAGAAGAGTAAGAAAGAAAGAATTGTATGTCTGTCGCACGCTTTCTTTCCTTATCTATAGATAAACTAATCAGTGTGGGTAACGAAAACCCTATTACCACATTTATTAAATTACTATATGTAGCAAAACAACCAAATAAAATAATACAAATACAATGACCACTAACACTAACTATACCTGGAAAAGAAGGTAGTAGTTAATACATAAAATACACAATCTAATCATAAGTCTATACTAAGTGATGATAATGATGAATTTAATCTAATCCTAACTACTAAAAAATGATATCTTGTTTCTTGGCCTCTATCTGAATGTCAATAAAGTTCTGGATGTTTGTACACAAGGGACATGTCTTTGTCTGTATTCAATAACACTGTACGGCCCACTTTATTTCCTTCAGGTGTCGATGGCCTGATCTTTTGTTCTTCACAATACGAGTTTTGACAATGCAACGCGCGTCTGGGTTGGCGTGTTCATAGGTTGTGTTGAACGCAATGCCAGGCTACAGATTTTCGTCTGGTAGGCAGATGTCCACTTGTTGTGATGACTTTTTGCTCATGTGGTACTTGATGTAAACATGGTATATATTTTTATGTGTTGGCTTGGCAGTTTTACTTGGAGAATCTGTCAATTACGCAGGTAATTTAGGATCTCAATAATTTTCTTATGCATTGGTTGTAAAAGATCGTCCGTGTACTCCTGCCACTTCTGATCAGTATTTCTCGAGGGCAGCTAGTTGTACTTCATCCATTACTGTGTAATTTCTGATTACTATTCTGTGTGGGTGGTTGTGTGTAGAAAGGCTCATTTGCCCTGGCAAATTCCTTCCTAAACCCTCAGTTGCTTTTGTAGGTTTGATGCCGGTGATTACTGATATCCGAGATACGTGTCGTCGAAGTATATCTGAGTGGCACTGCGTATTAGCTTGCTCCAACGACGCCAGCCAGGGTAGTATGACAAATTCTGAGTTATCTCAAAGAGTTCCTGTCTCTACCACTGAGATGGATAAAATGAAAAAGCCTCATAAGTACCTCGTAAATGTATGCTATGCATGTGGTGTGTTCTTGTATGTGAAATCTTACCAATATAACGAAACTCTGCGCGGTGTTTACTGCACTGTTTACCGGGTAATGTAAAAAGTAATAGCAAAGTGTCTTGTATTCACCTCGTTATGGTTATTGAAAACTGTGCAATCTTATAAATATAATAACTCTCTGCACGACGTTTATTGCAACATGTACCTAATAGTGTAAAATATAGTATTATTTTAAAAAGTGACTGGTATTTACAGTGTTATATCTATGGGGGGAAAAAAATAAATAGAAAAAAAAATATATATATATATATATATATATATATATATATATATATATATATATATATATATATATATATATATATATATATATATATATATATATCAGACAGATAACGAAAACAATGTTATCTCCCTCTTCTTTTTACAAGCAATTATAGCATCAACACATGAAATAACAATCTATAGTTAGCAAGAAGATTAAATTGAATTAGCAAATCAAACAAACAAATACACCCACAGTTTCAACACGCTACAGGACAAATCCATCTCAATTACGAGCACTACACACATTTTCTCTAAATTAAAGCCAGCTATTTGCCTTCTGACTTGGGCGGCAAATGCTGGACCTCGTCAGAGTTTTGTAAATAAATCCAAGTATGTGAGTTTATCCTAACAATGAAGACTAAGCTATCCTTACTCCTGAAATACTCTGCTGCTTCAAATGTGATTAATGACAGAAGAAAGCTCAGAGAGACCAGTAGCTATCTTATCAGATGCATTGTCGGTGATTACAACGCTGAAAAGTCAAAGTAATGTTGAGCTGGATGACCTAAGAGTAACACTTCACAACCTACGTCAGCAAAACAAAAGAGTCGTGTTACAGTGGATCCTTTCTCACTGTAACATCTCTGGAAATGAAGAATATGATAGATTGGCAAAGGAACGGGGAAAGCTTACTCAACTTGACGCAAACATAACTTATGAGGAGGCCAAGAGTTTTATCAAGCGCAGGTACAGGCACAAGTGGGAATAACAGCATCCAAGCCACACAAAAGAAGTGAAAAAGTGGTAATCTTCAGACTTCGCACAGGTCATAACAGATTGAGATACCATCTATTTAACAAATTAAAGATAGGAACTACTGATGAGAGTGACTGTGACACCGATAGAATGACTGCCGAACATCTGCTTCAAAGGTGCCCAACATATGAGGAACAGAGAAAACGCGTATGGCCATCACCAGTACCTTTGCTGGAGAAAAGTTACGGAGATATCAACAGCCTCAGGCTGACAACTGCTTTCTTTGAACTTATTCAAGTTGACTTCTGAGGGTGAACGAAGAAGAAGAAATGTGATTAGACGTAACACTGGTTAAAGCTGCATTAAGACTGCACTCCCAAGTAGATTAATGGCTAGGTGGTGAGATGGTATCTGGCAAGCGCCAGAGCAAAATAAGTAGAATAGTATCCAAAAGAAAACGACTGCACAAAACACTGCGACTTTCGGGCCAGGAGACATGGGGCCCTAATTTCTATGAAGCGATATCGCCCGGCAGACTGGATCTCTACTTTTGTTTAGACTCAGCTGGCTATCCCGCTCGCTACGAAAGCTGACTAACTGACGTGTTTAGAGGACCCTTTATGGCTTGGTGACTACTAGTTTGTCCGGGGAGCTTGGTGGTGTGCTATACAATCCACAAAAAAGATCGGTGATAATAGGATGACTTTCTAAACAGATGAGAACATCTGTTCAACTTAAGAGCTGACAATAGATTTTAGGAACAAGTTTATACAAGGAGACATTTCTTAACTCGAGTACGTCTGCGTAGAAATCCGTTTTCCTTCTTCCAGTGAAGAAGGGCAAACGCCCTAGGGAACGGCGGACTTCCCCGAAAAGACCACAATAAAATATGTATTTCCTATTTGACTGAGGAAGTTGAATGGACAAGATCGTCTTTGCCTTTACTTAAGCAGGCCGGAATTTTTTCATCAGTTTTGCCAGAATTATTTTTGTACCTTAAAGCAGTACCTTTATAAATTCTAAAGTTTCTGAGTTATTACACAACAAAGACACACATATTATACATCACAGTAAAGATAAATGAATGTAGAATTAGAATACGAAGGATTTTTAGTGATATTCTACATATAGTATTCAGTTATGAGTCATAATGAAAATACGGAACAAATTTCACAGAAGACAAAAAGTGACGTTCCCAACGTCGTTTCGGCTTCTAGGGTTTTTGTGGATGTACGCTACCAGCGTCGTTCCGGCCTTTAAATGCAAGACACAGGAGACAGGGAAAAGACACAGGTGGCCGTGACGTAATTCGTTCGCGAGCAAAATTTCCTCGCTCGGAGAAGGTTACGCCTCTGACCCAAGTCAAGGGGAAATGTTTCTCTCCTCACAGATATCCAGGACGCGTTTTCGCTTCGCAGCGAAAGGTTACGTCTTAGTCTGAGCACCAGGGACATTTTATTGCACAGTGGTTCGCACCTTCAACAAAGGCCTTCAAAGCTACATCCCGAGAGAATGAAAGAACTACTGCCGTTGTCTTGTAGTGAAATCGTAGATGACAATATAGACGAATGGAAAAGATGCGGGCCAGTCGGGAGCAAGACTTTCAAAAATCACAGTATACACTACAAAGTGTGGCCAAAAAAGAGGAGGGGTAGGAACTAACATCAGATATAAGAAACGGGCATGTCTGTCTGGACGGCATTGGCAGAAAATTCTGAGTCACTCCGTCACACAGAGTTCAACACAGAGTTCAACACAGAGTTCAACCGTACTAAAATGAAGGAAATATACATATTTTGGTTGCCAAATATTTTAAACAGGACACAATAGACATTTCAAAATAAAGACTTGCGGCGTAAAACCCGACAACTAATATCAATGAAGACTTAGTAAAAGTAGAGATGTTTACGATATACCATCAATAGTCAACATACCAGGATGACCAGATAAGCGATGACTACAACATGTTGGGTAAAACAGTAGTTAGTAAGGATCGGTTGAAGAGAAAGCCAATACAACAGTATTTCATCGTTGGGATGAGACAAACGCTATGCATTTATATCGATGACCAGTAAGAGTGTCAGTGTTTTGTTTTAAGAGGAACGAATAGAACGTATGAATGATTGTGATGCTGATAACAGTTTGTTAGCCACTTAACAGATGCATTATTTGTATCAAACAGCTTATATTAAAATCTAACCTTTAATGGTACAGTAATACACAGACATCTCTCCAGTGTAATTAAAGCTGTGATCCAGCTGGTAATACGATTGAACGTCGCGTGTGGCCAAGCACTTGTTAGATACTGAAACTCTACAGCATCGAAAGGCAAATCTGCAGCACTGAAAGCTGGTGTTAAACATATATTAGTCCATATCAGCGTCGTTAAACAACCAAGGTCAGAAATGGCAAGACCTAAATATAGATAGAAACATTACATTGTTATTTTTACATAGTCTTTCTTATTGTTTAATTTATTATCCACACTTTAGATCCTTATGTAGCATAAACATTCAGTCAGCTGTCCTTAAATCTACTACTACTTAGTCGTTCCCCTTCTACCGTGAGGTGTAGAGGTTTGGAAGAGAGAGCGCCAGACTATCCTATCGGCTGTCTTTGTCCTTAAATCATGTTATATAACTCTTTCTCACCACAAACCGTTTAGTGCACAACGCTGTGGTATAGTCCGTTCGGAACTTCGTGCCCACAGAAAGTGTCAATTTTCTCCAAAACTGTTTGTTGTATGGACATGAATTTTTGCATGCAGTCTTAGATTTTCCATGCAGTTATTAATATATTTTTTGCCCTTACAAACTCATGTCATGTTCGAATTTTCTTCTTTACGTTATATAAAAAACTCTTACCGTTGTCTGGGTTAATTTTTATTAGTTTTACAGGAAAGTTACAAGATCCGTTAAAAAAAAATTTTTTTTTTTTTTTTTGGTTTGAAATAGTGTAGTGACTACATGTCCGCTCGAGTGCGCACCTATTGTACACAGTCGCGAGTAACTAATTCAAACAAAAAAAATATTTTTGAACGGATCTTGTAACTTTCCTGTAAAACTACTAAAAATTAACCCAGACAACAGTAAGAGTTTTTTTATATAATGTAAAGAAGAAAATTCGAACATGAGTTTTGTAAGGGCAAAAAGTATATTAATAACTGCATGGAAAATCTAAGACTGCATGCAAAAATTCATGTCCACACAACAAACAGTTTTGGAGAAAATTGACGCTTTCTGTGGGCACGAATTTCCGAACGGACTACGTTATTCGCTCAAGATCCGCCTTGTAAGCTTTTTTGGTTATTGCTTTTCGCACGTATGCACTTTGTGAGTCAACACTTCAGATTTATCTTCAGCCAATTTGCCACGCTGGAGAGTGTACTATTAGTTTTTTTACTCATGAATAAGTGTAATCCCAGATTTCTCAGCAACATTATTCGCTGTTCTGGTCCTCCCTATGGTGCTGGATTTCATGGAAAGGCGTTTTTTTTATAATTTAAAGCATAATGAGTGGGCAACATGATGAAAACCTATGTTATGAGATCTGCTGTAGAGAATAGATTAGGGAACACTACTATATTTGATAGAAAGAGTAAAGTACTCAGCTGACGTTTATTCCATATCTAAGTTAAGCATGTTTGGTTTGTCTCCGTGCATCTTACGTGTTGAGTTTTGGGTAGTTAGCATATTTGGGTGCCGTGATTGTTCAAGTCAGACTTCTTCTGGGTCGTTCGCTCTCAGATAACCACATGTATATCTATTATAATACTGGCAGTCCGTCTCAGGCTTCTGGCATCACTTTACAGTTTTCCATCAACTGAGTTTGAGAAGGATAAGCTGTCACCCTGTTCCTCTCAGGGAGCGGACAGTTTTGTACTACATGGTTCTACTCTTTGTTTATCCTCCTCACATATACAATTCAAAAAAAAAAACGTTTAGAAACCTACCCACCACAAAAATATTTATAGAATGTAAGATTCTTGTACACACACTGTGGAATCCTCACCAGTACTACAGAGTTTGTGCACTGTGCTGAGAATCTCCTTGTGTTATTTAAGGGAAGAGAACGCAACACTGACGGAGCTGCTCGTTGGCAATGAACATGGTTCTTAAGACCAAACTAAACCAAACCTCCCCACATGAGCATATATATGTTTAATTTTTAGTTTATTGTACACATGGTATTTGAGTCTGCAGTGGCCGGTTCTGGTTCTAATTTGATTGAGATTACATTGACATATTTAATTGTATTAAATAGCAGTTAAAATTTATTTAGGTGAGAAACCATTATGGTCATTTTGCATTATAAATAATTACAATCTAGGATATGTCTCACTATTTCTAAATTACAACGAAGATCGAGCTGATCATATAATCTATATTGTTGAACGTCTGTCGGTTTGAAACTACAGAAACTTAGAAATTTCATATAAACTAGTTTTAAACCAAGTTAATCTGATTGTGACGTACGTCTAGTTGACAAGTGAATTTTCCCTGATATGATGGATGATTTAAGGGACCCTTAGCTTTTCAAAACATTAGAACCCCTGAACATTTGTTGTAACTTTTCGTTTCGCCAGAGCGAATCGATTTCACCGGGACTCATTTAGTATGCGGCACGAGATCAAAGAGACAGACTGAGGGATTTCAGGGGAGACTATCGGCGCTATCAAAGACAGTAGTGGTCCCTGATACGAGACGCAGTTGCTTGCCGCTATTTTTCGCGTCTCGGTGTTAAGCACGGAACCGAGCGCAGCCAGAGCGAATGGGGAAAGCTGACGCAAGCAGCGAATGAAGATACGAGAGGCCAGGGGCGGCTTCTCTCTTTTGATTTGGCGGTCAGACCCCCCAAAGTCATGAGATCAAAAAGGCTGTCAAAGTTCTCATGTCCCACTCATCTTGCATTCCAGTTGTAGATATACAGATCACTTAGAAATACACTTCATCACTCGCTGGCCAGAACTTGATAGTAGCACTAGCGATATTTGAAATCTTGCTAGATTATCCCATGGATTTTCATTTATATTTGCAGTGAATTCTATTTCTGTGCAAAGCGGTAATATATATATTGTGTAAAGTGATCAGTGGTCGAGTTCATTCATTATATTTCATTGGATTTTGTGTTAATTTAAATCTATTAATTTAAACCATCTCAATAGTTCCAGTTTTAAATATAATGATCTATCTATTATATTATTTCAAAAGATAATAGATGCTTAAATTAACTTTTAAAGTCGCGAAGGAATTTATAATTAATAAATTTAGTTAAGTCCTAGTTTTATAGATGTGTGTTTTTAACCACCAGAACTCGCGCAGTGTTTATTAAATACATAATTAAATACTCGAGTGTATAATAGGCTTAACGGGAAATTTATCGCGCGCTTAGAAGATTATTTGTTTAAAGTATGATTATGTTGTTATGGGTTTTCTATCTTTTTCTCTAGATTGATCACCTTTTGCAATCCCAGCAATAACGAAATCTTTCAGAGTTTCCATACTCGGTTCTTAAACTTCCAGACAGTTTGATGAGACATTTTTTTAAAGTAAATCTTGTGGTGGTCCGGTACGGCCTAGCTAACATAATTACATGAAAGAAAGCCTACCAAAGATCATTTGATTATTATCATCAATTAAATCTGTAAGATAAACTGGAAGATGAATAGTGCCAGTAGCGATAGTTTATTTACTGCTTTACTGTGAGAGATTACCATTTACCTGAATGTGAATGAGCCTAGTTTTTCCTCATTGGATTTAAAAAACTATCATCACGCGGTCAGAATTTTATCATCAGCAGTGAGGATTATAGAGATCACCTCATTTTCACCCCTGTGTCGAACTGTGTTAGTGCCATCCCATAGACTCCTTTTCTTTATAATAAAAACACAAGAACTCTTAGAACTTCAAGTCTTGCGATAAGTGGGAATATTTGTTACTCAGTGAACCCTCGCAAACATCTGGGGCGGGACATCGAAGGACTAGACAGTTCATATGTCGAAAGATTACTTGCTGTTTTTATATACTTTTATGGATCGTCTGAGGCTGCATTCGGTAAGTGTGTGAGTATATGAGTGTGGATCCTCACGCGTGTGCATGAATGACAGGAAATTTAATCGTTTTTCTTTTGTAAACCTGTTGTTAACTTTCTTGCCTAGCAATATAATTTGTCTGTATTCCCTGCATTGTTCCTTTAAGGGGGAGTTGCTAATTGGTTAACTCTGTTTAAAAACCCCCTCCTTTCCATTTGCTTAGTAAAGGAAAGAACAGCTGGGAAGAACAGGGTTTTTTTCTATCACCTATACCTAATTTGGTAACACCTCTTTTCAGAGTAATTAACTTTACTGTTAGGTTCACGTACCTATGTTCCTGATATTATCTATCTTTGGACTGGGTTTATCTTTGTCTAATAAGCGGGAAGGGCTTAGTCGATACCAATCTTCTTCACCCCTCCCAAATTTGTTATTTGCATTTGTGTATTTATGATAACACTGACAAACAACATTTTTCTTTCTTATATAAGAATAAGTGTTCTT
This sequence comes from Oreohelix idahoensis, assembly GCA_024509875.1. NCBI lineage: Eukaryota > Metazoa > Mollusca > Gastropoda > Stylommatophora > Oreohelicidae > Oreohelix > Oreohelix idahoensis. The sequence continues at coordinate 299,479 of JAMPIV010005482.1, forward strand.
AGGTCAGTTTCTTGCGCTGATTTCAAATCTGAAATCCGTTTATCTCTATCACGTCAAGTTCTTAAGATATTTGTGAATAAATAAATGGGATAACGTTTATTTGGCTCCATTTTTTTGGGAAACGTTATTTGCTCCATTCAAGCCTCCATAGTTTATGAGTGTTTTATAACTTATTAAAAATTAATAAAAAGCAACATAATTCTACTTTTTATACTGCTAAAAGATGCATGACATATGTTACGCGATTTTTCTAATAGTTACTGTATTTTGAAATAATTCTGAGCAAAATATGGCTTCTAGAAGTTGTAGAAATTCGGCTGATCTGTTCTGTTACGTGTGCGGATATTTTACCGATCGTGTTGACCAGAAAAACTTTACACCATTACTAAAGAAAGCATACGAACTTTATTTCGATTTGAAAGTTGATGATGCAAATAAATCTTGAAAGCCAAATGCAGTTTGTTCGATACATTGGCAGGTTGGTTACGAAAATCGCCGAAGCATAAGTCGATGCCTTTTGGAGTGCCAGTAATATGGCGTGAACATACAAATCACACTACTGATTGTTACTTCTGCTTGACAAATATCCATAGTTTCACTTTTAAAACTAGAAAGTCTGTGGTTTATCCAAATATAGAATTAGATACGAAACCAGTGCCTCATGATCCAATCACGTGTCCGATCCAAGTACCACCAGAACAATATCCGTCAAACGTGAATGAACCATCAGAAAGTGATAGTTTACCTGCTTTAGAAACTAATTCTGAAGATTACATACCGGTGAATGATGGTGTTTACTTAACTAGGTTTCAGAACTTTCAGATCTAATACGTGATCTCGCTCTTACCAAAGGACAAGCGGAATTACTCGGTTCGCGACTCAAAGAATGGAATCTTTTAGCGCCCAATACTCCGTATCTAAATTTCGTCATAGACACAGAGAACTTGTTCAATACTTTGAGATGGATGATGACATTTGCTATTGCAAAGATGTAAACGGTCATGAGCACATAGTCAACGAATGGCGATTTTTCATCGATTCTTCCAAGACTAGTCTAAAGCCGTGTTATTGCATAACAGAAATTTTTTTTGAAATTCCAGTTGGCCTAACGCTCTCTGTGAACATCAAAGAAATCTTATGACAATATGGCTATACGTGAAAAAATAAAGTACAATTGACAAATGGTAAAATGGAAAAAATAATACAATGACTTGATTTGTGGAGACCTAAAGGTCATTGCAATTCTCACGGGCATGCAGACTGGGTATACTAAATTTTGTTGCTTCCGATGTGAATGGGACAGCCGCAACAGACAGGAACATTATGCAAGAAAGGTGTGGCCTATCCGGGATCGTATGCAGCTCGGGCATAAAAATGTAATACACGAGCCATTAGTTAACAAAGACAGCTTCATTTTACCACTGTTACATATTAAAGTTGGGGCTCATGAAGAATTTTGTAAAAGCGTTAGATAAAACGAGCAAAGCTTTCACTTATCTTCGAGAAAAAGTTTCCGCAAGTTAGCGATGCAAAGATAAAGGAAGGTATCTTTGTAGGACCTCAGATTAGGAAAGTTATTGCAGACAAACAATTCGAGAACTTTTTGTAGTGAACTTGCGTGGATGGCAATCAAATCGATCGTCGATAACTTACATGCGTTATACTGTCATGGTAGTGAACTTCGCGCATGGATGGCATTCAAATCGATCGTCGATAACTTTCTGGGAAATCACAAATCTGTCGACTATGTTGCATATTGTTAAGCAGTGCATAGATGCATACAGAATTATGGGCTGTAACATGTCCCTCAAAATCCATTTGCTCGATTCGCATCTTGACTTTTTCCCTGACAACCTTGGCGAAGTCAGCGATGAACATGGAGAACGATTCCATCAAGATATCGCCGTAATGGAGTCACGTTATCAAGGACGGTGGAGTGTGACCATGCTTGCCGATTATTGTTGATGCTTCATCGCGATGTACCACATGCCATTCACCGACGAAAGTCGACTGCAAAGAAATTCAAGCCTACATAACTATGTTTAAAACCCCCTCCTTTTCGAATTTGCTTAGTAAAGGTAAGAACAATTGGGAAAAACTTCAATTTTTCTTTCTATCACCTATACCTAATTTGGTAACACCTCTTTTCAGAGTAATTAACTTTACTGTTAGGTTAACGTACCTATGTTCCTGATATTATCTATCATGGACTGGGTTTATCTTTGTCTAATAAGCGGGAAGGGCTTAGTCGATACCAATCTTCTTCACCCCTTCCAAACTTGATATTTGCATTTCTGTACTTATGATAATTTATGTAATACCTGATATTTGTTAGTGATTGATGTTTAAAGTGAATAAAATCACATAAACTCATTTAGTTCTGTGTTGGATATACCCAAAGCCCAACTTTTCCCCTATTCGTTTAATATAGTTTGTATCTACGTCGTCTGTGTGTTTGAAAAACACCAAATCGGTGTGCGCGCAGATGCGTGTCTGGAAAACTGGCAAATAATTGTTTGACCAGGAGAGCGGAAGAGAAGATTGAGAGAAGCGATTTGTCGTAAATAAGTCTGTCTTTACTCTCCTCCAGCACGCTGTGAAGCAACTATTTAAACTCTACATTTTCTATCACTGAGCTTTCCATCATCATTTTCCACTCTAAACCGGACCACTATTTCTAAGACTCTTTTCTCTCAAAATAAATTTACGACAATATTTGGCTGGCTCGCCGGGATAATTTTGAGATACATTTGATGCACACATATTTGTGGGCTGGTTCTGGGATCTTGAGCTACATTTGAGGCAATCGCATAGCCGGGTTAAAGATATTTTGAGTCTGATTTAGTCTGGGTCTAACTAGGTAGAGTGTGAATGATTTGTCTTTGTGAATTAGGGAAATAAATAAATAATTACACCCCTAGACAAACGTTCTTTAAGTATTTGGGTTGTCCACACAGCATATTTACAGGTTGTTTTCTCTCCACAGCAGTAGAAAGTACAGATAAACAAAAATATTTGCTATTTTAATTATCCTCTGGCGGAGATAATTATATTTCTTTCTTTATAAGAGTTGCTGGGATTGCGTGATTGTTTTACAGTCACTAAGGTTTTTGAAGTTAAAAAGAGTTGAGCTTAGCTAAAGACGGATTGTTCTGATTTTTAAAAATTAAGTTAACAACGTCTCATCTCAATAATTGACTTTAGGGACGGAGTTTGTTGTCAGAGATTTAAAATTTAGGGGAAAAATTTTTTTTTTTCCTTTTAAATTGTTTTAATATAAATTTTTCTCTACTGTTAGTAAAAGTAGATTCTTTTCCAGTGTAACTTACCATTTAGTGGCATAGTCGCTTGCGTTTAGAGCCTAAATTGCCAGATAATAGCAGCGATAAGTTTGCACAGTACAGGTAGGAGGTAACACAGGTAAATTTATACTTGTGTTTTTTTTCTCGTAGCGGTTCAGAGTTCCTCCCTTTCGCGTTTCTTCTTACTAGTTCTCTAGGCATACTTCATCTTATTCTTTAACAATGGCAGAGAGGATAAAGATGAGGTCCATCTTGAGGCTGGAAGCGAAAGAGGCAGGATTAGATGCAGAAGCTGCAAACGCGTTTATTAACCAGGAATTGGAAATATATGACGCGGAGCAACAGAGAGCCGAAGCTGAGAGGAAGGCGGAGCAAGCAACAGAGAGCAGAAGCTGAGAGGAAGGAAGAGAAAGAAAGAACAGAGAGGAGAGAAGCCCAGGAGAGGGCAGATAAGAAAGAAGCGGAAGAACGTCTTTTGGAACAGAAGAAAATTGAAGCAGAGATGGAAACTCGCAGAGAGAGAGAGAGAGACAAGGAAAGACAACATGAACTGGCGCTTAAGGCTCTAGAGAGTCGGGGCGCCTCTACTTCGACTAACGGAGAGCCGTCTTCGCCCCAGTCTCAATCAATGGACCTCTCCAGTACTCAATCTGCCCAATTAACTGCTATGTCGTTTTCTTTAGAATCTTTTCCTAGCCCTAACGAAAAAATTGACAGCTACCTAGAAAAATTCGAGAGACTCGCGAATCTTTATGGGTTAGAGAGTACCCGCTGGGCGCTCAAACTTTCAACGTCACTGAAAGGCAATGCTTATGACGTGTACACAAAGCTGGGACCGAATCAACATGATTATGACCTGTTGAAGAAGGCCTTACTACAGCAGTTTGAGATGACTGCCCGAAAGTTTCTGCAGTTGTTCAGAAACAGCCGAAAAGAGAGCACGGAAACATTTCCCCAGTTCTCTTCACGTCTCACGGGTTATCTGACAAAGTGCATTGAATTATCTGACCTACCTCTTTCATATGAGGGACTCCTCGAACTTGTTCTTGTGGAGCAGATAAAATCCACTTTGTCGAATGAAACTCGTAGATTTTTGGCGGAACAGGGGGCAGTCAGGCTTGAAGACATACTCAATAAAGCCGAACGCTATAGCAATGCAATGGCCGAACTTCCCAGCACTAAACGTAAACCCACCGATGAGCCATCTCGAAAACAGAATCTAGAGCAGGCATCCTATTCTTCCACTTCCTCTCAACATTATAACCAACGAGATAACAATACCCAGAAACCTCCCCAGGAAAAATCGAAATTCTACAAAACCCGATACCCCACACCACCCCCCCCCCCCACCCAACAACAATTCTGATCAACCCAACAAGCCTACGTGGCAGCGCGGCCACCAAGGTCAAGGAAAAGGGAAGACCCCTACACCAGGAACGTCTGATCAGGGCAAACAAACCGGTGCAAACCGCATTGGATGTTTGCATACAGCCTCGAAAGGTAGAGTCAATGTCAGTGATTCTCAACCTGAGGGGGACCGACCCTCAACTCGAGGAACTGTAATTTTGAACGGTACCTCTACTACTTGTCTTTTTGACACTGGATTAAGTTTTGATTGTATTGTCGCTAGGCACCTAGTCAAACCCGGTCAGGAGACAGAGGAAACCGTCAAACTTAGTGGAGTTTTCAGGAGTGATGCACCCAGGACGCTTCCTATCGCACTGGTAGAAATACACTCTGACTTTGTCAGAGGAGTTATTAAAGCGGCCATAATGGATGATCCGATCTACCCAGTTATCCTGGGATGTAGATATGTGTTCATTGGGAGACCTAAGGAGCCGATTGTGGCAGCGGTAACCACAAGAGGGCAAGCCAAGAAGGAGAGGGAGCCTGCGCCAAACTTGTTGCCGAATGAACTGAAGGAGGCGCAACAAAAGGACCCTACTCTGGCGCCCTGCTTTAAAAAACTGCCCATGGCTAAGGACCCCAGACACAACGGAGACATCTTTTCTAAGGATGGTGTATTGTATCGTAGAACGGGCAACCCGGACACGGGGAATAACCAGCTCCTAGTACCGACGCAGTACAGAAACCAGATCTTAGAAATGGGGCACTCTCTTCCCTTTAGCGGACATATGGGACAAAACGCCACTATTCAGAGAATGAAAAAACCACTATTGGTGGCCAGGAATGAACTCTGACATTGTCAGGTATGTGAAATCCTGCGCCCAGTGCCAACGGGTAGCACCCAAGCACTTGACACCCCCAGTACCTATGGGGCAAATGCCAATAGTAGGGACTCCATTTGAACGGGTTGCTGTCGACATTATTGGTCCCCTGGAAAAGACCAAAAGAAGGAACAGGTTCATCCGACCTTAGTTGACACTTGCACTATGTGGGCCGAAGCCGTACCGCTACCATGCACTAATTCCAAGCATGTCGCAGAAGCCCTTGTGCAAATTTTTACACGGTTGGGATTCCCTCAACAAGTTTTGACGGACAATGGATCCCAATTCCGTAGCCTGTTAATGGAGGAGATCTTTAAGATCTTGAGGGCCAAACATATCCACACAAGTCCCTACCATCCGGCCGGAAATGGGCTCGTGGAACGTTTTAACGGTACCCTCACCATGATGTTACGTAAGCTGGGTCAGGAGAAACCGGAAGACTGGGACCAATATATATCGGCTGCCTTATTCGCCTACCGAGAGGTACCCCAAGCGTCTACGGGTTTTGCGCCAGCTACACTTTTATTTGGCAGACCTATTAAGGGGCCACTAGAAGCCTTACTTCGGTCCCTGACAGACCAGAAGGCTGACGAGACAGTCGTCTCTGCAAGCAAGTATGTATCTGAGCTTAAGGAAAGGCTAAAAGCTAGGATGGGATCTAGCTACTACCAACCTTAAGAAAGCCCGCGCTAAAATTACTAAAAGATACAACAAAGCTGCAAAAGAGAGAGAACTACAACCAGGGGAGAAAGTCCTATTGCTACTTCCAACCGGAAGCAATAAACTTCGCATCGGATGGCAAGGACCGTTTACCGTCCTTAAAAAGATCTCACGTACCAACTACAAGATCTCCATCAAAGGAAAGGAGAAGGTCTTCCACATAAATCTGCTAAAGAAATATTTGGAAAGACCGGTGCCATCCTCCGAGCATCTCCTGGCTGTCGCCATAGCAACGGAAGACGAGGAAGATGATGATGGTTGCATGGAGTATCCATTGCAACCCACAGAATCCTTTAAAGATGTCAAGTTCGGCGACAATCTCTCACCAGAACAACAAACAGAAACCAGGGCTCTACTAAAACAGTACAGTGCAGTCTTAACGGATGTACCTGGTCGAACAAATCTCATTGAATTTGATATGAAATTAACAAACGAGACCCCTGTTCAAACCAGAGTTTACCCCATCCCGTACGCTAAAGCTGATGCACTTCGCGGAGAAATAGACAAGCTGCGTCAGGCAGGAATTATCAGTGAGTCTACATCTCCTTACAGCTCGAGCGTAGTGCTGTTGCAGAAGCCCAATAAGGAAGTTCGGCTGTGCATTGATTACAGGTTGCTAAACGCTGTAACGGAATTCCAGCCCGAACCTCTCCAAACTGTTTCTGAGTTGTTCACCAAGCTCAGCAAAGCAAAGATCTTCTCCAAGATTGACCTCAGTAAAGGTTATTATCAAATACCAGTCAAGGAGGAAATTAAACCTTTGTTAGCTTTCAGCACTAGTGAAGGACATTACACATTTAACGTGATGCCGTTCGGTTTGCATAACGCACCAGGAGTGTTCACCAGGATGATGAGGAAGCTTCTAGAACCTTTGCAAAGTCCCCATATCCATAATTTCATGGATGACATCTTAATTGCATCGAAAACCTATGAAGAACATATTGCTACGGTTGCTATGCTCCTCAGGAGACTACAGGAAACGGGTCTCACAGCCAGACCTAGCAAATGTCTCATCGGGTTTGAACAGTTAGACTTCCTGGGGCACACTATTTCTCACGGATGCAGTTGGCCTATTAAGAAGAACGTGGAGAAAATAGTGGCAGCAAAAAGACCCCGAACGAAGAAAGACGTACGTTCCTTCATATCGCTATGTGCATACTATCAGAAGTACATCCAGAACTTCAACGGACTGACGGCACCTCTGACTGACCTCACAAAGAAAGGTTGTCCTGATAAGGTCATATGGGATCAAAAGTGCGAACACGCGTATAGCACTTTGAAAGGACAGTTGTCTGCATACCCCATTTTGAGGTTGCCTGACCTCAAGAAACCTTTTGTACTGAGAGTCGACGCGTCAGGTCAGGGCATCGGGTCAACACTGCTTCAAGCCGATGACAGTGACCTGAACATGCTATTTCCAGTGCCTATGGCAGTCGGAAATTAAATAAAGCGGAACGGAACTACAGCGTAGTTGAAAGGGAATGTCTTGCTCTGATTGACGGTATCAGACGCCATCATGAGTTTCTTTATGGTACATCTTTCACGGTGCAAACAGACCACGCTCCGTTAGCATTTCTTGGTGCCAATAAAGAATTTAACGCAAGGATCATGCGTTGGGCGCTTCTTTTAAGCGTTTATTCTTTCAAAGTGGAATATATTCCGGGAAGACAGAATGTCGGGGCTGATTTCCTGAGTAGAAACTGGTCTACAGAGGAAGAAGAGCAAACTGAAGATACCACTCATCCTAAAATCACCAATCAGGTCACCTCCATTGTCAAAAAATGAAACATGAAAAATGGTTTCATGTCTAAAAGTGGGGACGATTGTGACGTACGTCTAGTTTGACAAGTGAATTTTCCCTGATATGATGGATGATTAAAGGGACTTTAGCTTTTCATAACATTAGAACCCCTGAACATTTGTTGTAACTTTTCGTCTCGCCAGAGCGAATCGATTCCACCGGGACTCATTTAGTATGCGGCACGAGATCAAAGAGACAGACTGAGGGATTTCAGGGGAGACTATCGGCGCTATCAAAGACAGTAGTGGTCCCTGATACGAGACGCAGTTGCTTGCCGCTATTTTTCGCGTCTCGGTGTTAAGCACGGAACCGAGCGCAGCCAGAGCGAATGGGGAAAGCTGACGCAAGCAGCGAACGAAGATACGAGAGGCCAGGGGCGGCTTCTCTCTTTTGATTTGGCGGTCAGACCCCCCAAAGTCATGAGATCAAAAAGGCTGTCAAAGTTCTCATGTCCCACTCATCTTGCATTCCAGTTGTAGATATACAGATCACTTAGAAGTACACTTCATCACTCGCTGGCCAGAACTTGATAGTAGCACTAGCGATATTTGAAATCTTGCTAGATTATCCCATGGATTTTCATTTATATTTGCAGTGAATTCTATTTCTGTGCAAAGCGGTAATATATATATATTGTGTAAAGTGATCAGTGGTCTAGTTCATTCATTATATTTCATTGGATTTTGTGTTAATTTAAATCTATTAAATTAAACCATCTCAATAGTTCCAGTTTGTAAATATAATGATCTATCTATTATATTATTTCAAAAGATAATAGATGCTTAAATTAACTTTTAAAGTCGCGAAGGAATTTATAATTAATAAATTTAGTTAAGTCCTAGTTTTATAGATGTGTGTTTTTAACCACTAGAATTCGCGCAGTGTTTATTAAATACATAATTAAATACTCGAGTGTATAATAGGCTTAACGGGAAATTTATCGCGCGCTTAGAAGATTATTTGTTTTAAAGTATGATTATGTTGTTATGGGTTTTCTATCTTTTTCTCTAGATTGATCACCTTTTGCAATCCCAGCAATAACGAAATCTTTCAGAGTTTCCATACTCGGTTCTTAAACTTCCAGACAGTTTGATGAGACATTTTTTTAAAGTAAATCTTGTGGTGGTCCGGTACGGCCTGGCTAGCATAATTACATGAAGGAAAGCCTACCCAAGATCATTTGATTATATCATCAATCTAACTTACACTCTGTAAGATAAACTGGAAGATGAACAGTGCCAGTAGCGATAGTTTATATACTGCTCTATTGTGAGAGATTACCGATTTACCTGAATGTGACCGAGCCTAGTTTTTCCTCACTGGATTAAAAACTTTCCCGGTCAGTGGCTATCATCACGCAGTGAAGGATTATACCATCACCTCATTTTTCACCCCTATGTCGAACTGCGTCAGTGCCATCCCATAGACTCGTTTCTTTATAATAAAGCACAAGAACTCTTAGAACTTCAAGTCCGGCGATAAGCGGGAATATTTGCTCTCAGTGAATCCTCGCATTATCTGGGGCGGGACATAGAAGGACTAGACAGTTGTCATACGCAAAGAGTTAATTATTGTGTTTATCATTCTAAGGGATTGTCTGATGCTGCAACTCGGTAAGTGTGTGGTCCCTCAAGTGTATGAATGTGTGTAACTCATTTTGTTAACATTGCTTACCTGGTAAATATATTCTTTCTGTACCTGTCGTGAATATCTTTCTTTTTTTGTAACCATAACTTGCTTACCTGGTAAATATATCTTTTCTGTATAATGTGGAAGCACATATATAAATTATTAGGTAAATATGAAGCCTAACAAATAAAATTAATAAAGAAAAGAGCAATGGTAAAATAACAGTGCTGTCACAAAGAAGGTACTCGAAATCCCCCTTGTTTTCTGCTTCGTCTGCAAATTGTAACGCTTTCACGTTGATAGTAAAAGCTTACTGTATTATTACCCGCTTTCTTCAATGAAACGTGTGCTGTATTTCTTGGAAAAAACATTGAGAGGCACCCTGCGTAATGACCTAAATTAATCCTAACATTAATTATATTACGTTACCAAAACGAACGAACAGATGGACTCACATAGAAAGAGAGAGAGGGGCGAATGAAATCAGGAACGCATGCAAAATTAAACACGCGTCGCGCGATACACAATTACTACTATCACGCGTGTAAGGCCACCTGCACTAATTTTTTTTTTCCAGACGGACAGTGATAAAATACATTACCCATCCCAGAGTTAGGTTTTAAAATCCTGAAAAACGCTTATAAGGAAAGATGACAATAGATGGGTTTACGTTTGAAAACATTACAGTACCCAGACAGCACATCTTCGAAACAGGAGGTAGAAGAAATTGCATATTTTGAACGCAGCCACGTAGCTCTTTTAAATTTGGATATTTGGGTTCCTTAGGGCTTGCTGACAAAGAATATGTAAAACGTTACGCAAATAGTCCAGGAATTAATAAATTATAACCAAAATAAAATAGTGGGGATGCCTGACAACATGAAATCATTTCTGCTCATAAAATTTTTTTTATAACGTGTTTGAAAAAAAACCTTACGTTACAGAAATAGCCTACCATGTAAACTCCAAATTGATTGGAGCGCAACAAATGAAAGACTAACCACGATTGGTCGGGCTATAAATACTATCTTTCGTTGTTAGGGGAGACGTAGGAAGTTAAAATTTTTTCAAATACTTGTCGAAACGTGGCTCCATTGGCTAGACTCGCTGATATACTCACTTAGGAGCGTTAGTTCGAGACCACTAGTCAAATAAGCTTGATAAAGCAACAGTGCGTTGAAGCCAGCTCATATTTTTGCTAAATAAAAGCCTGGAACATAAGCAGATGGGAATTTGTGCCAGTAATTGTGCCAGAATTCATTGCTAATCAACGTATCTGTGTTTGTTTCCATGAATTGTGGTAAGCTTGAAACATTCAGTATCTTGTAATGAAAATTGAATGTGAATTGTTAATTTATGCCTGTATATATGTGTAGTTCAGTAGCACACAGGATGTAAAGCCTATAATGCTCCAGCCTGAACAGAAGGTGTCGGAGGAAAGTAAAACGGCATGGAATGGCCAAACAGTACACTGACACCTAGATGATTGACTAGAAAGAAATAATGCTGGAAGTGCAGAGGCGTAGTAACCATTAAGGAGGTTAATGCTGGTATAAAGTATTTCAGATTGAAACTGATAGTTGGCCTAACGCTCTGAACTCAATGTTTGTGATGTGTTGTGATCAGTGTAAAAAGAGAGTATAAATTAGTTATGAAGTAGAAGGTACATCCTTCTTGTTTTCAGGGACCGTGGTCTTGATGGTATTGAGCAGCACCTGGTCAGAGCTTTGCTGAATCCAGAGTCGGACAGCATACTCCTTGGTCCATTTAGCTATCAGTGAGGTGTCTCCAGAGCCGAGGGGAGAATCGAGCAGAGGAGTCTGTTCCTGCCGCCATCACGCCAGATAAGCTGATGTGGCCAGCTGAGCTCAAAATTATGTACCCCCAGCTTAAAATGACCTTGTAAAAATAAAATTAAGAGGGGAATTAAATTGCTTTAATATCAGGAACTGAGAACATCTCCAATACTAGTTCCAATAAAGACAAACTATTGAAGTCATGATGACAAATACCAACAGAGCTTGAACAAAACAAAACCAGTATTACCTCATATTACTACTACACAACTGACACACATAGGATACTTTTAATAATATATGTCATTACAATATTCATATTGATAAATTCTGTACATATAACTTGTAAGTAAAATTGATTGTGATTCCTGGTTCCCTTTGTTTTTGAATCAGGACACATATTCATTCATAACAGCAATGAATACATATTGTTATTTATAAAAAACATCAAGAACTCTTTAAGAACTTTAAGTCCGGCGATAAGTGAGTGAATAGTTTTGTCTCAGTGGTGGAATCCTCGCATTATTGGGGCGGGACATAGAAGTTGTTGTTAGACAGTTTACATACGTCAAGACATACCCTAGACATTGTGTTTACGTATCATTCTAAGGGACTATGATGCTGAATAACTCGGTAAGTGTGTGGTGTGTATGAGTGTGGATCCGCTCAGAGTGTATGAATGACAGGAAATTAATTCTTTTTTGTGTAACCATTTTGTTAACTTGCTTACCTGGTAATATATATCTTTTCTGTATACCCTACATTGTTCCTTTAAGTGGGATAGTTGATAATTTGTTAACTATGTTTAAAACCCCCTCCTTTTCATTTGCTTAGTAAAGGGAAGAACAATTGGGAAGAACAGGATTTCTTTCTACCACCTATACCTAATCTGGTAACACCTCTTTTTTTCAGAGTAATTAACTTTACTGTTAGGTTAACTTACCCGTGTTCCTGATATTATCTATCTCTGGACTTGGTTTATCTTTGTCTAATAAGCGGGAAGGGCTTAGTCGATACCAATCTTCTTCACCCCTCCCAAATTTGTTATTTGCATTTGTGTACTTATGATAATTTATGTAATACCTGATATTTGTTAGTAATTGATGTTTAAAGTGAATAAAATCACATAAACTCATTTAGTTCTGTGTGTTGGATATACCCAAAGCCCAATTTTTCCCCTATTCGTTTAATATACTTTGTATCTACATCGTCTGTGTGTGTGAAAAACACCAAATCGGTGTGCGCGCAGATGCGGGTCTGGAAAACTGGCAAATAATTGTTTGACCAGGAGAGCGGAAGAGAAGATTGAGAGAAGCGAATTGTCGTAAATAAGTCTGTCTTTACTCTCCTCCAGCACGCTGTGTAGCAACTATTAAATCTCTACATTTTCTATCACTGAGCTTTCCATCATCATTTTCCACTCTAAACCGGACTACTATTTCTAGACTCATTCTCTCAAAATAAATTTACGACACTGATATCAATGGATCCGTCTGGCGGGAGGATTTTAGGGTAGTTATTGTTCCTGTCGTCTTGGTTTTGATGAAAAAAAAAATTAATTAAAACATTATTTTAATCCAATATTCTAAATGTTTTCATACACGTTTAAGTGTCGTAATCTTGGGAATTATGGCTAGAGTACTTCAAGGGAAATAATTCAAATGATAAAACATTAAAATATTTTTGTAATCATTACCACATTTTTTTCTGTTGTACAATGCAATGTAAAATTGCTAATTTCAAAGTTATTGTTTAGTTTGACCTGAAACAAAAATTTAGTTTTTTGTAGAATTTTTGTTTCATTTATTATACCATTTTAATTAAAATAATTTTAGAACTTGTATACTCATAAATCTACTGGCAAGTCAATTTAGGCTCATTAAATGTAGTCGACACAACACGATATCCAGAAAAATCTGTTATATTATGGCCGTGCACCTTAATTAATATAACCAACATCCCGTGTGTCTAGGTTGAACTTGGAAAAATATATATATATAGAGAGGAGCTCACAGTTAAATAAATGGTAGCATCAAATGATATAAAGGAGGAATATAATGTCAAAATGAACAACTATTTCAATGCTTTAGGCAAAATTGACAACGATATCACCACGAAGACAATCGATACTAAATGGGAACAACTGAGAACAGCAATGACAGAAGCAGCAGTAGCGACCACCGGATACCTAGTACATAAAAAGAAAAAATGGATGAGAGAAGATACTTGGGATAAAATACAAGAAAGGAAAACAGCAAAACTTAAACTACTAGCGGCAAGTACACATAATGCAGTTGAATCTTGCAAACTAACTTATAACTTGTTAAATAAAGAAGTGAAGACAAAAACTCGAAGAGATAAAAGACATTTCATCAATGAACTGGCCGTAGAAGCTGAAAATTCTGCAAGAACTGGTAATAGTAGGTGCCTTTATCAAATTACAAAACAACTATGTCACCAGCCTACTGCTATGGAAACACCTGTTAAAGGTAAATTAGGGAATTCAATACCAACAGAAAAAGAACAAATGAAGAGATGGGCTGAGCACTTCATGGAGGTGCTAAACAGACCACCACCAACAGTAACACCTGATTTTTATAATGAAACACCCACAACCACCTTGCCAATAACTTGCGATGAATTCACGCTGGACGAGATCAAACAAGCCGTTAAAAGATTAAAAAATTTTAAAGCTGCTGGAGTTGACGAAATTTCAGGGGAAATGATTACAGCAGTTAATGACAACAACCTCTTGAGAATTTTAGATATTATAAATGAAGTAAGGAGAGAAGAACAACCACCACAACAATGGAAAGACAGTATTATTGTAAAGTTACCGAAGAAAGGTGATCTATCAGACTGTAATAACTGGCGTGGTATATCTCTATTATCAGTACCTGGAAAATTATTATGTTGCATGATGTTAGAAAGACTTAAATTGCATGCTGACGAAAAGATCAGAGAAGAACAAGCGGGTTTCAGGCCGAAACGATCATGTATTGATCAAATATTCACACTAAGAACAATTATAGAAGAATCAGTGGAAAGGCAATCGCCACTTATTATCACCTTCGTCGATTTTCAAAAAGCCTTTGATAGTCTACACCGCCCATCATTGTGGAAGATACTTACAATCTATGGTTTTCCAACAAAATATGTGAATATAATTAAAGCGCTATATGACAATGCAAGATGTTGTGTTAGAACAAATAAAGGGAATACAGAATGGTTTACAGTAGAAACAGGGGTGAAACAATGCTGCATTATGTCACCACTACTTTTTGGAATAGCTATTGATTGGGTTATGAGTAACTATACCCACAATGAACAATTAGGTATAAAATGGACAAATGGAAAATTCCTGGGGGACCTGGATTTCGCAGATGATGTAGCATTCTTAAGTTCAACACCAAGACAATCCCAAGAAGCAATAAATAATTTGTGTCATCTCTCGGTTAAAATAGGTCTCCAAAAAAATGCCTCTAAAACTAAAGCTATGAACTTTTCTAACGAGACCTTTGATATCATCTTGAACGGGGAAAAACTACAGAAAGTTGAAAGTTTCAATTATTTAGGCAGTAAAATGACTCAGGATGGTGACACAACAAGAGAAATCCATACTAGAATTGCTTTGGCAGCTAGCGCCTTCAATAGATTATCGAACATTTGGAAATTACGATCATTGAATATACATACCAAGCTTCGTCTGTTTAATTCAAATGTTATCTCAGTGTTAACATACGGCTGTAAGAGTTGGAAAATAACAAAATCATTGGAGAACAAGCTGAATACATTCGAGAACAAATGTCTTAGAAAACTCATGAACATCAGTTGGAAAGAATTCAAGACTAATCGACAAATAAGAGAAGACTCTAGGCAGAAATATGTCTCCGACTATATAAGGAAAAGACGATGGTCATATATCGGTCATGTTCTACGAATGCAAAACAACAGAATACCACTACAGGCGCTCATTAGGGTTCCTGAGGGTAAGAGGAAAAAAGGAAGACCAAAAGAAACACTCAGAAGAACAATAACAAGAGAAGGAAGAACGTTGGGCCTAAATAATGTGCAAGAGCTAAGAGGAGTGGCGTCACAACGAACAACCTGGAGAGCACTGGTTTCTGCCTTATGCGCCGTGTTTGGTGCTTAAAGAATTTATTATTATTATTATTATACAAAGCTTATCTTATACCAATGAATTGTCTCAAGGGGGGGGGGGGGGGGGGGGGGGGGGGGGGGGGGGGGGAGGGGGGGGGACCGGGCCCCGGGGGGGGGCGGGGGGGGCGGGGGGGGGAAAAAATGGGGGGGTTTTGGGGGGAGGGGGGAGGGGGGGGGGGCGGGGCGGGGGGGGGGGGGGAGAGATTTTAGAGTGGTACACTGAAGCCATTATCATGTTTTCAGGCTTCAAAAACTGACAAAAAAAAGGATCGAGAAGTTATTTTCAAGGGACGCAATTTCTTTAAAAAAAAAAATTAAAGTTACATATTAATAGAATTGTTTCCCTTATTATAACAGTTCCAAAAATGCTTATCATACTGTAATTCAGTTTGAAACTAATGCCACCTAAGAGATCTACTTTAAGAAATTGCAATGGGAGCCCCGCTGGCGTAATGGTTACCACACTGTGATGGCGATCGGGTAATCCAGGTTCGCGCACTGGAAAGTGCATTTGATGAAGTGTCTTCGACTGGGACTTGGACTGGATTAATTCGAGTCCTGGCGAAGACATTTAAAGCAGTGCCTTTGACCAGGGGACTGAAATAACCCGAGCGGCTCCTGAGCACAAATCCTCTGTGGATGGGAAGTAGCGAAGCTCCTGACAGGGTTGGAAGGAAAGTCTATAGGCTGCCCAGCCTCGCAATGCCATGAAATGTGTTTCATGTCATTGGGCCGAAGGGATGAAAGCCCAAGTGCCGCTGGTTAGAAAAAAAAAAAGAAAGGCTTCATTATCGCACACAGCAAACACGGTTAATCCAAGAATTAACCGTGAAGGGTTGGTCCTGGTTACTCAGATAAAAATGGTATCTCAGAGATACCGCAAACCAGGTGAGATATTAAAAGTAGTTTCTTTTTTGACTCGGGCAGCGCCAGGTCTATCTGGTAGTATTTGAATAATTTATTGAGTTTATAAAAAAAGTGAGAAAAGGTAATGCGTCTTACTAGAAAAAATACAAAGAAAACTGCCTACGTTGCGCCCAAAAAACTTGGTCAGGTAAAGGAAAGCAAGCGAGAGCGAAGTGAGAGACCATAAAATAAACAAAAATGGATCCCGTAACATTCACTACTACTTGTCGAAAATGGCTACAGTTTCCAGGAAAAGAGAGTAAATACTAAGAAGGGAAATAAAGCAAACACAACGTAATAATAATAATAATATATATGAGTGGATAAGAAAACGGGAAACAATGTGAAAAGAAAAAAGTAATACATATGCGTTTATATATATATATATATATATATATATATATATATATATATATATATATATATATATATATATATATATATATATATATATATATATATATATATATATATATATACATACATATATTTATGCCATCATCGATGTATATGTGATGCATTGTAGGAAAAGGATTAAAATATTGTTGCCATACTTCATGCTCTAAACAGACTTTTAGAGTCAGGGCCTATGAGTATCAGGCATAGCTGGTACCCATTCTTGCGCCAATAGCAACACAACTGATTTGGTCAAAGCATTGCCGATTAAACTTAGGACTTGAGGTAAAAATCAGTTTAGCAAGACGGAGGACAGCATATGTGGCTATAGATGGATGCGTATGTTGGGGTATAATTAGGTAGACTAAGTTCTCCCCGCCGAATTCTTTTAAAGTCATCAAGTAGCTGGATCTTGGCTTCCAGCCTGTCTAGGGTATATTTGGTAACAGGCATCTAAGTCCAACTTTTAAAAAGCCTTCTACGTGAAATCAGTTCTCAACAGTCAAGAACTTGACAAGGCCAGTTTGACGTAGAAGACAATATATTCATTTTAATACAGAACGAAGCTCCTTATATATTTGCATCCATATAATAATCAATGGCATTCACTAGCCAGTCCATGAAACACGTCTATCGTCATGTAGACTAAGGACAAGATGTCTTATGCATTCTGCTGAAATCTTTAATATAATAGTTCCACACTCACTTCTTTCATTTCAGCATTCGCTTGTCCATTTAAATATAATCAAGCATAGACTCCAAACTGTAGGACGACCTAGCTGATATAAATTCATAAAGACTCTATCACAAGAGTACACTTTCTGGAGCTCGTCATAAATACGTCTTTCACACACAGTGAATACACATCGAAAGAGGACGAATACTAGCTCAGATTTGCCACGCAAGGCCGGCAAAGAATCGTCTGCCAATTACTAGCAGACTATGTGACGTACTTCCGGAGTAGTCCGGGCAACGCATATCAACAAGGCAGTATGTATACAAACCATGTCGAGTGCGATAAAACCTGTTATGATTTTACTAATAACAACTCCCCCCCCCCCCCCCCCCCCGCCCCTGTCCGGCCAATAATGGCTACGAAGTTGACATTATTGCTATTATGAGAAAACACCACTAAGGTGAGCAAAAGGTAACATTGCATGTCACAGTTGCTATGACCATGCATAGACCTATGTTTGTGCCGTAATGTAGGCAATTTAAAACACGAGATGTGGAAATACAGCATGAAATGCTAATACCACTGTCTACGAAACGCTCAAAGCAATTTCACATCATAATGAGGTACTATAGCAAACGTCAGTCAACATATAACATTAATAATGATAATATACCATGCATTCTCACAACTTCAGTCTGTCAGAAAACACCTACTGTTCAGTGTCATATTACCTAGTCAAGTAATGTCACTTGAAATTAACATTAATGCTAAGTGTATATAATAATCATATTCAATCATAGAAGATGTAAGACAGACACTTGACACACACAAAATGTTTGACTGTTACACATTGTTAAATACATAAAGTTTTGTGTGGTATTGAATGGTATGTCAAATTGTATCATATACATAATATGAACAACGAATGACGAATTAATTTTGTAATAGCGTACACAGCGCCTTAATATCCAACTCATAAGTGTCAAAGTAATATTCTTTTGTGTTGAAAAGTTAATTAAGATAGTAAGTCAATATGTCCTTTCCACTCCTGTATGGAAAAAAGCTATTATTTCCAATAAAGTCAATTCCATTCCGTGCACACAATCATATAGTGCTTGAAATTTCATGTAGAAATTCCATCTTGTGTATGTCCATAATTGTTGTCTCTTGAATAGTATAAGACAAAACATCCATACGTGCGCAAACTTTGAAATGAAATCACGAAGAAAAGTTGCGTATAAAAATCTCATTGTTAACTCCCTTGAAATCCTGGTATGGTGCATCTGAAGATTGAAGTATGCTGTGTCTATGCAATGTCCGAAGAAAAACAGTATGTCACACGCCATGAAGCGATTCATAATTAAGCATCATCATGTGGCTTTGCGGGTGGCTTTGCTGTAACATCACCGTAACAAAAGTACAATCTGGTGATATAATCAAATTACGTTGTTCTTGATGCACAACGTTTTGAGCACCGGATCTGTGAATGTAGATATTCTGATTACATTGCATTATGTTGATCATATGAACTTGTGGACGCGATGGATGAAGGAGCGTCCTTGATGCATCTAGACAACACATCGGCGACGACATTGAGACTTCCCTTTATTGATCTAATGCTGTAATCGTACGGCTGTAAAGCCAGGCTGGCTCTAGCTGCCTTTGGATTAGTAAAACGAGCTGTCTGTAAATAACCCAAAGCTCGTTGATCAGTCTCAAGCGTGAAGTGAGCTCCCAAGAGGTATCGTTGAAGTTTATTGAAAGAGAAAACGATAGCTAGCAGCTCTCTTTCCACGATTGGGTACTTTTGTTCTGTGGGGGTTAGCTTTCTGCTCACATACACAGTAGGGTGCATGTGGCTTTCAAACTCTTGCATTAGTGTTCCCCCTACTGCGACATTACTTGCATCAACTCTGAGAACAAAAGGGAAATAGAATATCAGGTAATCGTATAATTGGCGATTTCGAGAAGGCGTACTTTATCACGTTTAATGCACCATTACACGAATGTGTCCAAATTACATTCTTTGCTGCGTAATTCTTCAGCAACGCAGACAACACTGAGGTTAAATCAGAAAAATTTGGTAAAAATCGCCTGTAAAAATTTATTAACCCCAAAAGACTTCGAACTGGTTGTTTTGTTTGAGGGATATCTAGATTAAGAATTTTGGACACCGCAGAATCTTCAGGTTTTAAAACACCACCTCCAACCTGGTGACCGAGAAAGGTAATTTCAGAAAAAGACGCACATATTACAAAAATTGATATGGCTATTTGATATGGGAAAAAATATAGACATTCATTTATTTGTGTATGAAAATGCTGTTTATGGTAAAAGCGAGATAATCCATGTTTGATTCACACTTTTGATTATAGGAGTAATCGTTCTGGATATTGATCCAGCGCAAGGATAGTGCGCTTGCGTTTGTACTTATTTTTTAGGGCCAGAAAATATATTAATTTGCTTATTGTATTTATGGCCTGAATTCATATGTATTACATATTATTAGTACAAGTAGAATCAGTCCTATATTGTATATTTTGGATTGGTAGGAGGGACTAGATTCTTGTATTCCGGTCTAGCGGAAGTATGAGTTGTCTTGACAAGTCGTGATGAGTTCCGATGTACTGCTTACAAATGGCGGGGTACGTTTTTCTAGAGCTGGTCCTTTCGTCAGGAAAAAAATGTCTTACGACGTGGTTTTTCTTCTGGAGGAGATGGTGTCTCTACGATAGTTTGTGTTAGAGACTCTCCTTATGTCAGTATATAGATGATTCGGACTCCAGGTAAACCCAGCTCCTATTTTTGATGATCTCTCGTCGGTTAGGCCTAGCTTGACTTTTGTGCTTCGCTATGCTAGTGCCGTGTTTTGTATCGACGAAGATGACAGATTTTCCTGCAGCGGTTATGGCTACGTGAATTAACTTGATCACCGTAGAGCTGTATGGAAACATTTATGAAATCCTTTATATACCCATTGTAAATTAACTCTGGCTTATATTCTCCTTCCTATGAATGAGTGAACGACAACTCAGGGAGGTAGCCATGTTGGATTTCGGTCATCATATGTTTTGATCACTGCCAAGAGAACAGATTATTTATCTTATTATCGGACAGTGACAGAGAGATCTCAATCCTGCTAGAAACCCCCCTACGTGGTTTCATAATCTATACTACAAACTATGGACGTCAAGTAACTTTTGTTATTTATCGATTCGCCTTCACTGACGCGTTTAGTCAGATAGGGGAATGCGGCCATAATGTATCATGACATTGAACTTTGATGTACTGCCATTATTTCTGAATGTGTCATGACTTCAGATCTGCTATGTATACCTACAAATTGATATGTCAACGAACCATGATGTACTCGTATGTCCCAGTGTGTACGTCTGAATAAATTGAGTAAACTAAGATTCCAGCAGTCTGCATTGGTGCCTTGTAGACAAGTGTATGAGTGGTTATATTGGTCAGCACACGAACAGTACACCATTCGCGGTAATCACACTCTACACTTCTACTTCATACATACACCATCCTGCGTCGGCTGAAGTGACCAAGTTTAGGGCCTGCTTCCCCTGGAGCCTTTGCCTTCCCTAACTCAGGACTAGGGTGAGTTACCCATTTACAGCTGGGTAGACTGGAGCATGCCTGATCTCAACAACACACCACTCTTCCATACAGACTGAAACTTTACAGTGGTGTACTACAGGTGTAGTAAGAAATAACGTCTTTACAGTGGCGAGCCAGATTCCTGGGTCCAGCTTACGCAGTTTTGTGTTGAGAATCACAGTTTACAGCTGAAAGAACATTTGTTTGAACACATCAACACCAGTAGGACAGCTATACAGTCGATGTCAGCTTGACCTGTATTACCGATAGGATGCTGTATCTAGGTCAGCGCTTGTTGACAGTTTTTCGCTGTACAGACAGTATTACACAGGACAGTGGTATCAAGTGTAGAAAATATCTGGAGCAATATTGTTGACATTTCTCAACGTACAGAAGAATCACAGTGTTGTTGAACATAAAGTGCATAGTTCATCGTGGGATCTTCATATGCTCAAAAGAGAAAAAAATTGACAGTGTAATAGTTTAGAATTAAATCTGTTACTCAATAAAGTGGCAAGTTATTAGAATTAAAATAAACTGTGCCTGCTTTACAACACTATACCTGCAACACATTCCATTCATGACATAAATTATATTGTATGCTATATGCTATTTATGCTTACATGTTATTTGTTATGTATTAAATTAATTTATGTTCTGTGTGACTAGTACAAGGTATGCCGAGTTACATTGGTCTGGTACTAGTATTCGATAGGTACACATTTTCTTAATTGGAAATTTGTTAGCAACAATTTGCTGCTATTTCTGTTAGTTGTGATGAGGTGTTCTTTTCTTCGTTGTTTTTTGTTAATAATTTTGTGTTCCTTAGTTTTGTTTGATTTGTTTGTATAATTGTAGGTCTCATCTTTTCTTTCATTTCAGTTTTTTACACCCTTATGTTTATACACTGTGGCGTTATTTGTCTTGTCATTTTATTATTGCAGTTATCATCACGGATTCTGTGATCATTTTTTTTTCATTTCTTCTATTTAATTTAATTTGATCTCTGCAAATGTTTTCAGATTGTCTTTTCTTGTTTGTCCTTTGTAATGTCTTTAGTTGACATATGACGTATAGTGGTATACACTGATAGTATAGTACAGATCAGTACTCTCTGATTGTTATTGTTATAAAACAAAATGTACAAGACCTTTGTAAGGCTTGTCTCCCAAGGTGATTGGTAAAGGGAAATATTTTTTCCACAGGTACTCAAGTGATCTTTGATTACATTGAGGTATACAAGACCTTTGTAAGGCTTGTCCCCACAGTATTTGAGATACAATTATTGTTGTCCACAGGTACTCAAGTTATCATTGGTTATTATAAACCATACAAGTTTGGACTAAGACTAAGTCTATGGTATAGACTTGTCTCCCATTAACTTGAAAGAGGGTAATTTATTTACTTTTTCAGGTTTCTGATTTAAGAAGACAATATGTCTACATTAGATTATTTCATTACACAAGGAAAATCTCTTGATAAGACTGGAAAAGACTTAGAACAATGGGCTGTTGCTCAATATGACAAAGCATTAGCTGCAGAAGAGAAAAAAATTGCTGCTGCTGTTGAAGAAAGAAAAGCTGCTGCTGAGGAAAAAAAAGCTGCGGCTGAGGAGAGAAAACTTCAAATAGAAGAAAAAAAAGCTGCTGCAGAAGAAAGGAAAGCCTTAGCTGAAGAAAAAAGATTAGAAAAAGAAGCTGATACTGCTGCTGAACTTAAGAAATTGCAGATGCAAGTGGAGGAAAGGAGATTTGAGGCAGAACAGAGAAAATTAGAAGTTGCTGCAGAACAGAAAAAATTAGAAGCTGCTGCAGAACAGAAAAAACTAGAAGTTGCTGCTGCTGCAGAACAGAAAAAACTAGAAGTTGCTGCTGCTGCAGAACAGAAAAAAATTAGAAGCGGCTGCAGAACAGAAAAGATTAGATAGAGAAGCTGAAGAGAGAAAAGCAATAAGAGAACATGAGTTTGAATTAGAGAAATTAAAATTGACATGTATGAGTAATGTTAATCAGGCATCTGGTGGTAATGGTAAACCCTTTGTGTACAAGGTCAAAGTACCAGCGTTTAACCCTACCAGTGATGACATAACATTTTGGCTTTCTAGATTTGAACGGGCTTGTCGATCTCATAATGTTGACAAATCACAGTATGTGAATCAGTTGTCTGAAAATCTAAAAGGGGAGTCTCTGAGTAAGTTATATTTTGTTGAAGAGGCCGACAAAGACAATTATGATGCTGTTAGGGCAGCTTTGATAAAGAGATATCAGCTGTCTGAGGAAGGTTACCGTCTTTTGTTTAAAACAATGAGACCTGAGGTAGGTGTAGAATTCTCAGAATTCATCTCAAAAGCACGAATTACACTTTCACGATGGATTGAATTATCCAAAACAGAGAAAACATTTGATGGTCTTACGGATTTATTGCTAAGAGACAAGGTCATGTCTTCTGTAAATAAATCATTCCTAGAGTTCTTACATGAGCGTAAACCTAGTACAATAAAGCAAATGGAAGAATATTGTGACCAGTATGCCACGGCACACCCTGACATGATTCTTAGTAACTCTAACATTAAAGAGAGTATGCCAGTTGCTTCGGCAACAGAATATAATCAGAATTACTCACACAAATTCCAAGGAGCTAAAAATAAATTTGATAAAAAGGTTAATTGGGATAAGTATCAAAACCAAGATAACCGCTCAAATCAGAGTTCTTCTTCGAAGAACTGGAATCGGGCTGATAGTCCTCGACACGCGAGGGGTGCCCATAATGTTAGAAATTCTCGGAAAGGGAGTAGCTATAGGAACTACCCAAGTGCTTCATGGAGACAAAAGAAACAATATTACAGGGATACTCAATATAATGAGCATGATGATTATGATCATGCATATTATGATTCAAACCCAAATAGGGGTTATAACAGAGGCAATAATAATTATAGAGACAATTATAACCGAGGTAGATCACAACACAAAAGACATGGTAAATCTTATTACCAGGCTAACTCTGCACAACAGGAGTTCCACGACACCGATAATCAGAATAATGATAAAAAAGACTCCAATAGTGTAGCGAATTCCGCTTTTGATTTTGCTACAGCATCTGAGTGTTCGCAATGCAAAACATTATTCGATCCAACCACAGTGTCTACTTTAAGCTGCGGTCACCCACTTCCCGCTCTCCATGCGTCAATTGCGCATAATGGAAGGGGTGCTCTTGTCTTTAATAGGGGCCTAATAGTTGGTACTCCGGTATCAATTCTTTTCGGCTAGGGGTGCACTACCATTGGAGTGAGGCAATCAGTCGTAAAATCCTTCTCGAGCTACAGGCAATATAGTCAAATGTGTAACATTTGGTGGCACATTGGAGAAGTACTCCACTGCCATTATCAATATTGCTACGCCTTTCTTTACAGGAGAGGTGCAAGCATGGCTCTTGCCGAATCCGATCGCTGATCTTATCATCGGTCGCATTCATGGAGTGAAAGAATGCACTCCACAGCAAATTTCTAATTGGGAAAATGTTAATATGCAATCTGCTAATGCAGTCATCACTAGGGCTCAAGCTCTTAATATGCCACAATCTTCACATGCACAAGATAATGCAGCCCAGATGCAAGATGAGCCCTTGGAGAGTTCCCCCGATTCCTTACTCACACAGCAGGAAGATGATCCTACTCTAAAGAAATTCTTTACTCTGGCAACAAAAGGTGATCCGAATAAGGATACAAATCGTAAATCTTGGATTACGATGAAGAATGGCGTACTTGTACGTATGGTACAAGACTCCGCTAAGTCCATTCATTCTCAAATCCTTGTGCCTAAAAATATGAGAGTTAAAAGCTTACAGCACGCTCATGATTCGCAGTGTGCTGGACATATGGGTTTTTCCCGTACTAAAGCTAGAGTTCTTCAATCTTTCTTTTGGCCTGCTGTGAATAAGGACATACGAATCTATTGTCGATCTTGTAAAGTATGTCAAGAGATTAAATCCAGAGGTCCACGCCATGATGCACCTATTAAGGCTGCAGACATTCCCATTCGGCCATTTCAAAAAATGGCGATAGACATCATTGGTCCATTTAAGATAAAGTCTGCTAGAGGACACCAATTTATTTTGACGTGTGTTGTTATGTGCACACGTTGGCCGGAGGCTGTTCCTCTAAAGAGCATAACTACTGCTGATGTCGCAGATGCTCTTTGGTTAATATTTTCTCGTCTGGGGTTTCCAGCAGAAATATTATCCGACCATGGTACCCAACTCATATCGGATACCATGTCTCAAGTAATGTCGACTCTGAAGATAGAGAGATCGCTGAGTAGTATTTATCATCCTATGTCCAATGGGATGGTGGAACGTTTGAATAGAACACTGAAAAACCTACTAGGTAAGATAACAGAAGATCATCCTCAGGATTGGGATAGGGTTTTACCCGCGGCTCTCTTTGCATATAGAGAGGTCGCCAACGAACATACAGGATTTTCTCCCTTTGAACTTGTCTTTGGCGCGAAACCGCGAGGTCCTATGTCCTTACTGCATGATCTTATAACTGCTGATAATATTGTCGATGACACAAAATCCTCTTATGAATATGTCATCGCACTTAGACACAAGATTATTGAAGCATGCGAATTGGCAACTGCTTCTTCTGAATTTGCGAAACAGAAGGCAAGGGAATTTGCCAATAAAAAGAGATGTTTGCGTCAACTTTGTCCAGGTGACAAAGCATTTGTCTTGCTACCTTGTAGGGGAAAAATAAGACTTTCTCGATTTTGCTTTGGAAAAGGTTTGGTCCGCCGTGTTGTTACTCTCCTCCGTAAACGATAAAATTATCTCATAGGGTTTCCGATTTCTGGGTGTTAGTTAGTAGGGGGTTTAATGTTGACTATATCGGTCCGAATTATTTGACGTGGAAGCGTTTAAAACCTTTACAACATTCAACCCTTGAATGCGCACGGGAATTCCATGAACGTCCTGATTATTTACAACCTGTTTTCCATGCAACGGACGATTTTCCAGTCCAACATGGACAGTACTCCAATCTTCTGTTCAGTTTGTATTCAGGATGAGGAAACGTAGTTTCTCGTGATGTAAATTTTAACCTTTTCACTTTTTTGATTCCCTCCTCACTCTAAATGATATCAATGGAAAGATGTTTGCAATTTCTCCAGAAAATTTAGAATTATCTCCAGGAGAGCAAGAAGACAAGAAAACATGTTCTTGACTTATTTTTAGAAACAATTTTCAAGGATGTCCTTACTTTCCTTACTGGACATTCCTGGTTTCAAAACGGAGTGTCATTCAAACACATGACATTAATTCTTACTACTGACCATAGTTCCTATAAAGAGAAGAGTTCAGTCCGTATCTCCATTCCGAATAACATTTTTCAAGCACAGGTTTGTTTAAGAGAAGGATAGAAAGAGTTAGATGGGTTGATAGAAGGATTTTTTGTTTTAAAAATTTATAGAAACCATCTACCATCAGCATATTCTTTCGCCGATGGTTTATAGTACGGAAAAGGGGAAAATAAAAAAAAAAAAGGTGCAAAAAAAAAAGGACAATAACATACGTCTTTGCTTGGTATTATTCGCAAATTGAATCAACGTGACTTAAAATCGATTGGCTGAGCCTATGCCTTTACTTAGAAGAGGAGGCTACTTACGAGCACTATCGAATTTCTCATCTGTCTTTTACTACACATCGATTTGTCGTCCTAAGGGATATTGGCCAAAGTTCCACTGTACCGAAACACGCCAAACAGTTTTACTGCTTCTTTTTTTTTTTTTTTTTTTGTCGGCGCCTTAGGGGTACTATCGATTTACCACGCTGTTTTCCAATGTGCGAATTTCATGTCCTTTCGGTCCTTATGTACGACCCTGTCTGACATTTGTACGCATGATGCGTCCGAAGCCTATCTCATCAGCTCAGATTTGTCATTGCGTA
Organism: Oreohelix idahoensis; assembly: GCA_024509875.1. Classification (NCBI taxonomy): domain Eukaryota; kingdom Metazoa; phylum Mollusca; class Gastropoda; order Stylommatophora; family Oreohelicidae; genus Oreohelix; species Oreohelix idahoensis. Next base: position 326,649 of record JAMPIV010005482.1, read on the forward strand.
TCTGGATGGACATCTGTCTTTTTCTTGTGATACTTGGAACGATCTCTAATATTATGTAATAAATTGAACTATTGTCTAATCTTACGCGTAGCATAACCTGACAGCGAAAACCATTCGGAAAGCATGTAGTGGTTTTAGGCGAATAAATATCTATTTCTTAGGGACAACTTTTGGTGCGTGTTTGGTCCATGGGTTTCTTAATATAAAGAACAGAAAGACCATAATTGCAAGTTATAGATACTTAACATTATTCTATTCCTAATAAGGACTTAAAAAGACAAGTACGAATTTTTTGGATAAGGTAAGTCTTCTTAGGTCAAATTACCAATTTTATGTGACGATTCATTCCAGAAGCTGTCCCTCCATTATGTCAAACCTCTTTCTTCCTTGCTAAAGAAAGGGTCTCCTAATGTAGATCCATTTGGACTCAGGAATGTCCAATCCTCCGTTGGGAATAAGGTTAATGTTTTTTTTTTTTGTTTTTTATATTTTTTTAAAACTATGTTTTCTACTTTTCACCTTATCCTAGTATTGCCTTTCTAAGGATTAAGACATTTTTGTTCTTCGTTGAGAGTGGACGCTTCATCCACCGGGATTGGAGCTGGCAAACTTAATGCCATGGACCTGTACTCTGGGAACCTCTTGCATCCGGTAATGTTATATTTACCTCGGAAAACTTAAATTCCGCCAAGAGAAAAGAAACTACTCGGTTCCTTTGAACCGTGAATTAATGGCTTATGGATTATGGTCAATCCCTTAAAACGTGCAAAGATTTTCTTCGTTGGGCTGCGCATTTAATTGTGGCAACTGACAGAAGAAGGCTCTTACCGGCTATTAAGAGTAAAAATCTGAAGAGCGCGAGATCAACGCGAAACGGTGTTTGCTCTACAGCCCATTTCATTTTTTCGGCGTGCGAGCTAATCCGTGCTGTCAGGAAATGGTGATGGCAGATAATTTTGTTCTAGATGCCAACATGATTCCATAACTACGTTTTATTAGACAACCTTTGATACAGTTTTTGTTTTTCTAGGTTTTTAAATGTGTACACATATGTAATATATCATTATTGAAAAAAAAATATGATTTGTATCACTACTTAGCGGTTCATTGATAGGTATTCACCGCTGATCTTTCAATGTTTTTCGTCTTTGATGATCATGATGTTAAGATATCTTAGATGGAATTTATGTATAAACTAATGTGGAAATTGTGTCATTGCTAATATTGTAGTATGCGTTGGTGACACCTCTCTGGAAATATTATACTTAGAGAAGTACTTTCTCTAAGGTCATAAAACTTATGCTTATCATCTGCGCATTGTTATTGGTGCGTTGTGAGCCTATTGTATGTTGCTCCTAGATGTATTTCAAAAAAAAAAAATGTACCATTTTTTTTTCCCGAGGGGGGTGGTAATTTGTTTCGTGCATATTTTGACGCACATATTACAAAAATCGATATGGCTATTTAATATGGAAAAGATATAGACATTCATTCATTTGTGTATGAAAATGCTGTTTATGGTAAAAGCGAGAGAATCCATGTTTGATTCACACTTTTGATTATAGGAGTAATCGTTCTTGATATTGATCCGGCGCATGGATTGCTCTTACGTTTGTACTTATTTTTTAGGGCCAGAAAATATATTAATTTGCTTATTGTGTTTATGGCCTGAATTCATATGTATTACATATTATTAGTACAAGTAGAATCAGTCCTATATTGTATATTTTGGATTGGTAGGAGGGACTAGATTCTTGTATTCCGGTCTAGCGGAAGTATGAGTTGTCTTGACAAGTCGTGATGAGTTCCGATGTACTGCTTACAAATGGCGGGGTACGTTTTTCTAGAGCTGGTCCTTTCGTCAGAAAAAAATGTCTTACGAAGTGGTTTCTTCTGAAGGAGATGGTGTCTCTACGATAGTTTGTGTTAGAGACTCTCCTTATGTCAGTATATAGATGATTCGGACTCCAGGTAAACCCAGCTCCTATTTTTTGATGATCTCTCGTCGGTTAGGCCTAGCTTGACTTTTGTGCTTCGCTATGCTAGTGTCGTGTTTTGTATCGACGAAGATGACAGATTTTCCTGCAGCGGTTATGGCTACGTGAATTAACCTGATCACCGTAGAGCTGTATGGAAACATTTATGAAATCCTTTATATACCCATTGTAAATTAACTCTGGCTTATATTCTCCTTCCTATGAATGAGTGAACGACAACTCAGGGAGGTAGCCATGTTGGATTTCGGTCATCATATGTTTTGATCACTGCCAAGAGAACAGATTATTTATCTTATTATCGGACAGTGACAGAGAGATCTCAATCCTGCTAGAAACCCCCCTTCGTGGTTTCATAATCTATACTACAAACTATGGACGTCAAGTAACTTTTGTTATTTATCGATTCGCCTTCACTGACGCGTTTAGTCAGATAGGGGAATGCGGCCATAATGTATCATGACATTGAACTTTGATGTACTGCCATTATTTCTGAATGTGTCATGACTTCAGATCTGCTATGTATACCTACAAATTGATATGTCAACGAACCATGATGTACTCGTATGTCCCAGTGTGTACGTCTGAATAAATTGAGTAAACTAAGATTCCAGCAGTCTGCATTGGTGCCTTGTAGACAAGTGTATGAGTGGTTATATTGGTCAGCACACGAACAGTACACCATTCGCGGTAATCACACTCTACACTTCTACTTCATACATACACCACCCTGCGTCGGCTGAAGTGACCAAGTTTAGGGCCTGCTTCCCCTGGAGCCTTTGCCTTCCCTAACTCAGGACTAGGGTGAGTTACCCATTTACAGCTGGGTAGACTGGAGCATGCCTGATCTCAACAACACACCACTCTTCCATACAGACTGAAACTTTACAGTGGTGTACTACAGGTGTAGTAAGAAATAACTTCTTTACACATGCGTACAAACGTAGCAGGAGCGTTAGCAAGACCAAAAGACATATAGTTAAATTGAAACAAACTTAAAGGTGTAGCAAAAGCTGTGTACGGTTTAGATTTGTCAGATAAAGGAACCTGCCAATATCCCTTTGATAAGTCAAACTTAGTGAAGAAAGTGGCAGTAGATAGTCTGTCAAGAAGTGATTCAAGAACGGGAAGAGGTTCCGCGTCTCGGATAGACACTGCGTTTAACCGTCTAAAATCAATACAAATTCTTATAGATTTGTCCTTTTTCCTGATTAACACCATAGGAACACTATATACTGAATTGGACGGTTCTGTTATGTTTAATTTATTCATCTGTTTTATCTCATCTTGTACCTGAGATTGCAAATGATTTGGGATAGGATACGGTTTCAGTTTGATCGGCCTGAAATCCGTTAACATGATATCATGTTGAATGACATCAGCATGCCCAGGAATATCCGTGAGCACATCTGAAAAAGATTGTAGTAAATTAGAAATCTGATCCTTCTGATTAGAATTCAAAGAAGGATCAATGGAAACATCTTTCCAAGATTCAGTTGCCAACAGATGAATATCAGGTAACAGTAGAATAGATTCACCATTATCAGCAAAATCCGAAGTTTCCTCCTGAATTACTGCCAAAGAAGAACGACGATCAATAGATTCGTCAATAGCTTCGAAGATAGGACGTAAATGTGGTAGTCTAGTATGAAACTGTTGTAACATATTAATGTGAAAATCTTTTTTCTTTTCCTTTCACATCCACAACATAGTCGACATCTGATAATTTTTTTATGATTTTGTAATGACCTTTCCAAGAAATCAGCAATCTATTTTCCTTGTTCGGAAGCAACACAAAAGCTTCGTCTCCTGGCCATAATTGGTGCAGTTTCTTGTTTTTATTAAAAAACAGTCCAGCCTTTGATTTTGCTCTTTCCGATGACTGCACTGCTATTTGGCATGCGTCAATAATCTTTCGCCTTAAATTTACGACATATTGATAAGAGGATTAAACATCCTCGTCCATATTAGTACCATTATGATTTAACATTTCCTCACGAGCTTGTGCTCTGGTAGTAACAGCATTAGCCATTATTAAGTGCTTTTTCTCCCACTTCTCAATGTCTTGTCTGGAACATTCATGGATCCCTGGGATGTTTCCTTGGATAATCCCAGCGACAGGTTTATTTAATAAACCTGCAAGAACTCTACGAGTAAAATAAGGTGTATCCAGAAATACCTCCGCTGTAGGATAGTATTCTACCGTTCCACCAAAAGTAATACACTTAACTTCCTTTCCTGTGTAATCTGATGGGTCCACCATCGATCTTTGTATTCCAGTCGTTGTTGCACCTGTATCTCGCAACAGTGAAACTAATTTATTGTTAACAAAACCCTTATCCAGTTCCAAGGAACCTGTGTTTTCAACAGATGACATAACAAGCAAAGGGTGTCCACACAAAAGTCTCGGTACTCTCTGTGGCTGAAACAAAGATCTGTATTGAGTGCAGTTTGTACTATTAGCTAAGTCAACACTGCAAGCATTTGCATGAGAAATAGGCACATTGTTTTGGTTTGCATTATTGTTACTGACATCCACGACAGCATTAACACGTTCTGGGTTTCTTGCCTGTCGATAATTATTGTTCTGAAAAGAACCTCTATTGTTTGTATAATTGTCATTATTTCTGTGGAATGACCTATTACCTCTGTTTGATCTGGCATTATAACCTCCTCTATTTTGATAATCATTATATCTGTTTAATGATTGAGGTCCATAATAATCATTATTATTATGATAGTTATCATATCTCTGAAGCTGTTGAGATTTCTTATTAAAGTTATATCTGCCTCTATTGTTGCCACATTGAACGTTTCAATTCCATCTATAATTCTTGTCAATGTTATTAGATCTTTGTCTAGAAGTGTTATAATTCATCACTCTGGCTGAAACTGCTGGAAAAGAACCCTTAATGTTATCTTTGCTTAAATTCTTGTTTGGGTGTGCGACCTGGTATTGTCTACCCAATGTTTCACAAACAGACAACTTATCTGGTTTTCTCTCCTGCAAAAAGGATTAAAAATCTCCACTAATGGAGGACAAAACTTTACCTCTTAGAATTAAGTAAGATAAACCTTCAAATGTCTATTCAATGTTAGCAAGATCAATATATCTAGAAAAGTACATTTTTATTGAGGCAATAAATTTTGTAATGTCTTTTGCAGAATCTGGCACTAGTGATTTTAATTTCAGCCTATAGCCATCCTCATCCAATTGAAATATCTTAAGAAATAATACTGTAACAGCATCATAGTCATTTCTAGATTGGTCATCCATTGTACACACAACCGTAAATGCTTCTCCGACCAATAAGTTCATGAGCCTACTAGACCATGTAGTTTTATCGATATTAAACTCATGACAATAAGTCTCTTATCTACTAAGGAAGCATGAGATATCGTCAATGGAAGAGTTAAATTTAGGCAAATTTACCTTGATATATTTGTTATGATCTCTTCTATGTTGTTGCAATCTTAATTTCTCAAGTTCAATCTCAACTAATTTAATTTCTTGAGCAAGTTTTAACTTTTCCTTTTCAAGAGCTAACTCTTCTGCTCTTCTTTTTTCAGACAACGCTTCTTGTCTTTTTTTTCTTCCTCTTGTCTTCTTTTTTCTGACATTTCTTCTTGTCTTATTTCTTTTTCTTCCTGTCTTCTTTTTTCTTCCTCTTGTCTTTTGATTTCCTTGTCTACACAGGTTTGCAAAGCTTCCCCTCCAAACCAAAATCTTTTGTAACCTTTACTAAATCTTTCAAGGTTGCCATGCTTTACTCTTATTGTACCTTTCAATAGCAACAAATAAAGTAACTTTATAATATTATCACTTTGAAAAATATTTTCAATAATTAAATCACCACTTCAATTCAACCAACTTGATGCTTTAGTAGCAAAATATACAGATGTTAATGATGGAGCACAAAAGAAAAGTACAAACAAGAAGACAGAATACAGTAATTAGAGCCAAAAGAAGCAAATGCTAATGGAAAACTTAGGCAGAACTATATGAAATAGAACAAGCAAACAACATGTAGCTCTATTCACACTTATGACAATACAACACAATTTTTTTACAACATATATCACATCTATTAAATAAAAAATAGCCAGCTAAGGTGTACAATTGCACGAACAAACATGGAGAAAACTTAAGAAAAAATTATATTGAACTGGACTATAATCACAAATTTTACACTTAACCGTACTTCACAGCTAACACTCAAAGGTCATGATTATTTCAATAGTAGCAGATTCACACAGCATTGTAAAGCCGGCCCCACTATTTGAAACAATCACACTCCAAAACCTGGGGAAACGCTCATGAATCTATCGACCAGTCGAAACGGTATTGACAGGTTCACAAGTCTCTCCTACCTCCCACAGATTACATACACCACGACAATAAAACAGGCAACATAAAGCTGAAAAAAATAGCGCAGGCAAAAAAGATAATTCAGTCACACGCTGTATGAAACATAAACGTGACTTATCTGAATGCCAGGCCTCAAAACTCCTCCCAGTTTCAATGTCCGTTCCTCCTAGCACCGATGCGAACTGGACACAAAAGACCGCTCACTAGGTCTAGCAACGCTGTAACAGCTGACACGTTTCAGAATCCACTTGATTCACCGCTGTCATAAAGATACGCCATTGTCGGCAGAAAATTATATGCTTTCATACATCGAGATGCAGCAGGTATAATCTTCTTGAACAACTGCTCTTTCAATACTTGAACAGATAAAGGACTGTAAAGTGAACTTGTATCCAAGCCTTCTCAGAATCTAGCAGACGACACGTGCGCCATTTTGAATAACTGGAACGAAGCACGATTGCAGAAGAACTTCTGTAGCAAAAAATGATCAAACGATCATCGGCTTGCTGCCCCTATTATTGTTGGGGTATAATTAGGTAGTCTAATTTCTCCCCGCCGAGATCTTTTAAAGGCATCACGTAGCTGGATCTTGGCTTCCAGCCTGCCTAGTGTATATTTGGTAACAGGCCTCTAAGTCCAACTTTTTAACAGCCTTCTACGTGAAATCAGTTCTTAACAGTCAAAAACTTGACAAGGCCAGTTTGACGTTGAAGACAATATATTCATTTTAATACAGGACGAAGCTCCTTATGTATTTGAATCCATATAATAATCAATGGCATTCACTAGCCAGTCCATGAAACACGTCTATCGTCACGTAGTCTAAGGACAAGATGTCTTATGCATTCTGCTGAAATCTTTAATATAATAGTTCCACACTCACTTCTTTCATTTCAGCATTCGCTTGTCCATTTAAATATAATCAAGCATAGACTCAAAACTGTAGGACGATCTAGCTGATATAAATTCATAAAGACTATCACAAGAGTACACTTTCTGGAGCTCGTCATAAACACGTCTTTCACACACAGTGAATACACATCGAAAGAGGACGAATACTAGCTCAGATTTGTCACGCAAGGCCGGCAAAGAATCGTCTGCCAATTATTAGCAGACTATGTGACGTACTTCCGGAGTAGTCCGGGCAACGCATATCATCAAGGAAGTATGTATACAAACCATGTCGAGTGCGACAAAACCTGTTAGGATTTTACACATAACAACGTACCCTGGTCGAGACAGAACCAGAGAGCTTGAAGACAATCAGGGTAAGTAATGGTGGTATTCAGAGAGCTGGCATCTGATAAGAAAATATGTTAGCTACAATCTACGGAGAGCTGAACAGAGGAGAAGGTTATGGGAAACTGATTAGTGTCTTAAAAAATTAGTGGCAATATTTTGTCACTTCTCAACGACAAATTACGTCATTTGTTATCACACAAGAATTTCAAAGTAAGCTGTTACCACTTCTAAACTACTCTGCATGTTGTGTGTCATTACTTATGCGTTAGAAAAAAAAGAATGTTTATTAAATCATTAGAGAGTAAGTAATGGGTCTTATAATAAGCAAACTTTAAACCTTCGGAAATAATCCTCGCCTATAATAGTTGATTTTAATAAATACACATATTCTTTATTCAATTTTAAACTACATACTAAAGAAACTAGAGATACTTTTACGGAAACAGTGAGAAACTTGAAATAATATGAAAGCATTACTCGGTAGAAAGGGAATTATTTATTATAATTTCTGTTGTATCTTAAAAATCACAATTTTCAATTCAGATATCAAGTCAGTCCTATGTCTGGCTCTGAAACACGGAGAACAAGAAAAATCACAACTAAAAAGATACAGATTTTTATAAATGGGTGCTTGTTTGGAATAGAAGGATTGAAATGGTATGACAAAGTCACAAATGTGGACTGATGACAAGAACCAGAAAAGTGTCAGTGGAACAAAATATTAGAAGAAGGTGCTGAAAATGGATTAAAAACTCACTAAGGAAACCTGTTGACAGCATTAACAAACATTGCTTATATTGAACTCCCCAAGGTAGGATAAGTGGAGTGAGATCAAGGAACACCCAGAGAAAATAACAGGAGACAGACAATGAAGAGCATAAACAAGACATGGATATATCTGGAACTGATGAGACGAGACAGGAAGATTTGGCTTTTTTTTTTTTTCTAAGGTTTATGCTTCTTGACCTGAAGGGTGATGATAATGACGATGTTACACCTTACCTAAAAGACTCACGTTTACTGGATCCTTGAAGCCTTGCTTGATAAAACAGATAATGTTAATGATGTTTGCCACAACGCCAAAAATGCTGATAGCTTGACACGTCACAGAAAATATAAGCCATTGTAAAATCCTCGTTATTTCATCACTTAGCAACAGTTCTGGTTTAAGATTTGAAACCTGTGCCCTGGGTACATGTTCTTCAAGGTTTGAAATACTTGATGTGTCTTGCATAGCTAACGGTGTACGTTGGTGTGCCTACAAAAATGTAAACAATGGTATAAATGCAGAGCCTGAGATGGCACGTAGATTATATGAATAGCACAAGAGACAACAGTATTATTAGACGTAGTAATGACTCAGAAAATTGTTTGTAAGTTTGTCCTACAGAAGACATTGATGCTATAATAATAATAAATAATAATAATGGTTATTATAATAAAAATAATAATATGCATTAACATAACAGAAAAAACAGCATAAGAAGTACCATATTAAACTATGCATAAAGGTTAAATTGCGCTGTAAGATTTATATACAGGATGATTGAAATAAGCGGTGTTTTTAATTATTTTATTTAATCACTTGTTTCATACCGGGATGATAAACCTTATTCATTATTGCCAATGGTGAGACTAATTAGCAACAATACACTAACAATATTCGCATTTAAAAGAAATACTTAGTAGATTGCTATTTTCCGGCAAGGCACAGGAGGAGATGACGGATTGTTTAAGAGTAGGTCTTCTTGCTCCACAAAGTAATAGCCTCAGAAACCACCGCTACAAGAGAGCATGAGATGTCTGGGGCGAGCTTCTTGTACTAGGGAAAACTACAAGGAAGCTCCAGGGTTATTTGTGAGAAGAAAAAGACGGGTCAGAGTTTAAAGGGGAGAGGGGAGCTACAGCGAAATGCTATTTTCCTTATTCATTAGAGGACTTCAATGAAAATGCACACACTTAACCTGCGTCAATCATAGCTACGCATAATGAAGAGTTTGAAGGTATTTCATCATTGCTTGCCATGGAAACGGTGGGCATATTGGATTCTTTTGTTCTATTTCAATTTGCTAAGCCTTTTTTTTTATTTACTAAACAATAAATACCAAATTTAATCAGAATGTTTATCACTAAAAATGATTGGATTTTTGATAACATATGTAGATTTTGAGATTTAGAACTTTATTGTATCTAAAAATATAAACCTTTTCATTTTTTTCAAAATTTAACATATTTATTTGCAATAAATCAAAATTTTGATAAGATATTAAAAATGAGATATGAAAATAATTTTATTATCCTCTGGAAAGTATTTATGCCGAATCTCATAATGATTGACTAAACAATGTGCACGTTTTAAGAACATTAGTAATATAAAATACGTTTCTGAGAAAAACTAGATTATCTTCATAGGATAAGCACAATTTCTGAAGAAACTACTTTTTATCAAATCCAAATATACCTACTTAGAATGTGTTCTGACAAATGGTTTGTATATATTTAGATTCAGTGGAATATAAATTATCCGAAAATAGATTAATCCCAATTTTCTTTTTTGGGCTGTTTTGACTAAAAATTCTATGTAGCTCCACCCCTTAATGATGTATTAAAATCATAAATAACACACCAGAAAGTAGTTTACTAAGCATCATCGTCCAATATCCACCACACCTGAATTTAAAGTATATTTCAGCAGACAATTTATATAACACCCCGTGTTTTTCCCGCGGGTTTCTGATCTGATAAGATAAAGAAAGAATGGGCATACTGACACCTGGTATGTCGTTCAAGGCAGCTAATATGAGGTTGTACATGACGCTGAAAAAACTTATCATGTAAATTAAAGTGGCACAGAGACTACTGCTGCAAAAGTATGTGAATTCTTGGTGCAGGGTTCCAGCAAGGGGATATAATTTGCAAACTTTCTGCATCACAAACGGCTGAAATGAAATAACAGGAGTACATGGATACAAATACTGAATAGAAGAGAAATCTACTACCGACAATGTGGACATTACATGCAGCTTGGAGTCTTGGGGATTGCCACGAGGGACAGTAATGATCAGAACAATCACGCACAAACACCAGACGCAAGGTCTCAATCAATCCCAGAGACTGAATGCCAGCACTTCCGATACTTAAGATTCCAGTTGCAATGATCCATCTTTGCCTAATCTGACTAAACACCGTGTACACTGGTCATTGCAGCGGTACAGCATTCTCTAAACAACTTTGATAAAATCTTTTTTTTCGGATTTCAGTGTATCTGGAATTCGGAATAAGTCAAATCTATATGAAACAGGTATATGTATTGCACGATCTACTTCCTGCGATCCAATCAACAAAGCGGTGGAAAATTAAAGCTAATTTTTGACATATTTTTAACTTCGGGTTTAAAGGGACAAATATCGCCTTCTATCATTTAAATTTCACGAATAAAGTAAATGTTAGTTAGGTAACTTGCAGGTATTACTGGGAGTGCGATGAACGTATCTCGGGATCCTTGCGACACTGCGCTTTTACATTTCTGTTAGAGAGAGCTAGTACAAAATCAACTTAAGGTTCAAAATTATTTTCCCCCCTTCAGTCACCTAGAGATCTACCAAATGATGCCATGAGATCTATTGGTAGATCACGATGAACCGGTTCGCGACCTCTTGGTTACGTGATGCGGGAGGACCAATTTCCAAGAAATAACAAATTTACTACAGTAATAGAATATATAATATAATTTAAAAAAATAAAAGTTACTAATTTTTAAATTAAGGAAAGAGGAATGAATAAATAGTTTTGTGTGATCTGTAAAATATAACTCTAAATTATTTAAGATATAATAAACAGTTGTAAAAAATAAAAACATTAATGAAAAGTTCACAGACATTGAAAACAAAGACCACGTTAATGTAAAACCAGACAGAAATAAAAACAAATTAGGTAAATAGATTTACAAAAGCCATAAAATAAAAAAAATACCCTTGGCTAATAAGATGGATAGCAGCTGCCTTAACTGAGAGATCAGTTGCATTGCGCGTAGGAACATGGACATTAGAACCAACGCGCATTTGCGCTGGACTACCCCAGGGTTCTTCACTATCATCGGTGCTGTTTAACATTTTCACAATAAACGTAGCCACCATTCAGTCAACTGGGTTAGAACGAACATTGACTTTTGCAGATGACATACTCATTTACAAGAATGGTTCTGACCGACAAGAGATGGTCAATAGCATAAACGGGACACCACATGAGGTGGTTAAATGGTGCGGGAGACACCGGCTCCAAGGATAATCCCAACAAAGCATGTGTGCTTTGGTGCTCCATCAACAACTCCATTTTGAAAGCAGATCTTCCAGACATTACTTTCAGTGGACAGAAAATTGAAAGGTAAAACAATCTGAAATACTTCCGAAAAGCGTTCCATCGTGGGTTATCATACAAGTACCATGTTGATAAATGTAAACAGAAGTGTAACAGAGGTCTCACAGCCTTAAAAACAATGGCCACAGCGCTTATCTGAAACAGAGACCACTATTTCTCCTGTATCATCAACTAGTCATGCCTGTAATCGAGTATTGCCTGGAAATACTCAAGCTGTCAATATCACAATGTGAATGATTGGAAAGATTTCAAAATGAAGGGATGCGTGTGGTCTTGGGCTGTACGCGAGATACCCCCATCGTGACGATACAGTACATGCTTGGATTACCGTCTATTCTATCCAGATATAGAATGGCCCAGTCAAAAGCCTATATGCGAGTAACCAAAGACAATAGGCATCCCCCACCCCGCATATAAATATCGCTGACATTAAGAGAGCGAGAACAAAGCGGGGAATGTCATGGTTGGCACAGGCAGAGGCAAGTAATAATCAGGTGACCACTGTTGAAAAGATATTCAAAGGGGAAGAGTGGAGTAATTTAGATGAGAACTAGACTAATTACCAACAAGTCATCATCAGTCTGGCAGAGAATGCAGAACTTAGGCCAATGGGAGAGCAGAGCTGGAAATTCATCAACTGATAAATGATCATGCTGGGGTTGATGATTCCATTATTTACACTGATGTGTCTGTAATTTGTGGTGAAAAATCAGGATGGGGCTTCTCTGCTAGAGTAAATGACAGTATCGTCACTGAACATTGGGTTTACATAATAACAACCTCCAGCATGATAATGGAGAAGAGGCAGTTACTGCAGCCTTAAGCTAGCTGTCTGAGACTTCATTAACAAGGGCGGTTATTGTATAAGACTCACAATCCATGCTTTGGAATCTCCGGCGTGAATGGAAAACCTTCATAGAAGCCACGAATCTTCAGGAACTAGTGTGGATCTTTTGTTCTGGTCATGCAGGGGTACTCGGCAATGAAAGAGCTGGCAGACTAACTTCAAGAGCACCCATAGATGGTGAATGTATATGGATACGAAAGAGATACTGAGGGCAAATAATGATCACCTGTTAGAGAATGATACTTAATCGATGAATCATGAAGTCTAAGATTGCACTAATTAGGCACAAAACGTAAGACCAGCAGGGATGGACGTATGAGAGGATGCGTCCGGCGTGTATACAACCAACGCGCAAAAGGAACACTTAGCATTTATGCCCTTCGATATTTTCTGAGGGAGACTGAGCATCTATGGGTGTGCCCGGGATGCAGTGACGTCGATTTTTATCACCAACAACAACACAATAAATATAATATAGAAATTGATGGAAATTTTAAAAAAAAATGGTGATATAGATCACACCGAATGCATTCAATTGTAAGTAACACAACTTTGAAAAAAAAAAACTCAATTAAAAACAAACAATAAATATAATTAATACCGTAAAATTAAGTTGAGCAGGATAGATTATACCAAGATGGTGGCTCAGCAGAGATAAATAATCTCATGTCACTCAGCTTTTTCAAATGCCTTTTTTATTAAATTAAAAAACAGACTCGGACGTGGTAACGATTCAAGCGAAAAAGATTGAGCTTAAAATGTACGAGAGAGAGAGAGAAATAGAGAGAGAGAGAGAGAGAGAGAGAGAGAGAGAGAGAGAGAGAGAGAGAGAGCTAGAGAGGACTTGAAGGACTATATCTTAGGAAGAATTTTTGAATCATAACATAACGCAGTTTCTTACACTGCCCAGACGTTTTGTCGATTTATTTACCTACGAGTTATTATCATGTTTCTTAACCACTCATTTATGAGTATGGATCACACACTGCATTACATCATTTCGCAGTAACGAAAACGCGTTGCGCATTATGGCTTTAGATAAGTCTTTAACAATTAATGTTTTTATATTATGAGATTGCCAGCATTATGTACACATTCTCTCTAGTCACCTTTCATGAGATACATCAATGAACATTAGCTCTGTACTGTCAACGAACCACACATTCCTCCGGAGGCAAGATGCGGTGCGCTTACTAATAACAGCCCCGAATGAGGACGGTTTAAAGTTTTTTTTTTGTAAACTCTAACTTCCCTTCGTATTTTATTTTAACTACTCATATAATTTTATGTTGTAATATATGAGTTGCAATATATTTATTTCGCGTACTAGAAAAATAAGAGATAGAGAGAGAGAGAGAGAGAGAGAGAGAGAGAGAGAGAGAGAGAGAGAGAGAGAGAGAGAGGGAGAGAGAGACAGAGAGACGGAGAGACAGAGAAAGAGAGAGAGAGAGAAAAAAAACAAGAACAACTTAGAACAGATACGCTCTGGCAAAAACATTGAACCTGAAAAATTGCATATGCTGTCTTAATTTAATTAATAATTATGGAAGAGCAAATTTATTGCACAATCCTGATCACATCAGGCGTGTCGTAAAAGTCGACTAAAGTGAGCTTGTGCTCGACGATAACAATATAATATATATTAACAAAATAATTTGGGAACGAAACCACGACTGCAATAACACTTCAGTGATTTTTCGATAACGCATCGGGACCACTACAGACGTGGTCCCACATTCCACGACGTCCTCCCAGATAAATTAAATAGTTTTTGACTACTTCAACCACGCATTTATATGTCTTGTGTGTTTTTTTTTATTTTTTACTTGTGTTCTTTTATTTTGTTACATCTAACCGTATATTTTATAGACGACAGAGATACAATTATTTTCAACGTTTTATAGAGTATGTTCCTGTTTCTTCGAAATAGGGTCAGTTCCATCAAAAAATTTAGATCAATTAGTACTGTACAAGTAGTTTGCACTCAACACTTAATGTACATTTACAGCTGTGATTTCTGAAGCAATGTGTTTTACATTGTAAGTTGTTTACCTCTGTTCAATTGTGTTTTAATAGCCTGTTAACTTATGGGAGATGTGGTTTTCTTTGTTCTTTATAATTATTTATAATTATTTAAAACACACTAGAATAATAGCTAGAATTTACAAATCATTTCAATTTTGCAATCAAAAATAATTTAATTAGCAACAAAGTAACACTCAACAGATCACCTTATAAAAATTGTGACCATTAAAAATGATGATAAAAACGAAGAAGGATATAAATGTGCCATAAATAACGAAAGACATAAGAAGGTAAACAGGCAGCAATATCCTGTTTTAGTTTGTGGTATTTTACTAATGGGGTGATCACACTAGCCACTACAAATCACACTTAGCACCGTTATAATTAGTAACAAAATTAACGTGTACGTGAGTTAATTCTATTGCACACTATCAATATTAAACAAGGTTAGAATTATGTCTACGTTGTCTAAGTAATTATGTGGAGGTTAAACCAAACAGTGACCTAACGGATAATGATAGTTTTAGTTTTTTTTTTATTCACGGTATGTCGTAATTATATGTCTTGTTACATCGTCATTGAACGTCTTATGAGTAACACGACTCAGATTAGCAGAATGGTTGTAATTTACGGGAAACGAATAGTATCAGTAATTACTATCTATGCTTTAATACGCAGGGATTGTCTGAATTAACATGTCCAATGACACGTCCTGTAAACATCTACTTTACGACATCTCAAGACAGCAATTAAACTTACAGGACCCAGTGCAAAGGAAGCAATGAAAAATTGATCAAGGCACAAACGTAGATCTATATTTTACTGTTTGCCTAGATACTTTATGCTAGAGAAAGGTTATCAATTGCATTTACCTAACTGATAGAATTTTGATACGCTTAAATAGGCAACTCAGTCCCTCATTATAACATATAGGATATGCAGAGTCGGCACTGGGGATTCTTAAAGGTGGGTGAAGCCACATGGCGGCGTCGCTCTCCAATGTCGTACTCTCGCGAAACTTAATTTCATGATACGCATGTAGATTACGTTGTAATTTCAGTCAGATATGTTCACTGTAGCATCAGATACAGAAACATAATGCATTGATGGTTTTATAATATTGTTGAAGGTAAATTTTTTTTTTTAAATTCGTGATCATTTTTTTCGTAAGAGAAAAATAAAGACATCTAATAAACAAAAACCACATATTTAAGAAATGAAATCAATATAAACAAAACATACTAGTAGATCAGACATTAAACCCCGAATCAATCACTTTCAATTGTTCTTTTACATAAAATGTTAGTAGTATATTTCTGCCTCCTCCCCCCAAGAATCAGTCGCACTGCTCACGCCGCCAAAATGCAGGCTCTGCCATATTGTTATATCATAATATATAATAGTTATACAACATTTCCACATGGTTAAGCCTGTACATAGGGGAGGACGGAAATAAATAACGGAGAAAATTGCGTATGCACACCGTACTGTAGCCGTGCCATCATGTAATCGTTATGGCGTCTGTCGTTTAACAGCGCCATCTTGTCATCGCCATAGGAAGGGACGGATAGACTTGATAAGTGTGGCCAGCGGGTGGGCTTGAGCGTCAATCTAGGGGGTCAGAAGTGATGACGATCGGTGTGAGCGGCCCTGGGCCCATGTCAGCGGGGAATCGGCGGCTGGGGCAGACAGACGTCTTCACATATCTGGGATGCGTGGTGACGCCAGTCGGCGGAGCTGGCGGAGACATCAGCGGCAGAGTGGGCAGAGCAAGAGCGGCCTTTTTTTGGTCTGGACAACATCTGGAGGTCGTCTCGGTACAGCAAAGGCACATGATTAAGATTATATCAGAGCTGTGTGCTTTCTGTGGTTCTCTGTGGTGCGGAGTGCTGGAGAGTTGTAGAGGGGGAAATGTCGAAATTATCCTCTTTTCGCAAAACATACCTAAGAAAAATTCACCGAATCTTTTGACCGAGTACCATCGCCAGCCAAGGTCTGCTTACTCGAAGCAAGCAAGAGGACATCCACGCCATCATAGCTGTCAGACGCTGGAACTGGGTTGGCCATGTCCTCAGAAGAGACCCCGGTGCCATCGCGGAAGCAGCTGTGCTGTGGACCCCTGAAGGAAAACGAGGTAGAGGCCGACCGAAAACAGCTTGGCGAAGGACTGTGGAGGCTGGTGTGGAAGGGGGGGGGGTGAACCGGGGATGGAGCACTGTGCGAAGGGTGGCCGCCGACCGAGCAAAGTGGAACCAAATTGTTGTTGCCCTACAAGAAGCCACAAGGCGTGATGGCCACTGACTGCTTTGACGGTCGGCGGTTAAGGCATTTGCGTAAGACACTTTGAACAAGATTATGTCTCTTCTCGCTCCGTATGGAGCATATGGCCACCAGTGTGGCTGGCCTCCGCATGGAGACGGCACAAAGCATTTAGATGCTCTTGCAGTAGAGGTTTCGGTAGCATTCTGTGTTACATGGTGAGATTGCCAGCCTCATGCACAACACCACACTAGTCTGATTAGACGACATGCATGGGCTGAGCGTGTGTGCATGATTGTTGAATGTTTCAGGAAGCGTGGAAGAAGGACAGTTGACAGGTGAGAGCATGGTGTTTCTCATTATTTAACTATTATGATTTTAACTAGTCGGTGCTTTGTTTGCGTTTCAGAATAGCACTTGAGCACTGGCTGGGTTTTTGTTTCGTTTGGTTTACTTTATAACGTTTGCTTTATGTGCTTGTTGTCGTTGATAAGGTTGCGTGAGTAAATACAGCCCCTGTATTAGAATCAAGAGTTTTATTGTTGTACGCGTCAGTGCGAGTGTACATCATCATCTCTCGCCCACAATATCACAATTGGTGTCGCCGACAGGATGGCGCTGTTAAACGACAGACGCCATAACGATTACAAGATGGCTCGGCTACATATTCCCAGCCTGATTTTGTTGTCGTCCCGACCACAGCACTACCTCTGGCGCTTCAGCTGTAATCTCTCAGATCGTCTCGGGGCAGGACCCTATATCGGCTGCAGGGCATACCAGCCTTGTTCGGGCGTTAGACCATGTACGTTCTCCCCAGGGTCTGTCTCATCTGGCAAAGCTGGTGCTTCAGGTAGGCCTAGTGTCATATCTACCAGATCTGGAGAATCATCTTTTTCTTTACTTCGTCTCAGTTTGTGCGCCGCAACCCTCATCTTCAGATCTTCGTTTCCTGCTGGTCTTATCACATAAGGACCATCGCTAGCTTCTGGAATTGCTGATACAATAAATTTTTTGTTGGACCACACGTCTTGTATTTTGGCTCGGTCAGTGTAGTGCACTCTTTTCCGCACTCTTTCACCCACTCTCAATGGTGTGGGGCCTGGAAGCTGATTACTTCTCTCCCTCCTATCAGCGGCCATTTTCTGCATTCTCTGTGCAGCTTTTTGGTGTGCTACTTGTAACCTCTCTAGGTGACCTTGCAGCCACTCATCAGTTGTCTCGGGCTCTTCATCTGGGCGCGTGCCTATCATGAAGTCAAGAGGAAGCCTTGGTTCTCTGCCGAAGAGGAGGTAGTATGGTGAGTACCCTGTCGAAGAGTCGGGGGCGGAGTTGTAAACCATAACCACCTCAGCTAGATGCTCAGACCACCTTCGCTTCTGGTTGGCTGCCATGGGTCTCAGCAAATCATGCAAGGTCTTGTTGAAGCGCTCGAACTGCCTGTTGCCTTTAGGATTGTAAGAAGTAGTGCGGCTCCTGTGGACTCCATATATCCTGCACAGCTCTGCGACTATCGCTGATTCGAAGTTCCGGCCTTGATCAAAATGTATCCTCTGAGGAGCTCAGAGATACTGGAACCACTTCTCCACCGGGGCCTTGGTGACCGTGGTTGCTTTTTGGTCTCTTGTTGCATTGGCAATGGTGTACTTGCTGAACACATCTGTCAGCACTAATACGTTCTCAAACCCTTTAGAATCCCGCTCTAGCAGTGTGAAATCCATTGCTACCACCTCGAGTGGCCTGGAAGCAATCAGGCTTACAGATGGCCCATGAAACTTCAGTTGAGGTGCCTTGGCAATGTTACATCGGTTGCATCTGCGACAAAACACTTCAACATCAGTTGTGATGCCTACCCAGAAGCACCTACTTCTCAGCAACTGTAGCATGCGCTCTCTTCCCTGATGGTCCACCCTGTGAGCAGAGTCCAGTATCCGTGGTTTCATGGACTTAGGTATTACCAGTTGTTTTTAATGCTGGATCCATCTGATCCCTTCACTGTCCGGTATTGCAGTGAAGTAAATCTGTGTGACAACACGCTCAAATTCACCGGTCAAAACAAACTAACTAACATATTTCTAAATCTATAAATAACTACAGTATTTGAAATCTGTCTGAGGGCCCAGTCAAATTTACCGCCAACAATTTAACTACAGATTTGAATTTTTCTAAGAAACAAGTTAAAAATTACCCCCCCCCACCCCCCACACTCTGATTGGTTCTTGACTTAGAAAAAATTCAATTTAGTAATGTTTTCACATCAGGTTAAGATCAAATTTAATTACAAAAAAATTTACCAGATGGAAATGCAAAGGAATAACTAAAAGTTTGATATTAAAATTAAAATCGGTCAACTATGATATTTTTGTAAGTTCCATTAGCCTAGGAAATAGCAGACATCTGATTGGTTGGGTGTAGTTTGATAAAAATTAACAACTTTTTGTAAGTTCCATTATTAGCAGACCCTGTAGGGTAGAGCCAACAGCAGTAGAATTAGTTTTAACTGGAACTGTGTGTGTGAGCAGATTTTATTGTGACCAAGTTATAATAATGGAACAGAATTTCCAAGTTATTTATTTTCTCATGTAAATATAAAGTTCTTGATTTTGAAAAGAAAAGTACTGACCCAAAAAGATTGAGGTTCAGTACCATCAAATTGTATATATATTTTCAGACAGTCTTACTTACTTACTTTTCATTAAAGTTAAAGTTCTGTTTGAAATTTTAAATTGTTAGAATACATTACCCTAGACACTTTGCCAAATAACACCACACAGATATTCTACTGTTGGTGAGATCTAAAGGGGTAGCCGATAGGGACCATGAGAATTTCATCATCATTATTCCTTACTCTGGGAACTTACATAGCTTGACCTCACCTTTTCAGAGAAGGGGGTATTTCTTATAAGACCAGTCTCTTATCTGGTACTATCCTGGTATCCTCTGATACATCTATTTGTCCAGGTTAGCCTATAATTAGTAACATCAAATTCTCTTATTACATATTGGGGGCTCGTGTGGGATTTTTCTACCATACCCTGGGGCTCTTACTGTAGGGAATAATAAATCTAATAGCATTAAACAACTTGTGGTGAATTGGATGAGCTTTCATTGCTTATAGTTAATTAAGTTAGTATTTGTTAAGTTATAATATAAGTTAATAATTTGTGCATGAGAGAGAGAGAATGGCAGACTTGGCAAAATTTAGATCTGCTACAGTGCAGACGGCAAAATACCTTGGCATGAGTGGGGATATTCTGATTCAGTACGTAACTTCTGAATGTGATAAATTTATAGACAGGGAAGATAGGAGGTTAGAAACAGAGAGAAGATTACAGTTAGAAGCTGATAGGGAGGCTAGGAAATTAGAGGCTGATAGGGAGACTGAAGTTAAAAGTTACAGTTAGAGGC
The DNA here is from genome assembly GCA_024509875.1 of Oreohelix idahoensis. Lineage (NCBI taxonomy): Eukaryota > Metazoa > Mollusca > Gastropoda > Stylommatophora > Oreohelicidae > Oreohelix > Oreohelix idahoensis. The sequence goes on from JAMPIV010005482.1 coordinate 347,167, forward strand.
TGAAAGAGAGGTTAGGCAGATGGAAGATGAAAATGAGGCTAGGCAGATGGAGGCTGAAAAGGAAGCTTAGAAATTGCAGATGGAGGCTGAAAAGGAGGTTAGGCAGATGGAGGCTGAAAAAGAGGAAAGGCGTTTGCAACCAGAACACGGGTTAAGACTAAAAGAAATGGAACTTCAAGCACATGTTATAGATAATGGAAGCAGCCCAACTACCTCTGAATCTAGTGTAAGTCAGGGTGCCTCAAATTCAGCCATGAATTTCCACTTAGATCCATTTGTAGAGAAAGAAGATTACATTGAGTCATTTTTAAATAGGTATGAAAGACTAGCTACTAACTATGGTCTAGAGAAAGAAAAGTGGAGCCTAAAATTATCACAAGGGTTGAGGGGAAGTTCGTATGAAGTTTTCTCCAAATTAAGTAGAGAAGACAAAGAAAACTACGACCTCCTAAAACAAGCATTGTTAGTCAGGTATGAGAAGAATGCTTAATTTTACAGAAAGAAATTTAGAAATAGTAAGCTGATGTCTGGAGAAACATACCACCAATTCTCGGCAAGATTAGAGACCTACTTGGAGAAATGGACTGCTCTGGGGAAAAACCAAGACCTGAAGGAAATAATTATGAAGGAGCAGTCAAGAGAGTCCATGGCTCCAGACATGAGAAAATTTTTCATGGAACAAGGTGCTGAGAGATTGGGGGAGATTCTCAATGTTGCTGAGAGATATCAGGCAGCACAGAAAGAAGTAGCTGGTATTAGAAAGAAACAAACAGATAGTAATAGAACCCCACCAGACCAGGATGATTATAATACTAGGGATCAACCACCTAGAGTTAAACAAACTTATGATAGGCCTAGATTTGATCCTAGAGACAGAAACCCTCAGGTAAATGAAAAGAAACCCTACAGACCAGAAGAAAAATGGTATAAAATATGTAGGATGCACAATCATAATACAATTGAATGTGGTAGGAAAGTTCCTCCATATCACGCTGCATGCATGGTAACAGTGGACAAATGAAGGAAGAAACTGACAGACAGTCAGATAGATCTCCATCATCCCCCTATCTGTGAAGAAGTAGTATGTAATGGTGCGAAAGTCAAGTGCCTTTACGATTCATATTTGGAATATGACTCAGTTGTGAGTGCAACCCTGGTGCACCCTGACCAGTATAACACAGACAAAGTGGAGATACAAGGGGCATTGAAGGATACAGCTACCATGACACTTCCCGTAGCCCGGATCAATGTCAAAACTAGGTACGTGGAAGGAGTGATTAGAGCAGCAGTGTGGGACGAACCTAATTACCCGCTGGTGTTAGGAAACAGATATGTGTTTCTAGGGAGCCCTATAAAACCTGTAATCATGGCAATGCTCCAGGTCAGGTCGACCTCTAGTAAGGAGGAGGAACCACAACTTACTATTCATCTTAAACAGATGAAAAAGGCCCAGGCAAAGGACAAATCATTGAAACCTTGCTTTGTCAAATTGCCACATAGCCATAACCCCCCAAAGAAAGGACAATTTTATTTGAAAGAGGGACTGCTCTACAGGAAAGCTGGAGCAGGACCCAAAGGATATGGACAGTTAGTACTGCCATGGAGTTATATGAAACAAGTTATGGCACAAGCACATGTTGATCCAGACGGTGGACATCAGAAGATGGGTACCACCCGTCAAAGGACATCTGTGAAATAATTCTGGCCAGGCGTAGCTGTAGACATTGTAAAATTTGTGGAGGCCTGTGACCAGTGTAGCAAGGTACATTCCACAAGTTGGAAAGAAAATAATAATCAGATGCTCGAAAAGCATTATGGAGAACATGGGTTAAAAACAAAAAGGGAAATAAAAATGATACGGTAGATGTAGTGGATAAGATGGCACTTTTTCACAAACAGTCTTCAAATAAAACATTTACAATGGCAACTCTGCGTATGGCATAAAGAGTAAACATAAACACAGACCAGTCTCACCCGACACAATGTAGATCGGAATTCGTGGATTTGGCGAAAAATAGAATCAGTTGTCAGCCAAATTTGAAACTGAAACTGTTTGGAAACCCCAGAAGAAGAGTTGGGAGCGGGCGTATGAGCAATTGGGAAGATGTTCAGCTCGCTTCACAATACGGCGGTGACAGTGGTAGTTGACCGACCCTATACAGTCCAATTGGAAGTATTGTACGGACATTGGATTGAGATCACACATATTATAGCAAATGCTAAAGGGAGAATTGAATTCTGCTGCAGAAAAATTCATTTCCCCATATCATTTGATTTCACCAGTGACGTTAGGCGGAGAGAAACAGCTGGTGAATATGGCCTTTATCTGAATGGCAGATTATTGAGTCATACATGAATATTAGTAAAGGGTGCTTCCAAAATCCAATCAAGCTTGAGCCCAGACCAATTGTTGGCTGTGATCATTGCGGAGGGGCACATTGACTTCATATGTTGCTTTTTGGGATTGAAAATACTCCGAGTGTTTTATCCAGGCTGATGATGAAATTACTGGATCCCCTACATAACTCTGCTATCACCAATTTTATAGATCTCCTCCTCATAAATATTGCAACCTTGAGGAACATCTAAAAACCTCTGGACATGTCATTGGACAGACGCAGAGAAGAGTAATGGTGAATATTGATTGATAATCAGCATTTACCAGGCAGTAGCACATGCAGCTGTTTATTAACACAACCTGCAAGAGATAGTTGGATTGCAGAGGTCTGAGGCAGATTTCTTGAGTCGTGCCTACTTTGAATGACCCACCTGCAGAAATCCAGGATCACACTAAGGTATAGTGGAGACGATTTGAACGTCATTGTAACACATATATGAAAGCTGCACTAGTAGTTCACGCTTTTTAACGGGGGAGATATGTAATGAAGTGAATCTGTGTGACAACACGCTCAAATTCCACGCTCAAAACAAACTAACTAACATATTTCTAAACCTATAAATAACTACAGTATTTGAAATCTGTCTGAGGGCCCAGTAAAATTTACCGCCAACAATTTAACTACAGATTTGAATTTTTCTAAGAAACAAGTTAAAAATTACCCCCCCCCACCCCCCACACACACACCAGCCACAACATTTATCGATGAACGTAGTAAAATTTAACAACCAATCAAATCGTTACCTGGTTTTTTATAAGGACAAGAAAATTTTGGTTGACGCAAAATAATGCCTATTTTGAGTTTTTGACCGAACCTAGATAATTTATTTCTTGATAACTAAAGATACTTAAAATACAAGGAATATCTCAATTTATAGCGCTGATATTGCTTAACATTTACCCATAGAGATTCCCTCATACAAAATTATCTTGACTTAGAAAAATTTAATTTAGTAATATTTTCACATCAGGTTAAGATCAAATTTAATTACAAAAAAATTAACCAGATGGAAATGCAAAGGAATAACGATAGAACGATAGAGAATAATTGGCCGTTTAATTATCACTTTTGATAATTAAAATCGGTCTGCAAATAACTATGATATAAAATAAACAAATTCGGTCAGATTAGACAAACACGCTTAAAACTGCTCAATTCTATAGCCTAGGAAATAGTTAACTTTTTTGACTCGTCATCTGATTGGTTGGGTGTAGTTTGATAAAAATTAATAACTTTTTGTAAGTTCCGCCATTATCCTATAAGCTTCCAAGCCAAGCTGACATATTCATAAAGAGACATAAGGACAAGTCGTTGCCGTCTGTACTGCGAGCTGAGTGCTATAGCCCTTTAATGCCGATCAGCTTGTGTGTGTGAATATTCTTTACTTGAGGGTTGTATTATGAAGTACCTCGTTGCTGTAGTAAACTAAGAAGAAGAACGTGTGGGAGTTGAGCGCTCTGAATACAAGTGGAGCTAGACCCCTTATCTTCAGCCAGGAGGCACATGTTGGTGCTCCTGACTATTATCATCAGAACAGCAGCAGAACAATAATAAAGATAAGTCATTTCGTGCGGCAAATGACGACTCATCCAAAGCTCTTCCACCGAAATAAACTTACCATTTAGAATGATGACAATAGCAGACCCTGTAGTGTAGAGCCAACAGCAGTAGAATTAGTTTTAACTGGAACTGTGTGTGTGTGCAGATTTTATTGTGAACAAGTTATAATAATGGAACAGATTTTCCAAGTTATTTATTTTCTCATTTAAATATAAAGTTATTGATTTTGAAAAGAAAAGTACTGACCCAAAAAGATTGAGGTTTAGTACCATTAAATTATATATATATTTTCAGACAGTCTTGCTTACTTACTTTTCATTAAAGTTAAAGTTCTGTTTGAAATTTTAAATTGTTAGAATACATTACCCTAGACACTTTGCAAAATAACACCACACAGATATCCTAATCTTGGTGAGATCTAAAGGGGTAGCCGATAGGGACCCAGAGAATTTCATCATCATCATTCCTTACTCTGGGAACTTACATAGCTTGACCTCACCTTGATTGTCTATACACCCTGGCTCTTTTCAGAGAAGGGGGTATTTCTTATAAGACCAGTCTCTTATCTGGCACTATCCTAGTATCCTCTGATACATCTATTTGTCCATGATAGCCTATAATTAGTAACATCAAAACCGCTTATCACAGGTATAACAACCCGTCTGTCACTTCGAGGCGGTTACTCTGATAAGTAGTTTCCTTGCAGCCAAGGGGATTTTTCGAGCATCTCTTCCTGCAGGTCTGGTGCCATCATTTACAAACTTCCTAACCATCGCTACCACATCATCAGCTCCCTGGAGATTTATCAATTCCTCACGCGAATAGGTGGGAAATGCTTGAGTGGTTGCTGGTGCTGTAGATGATTCGGCAGGTACCCTTTCCCTGATTCTGGCTTGTTGCTGCCATCTTGCATATGCCAAGACTTTCTTTGTTCCACCTTGCACTTGTGAAAGGATTGCTCCTAGTCCTTCATATGATGCATCTACCTCCAGGATAAAACGGTAGCGAGAAGGTAGGGAACTCTAGTAGCTGTGTGGAGGTTAGCGCTTTTTTCAGTGTTTCAAAGGCTACACACTCTTTGGTCCACAACTCTCCTATGGGTGACTTACGTCGTCTTTTAGTCTGCATGCCTTGTTTGAGTACAGCTACTAAATCATGTAGCGGTTTGGCTATCTTCGCAAAGCCCGGCACAAATCTGCGGTAGTAACTGGCCAATCCCAAGAATGACCGTAACTCAGTCTGGGACCGCGGTACAGGGGCCACTTGAACAGCCTACACCTTGTCTTCCATAGCTCCTATTCCATCTGCTGATATAGTATGCCCCAAGAATTCAATCGTTGTCCTAAACAGCTTACACGTTTCTCCATTCAACTTCAGCCCCAGCTGGCGTAGCTTAGAGAATACTTTCTCCAGTCGGCTCAAATAGTTAGTGAAGTCAGCGGAGTACACTAAAATGTCATCAAGGTACACTAGTATCAGCTGGAACACTAAATAATGCATACTGCTCTGCAGTAATCGTTGGAAGGTGCTGGCCGAGTTGGCTAAGCCCACAGGCATCCTGGTGTATTCATAAAGTCCAAAAGGGGTAGTGAAAGCGGTTTGGTCTTTCTCATCCATTGCTACTTGACAGTAACCACTTGCAGATCAAGCGATGAGAGTATCTTTGCTCCTCCTAGCGCATCCAGGTACTCATCTACTTGAGGCAGAGGGTAGGCATCCCTCTTCGTCTTGCTAATGAGTGCCCTGAAGTCTATGCAGAGTCTTTTTCCAGACCAAAACTATTGGGAAGGCCCAAGGACTGCAACTCTGCTTGATTATTTGTTTGTCAAGCAATCATTGCAGGTGATCCGTTACCTCTCTGTAAGGCTGCTTAACTGTGGTGTCATATGTTCATGGGATAGTGTGCATTACCCTATCAGTGTATCCTACATCTGTCTCATCTGTGGCAAAAAGATCGGCATAGCGTCTGAACAACGCTTTTACTTCCTGAACTTCAGTCTCACTGCTCTCAAACCCGGTAAGGTCTATTAGGCACATCTCTTGCTCTGGATTTGTGTTTCGTGGACTTGCTGACAGTTCTACCTCTTGAGCCCCTACAACTCTAAAATATGTACTGCAGTCCACCCAGCTTCTGTCAGTACTCTTACTTGTGTCCCGGGAGCTAAAAAAAAGTCCTCATCAGCCAAATTTATGGCCTGAATATCACAGCACCAACTTCTAAAAATAGTCAATGTATGACTTATAATCAGCCCTCTGTGCTGTAATTCTCTGTTTGGCTCAAAGAGAAAAGTTCTTTCTGACTGGCCTCCTCTCCTGCATTTGACTGGTATGGCCCTGATCGATCGAGCCGGTATGTGGGTTTGCTTTCTTCCAGACACCCATACTTTCATAGTCTGATTTCTGCGTCATCCTCTGATCCCTTGGAGGGTCCCATCTTAGTATGTTCTGTATGTTTGGGATTTCCACAAGGACATTAGTACCTATGATCCCTGGTGTTTTTTTTTCTGGTTTCTAGATCCTTGTACCTCCCTGACAACATAAACTCCACAGATTTTCACTACTGTGATCCCAACTTGTATGTCCACAACTAAGTGACCAATATATGAGATGGTGGCACCATTCGCTGCTGTCAGGCTCAACCATCTACTCTCATCCAATGGGAGCCCTACAAACATATCCACGAACCATTGCTCTGTGATGGTAGACACCTGTGAATCTGTGTCAAACACACAGTTTATATCTTTTTCTTCCATCAGTACTATTCCTTCAGGACGACCTCCTAACATCTTGATCCTGTTTTCTTGGTGCTCTCCCTTCGTATTGCTTTCTTTAAACTTCTGAGTGGCGGTCCTTTTGGCTGCGCTCCACTTTGTGTGATGCTCTAGCCGCAGAGTTACTGAGCGGACAGCTCGCCACTAAATGTTGTGCTGACTTGCATTGGAAACATCTTCTAGGTAATGGACCACATGGACACCTGGCAGCTATATGATCCCCAAAATCAGCGCAGTTATAACACCTGATTCTCCGGGGGCCATTCCATACATGAGGTTTGTTTCTGATTCTGTACCTGCGACTGTTCCCGTGGCGTCTAGAGATGGTCCTCCTGTTAATAACCCCCACCCGCCGCACCAACATCTCTGTCTCCCTATCATTTGGAGAAACATGCCCTTTCCTTCCATTTACATTCCTCCTCATGCCAACCTGTAATTGCCTGCTACATCTACCTGTACTCTTTCTATTTGAGTCACAAAGCTCCCCTTCCACAGCCTGACTCCCAGCCACAGAGGGGTCTAGTTTAGTGCCTGTTGTGGGCATTCCCTCTGGACATGCCCTAAATTGTTGCACCAAAAGCATCGTATGGTCCTTGCCAGCCTTTTCTGCCTGCCTTGCATTTCAGCCATCTGGAGCTTCAGCTGTGCCACCTCTGCTCTGAGCTGCTCCACTTCGGCGTTTCCTTCTTGTGACCTGGGTGCCATTTCTTCGTCAGATGCTGTGGCTGTGGCTATCCCAGCTCTTGCTGTTTAACCCCTCCCAGTCCATCTCAGAGCATCACCTCTTATAGACACAAATGGTACTGCAGGCTCGTGCCAGACTCTGTCCTCCATCATTCTCCGCGTCAAGTCATCCATTAGACTGGCAACAAACTGGTCCCTTAGCACCGTTTCGTCAAACTTGACACCATTGGCTTCTCCTGCGCCTCTGCTGCCTGCTCAAATATCTCATGCAGCCTATGGGTCCACGCAGCTCTAACATCCCTTGCATAGTCCTCCACGTTTGTCCCCGAATGTTCCCCAAAACTTCTCACTTTCTTGTGGTTAGGCACCATTATGTACCGTATGTGTTCTGGCTGGAGCCGTGGACCTGCTACTGATCCCTCACTTTGCATCGCTGATGCACCGAACACTTGCTTTGGATCTGCATCCTCGTGCTCCCCTCTGCTCGTAGCACGTGTGCTCCTTTCGGCCATCTTGCTGCAAGAATGCACTGCTGGGTGTTTACAATATTTGTTCGTTTGCTGTTGGCTCGGTGTCACTGTCTGTCTATCCTGTCGACGACGCCAATTGTGATAAGGTGGGCAAGATGATGATGATGCTGTTGTGATACGTGATCACTTTCTTTCACACTCGCAACCGACCCGATCAACAATAAAACTCTGATTCTAAGGTATTTATTCATACAACCCTGTCAGTGACCCTAACCCACAAAGCAAACATTAAACAAAAAAAACAAAGTTTGGTGGCAGATCGCTTTGTGTGGATTTTTTAACAATGGTATAAGCGCCGTACCGTTCAGAAAGCAATGGCAAACTACTGAACGTAAAAATTGCCTAGAAAAATCACAAACAGCCAATAAAAGCTGGGGTTGATTGCCACGTCCTGTAAAGGATAAGCAACTAACATATATATATATATATATATATATATATATATATATATATATATATATATATATATATATATATATATATATATATATATATATATATATATATATATATATATATATATATATATATATATATATATATATATATATATATATAGTTACTTTCTCACTTATTTGTTCCTCTTCTACCGTGAGGTGTAGAGGTTCGTAAGAGAAAGCGCCACACTATTCTATCGGCTGTCTTCCTCCTGGCTTTGTTCTATTCTAGTCTTCGGTCCTTCAAATATTGTCCAATGTTGTCTTCCCAGCGGACTTTGGGTCGTCCTGGAGGTCTGGATCCCTGGCTCTTAGTTTCATATGCTTTTCGTGGTAGCCGATTTTCTCCCATTCTGCAGACATGGCCAAACCATCTCAGTTGGGTCTGTTCTACTTGGGTCTGCAGGGGTTGGGTTCTTAGGCCTTAACGTATCGTCTGGTTGCGGACCAAGACCTCTTTTTGTTACCTCAACCACCTTATATATATATATATATATATATATATATATATATATATATATATATATATATATATATATATATATATATATATATATATATATATATATATATATATATATATATATATATATATATATCCTTCTTCTTCTTCTTCCTCGTTCGCCTTCAGACTTCCACATTTATGACTTTAATAAAGGCAGCAGTCAACCCAAGGCTCCCAACATCTCCAAACAGTTTTTCGTTGACAGAAGTGGGTTGTTGCCATATGCTACTCCGTTCATTACTGTAGGTTGGGGAGTATTGCAGCAGGTGTTCGACTGTCATTGGGCTGGTACCGCAGGTGCAGAGATCTGTTGCACCAATTTTGTATTTGTGGTACAGATGGTATCTCAATCTGTTGTGACCAGTGCGTAGCCGAAAAATGATGACCTGTTCTTTTCTGGATAGTTGATGATATGCATCATTTTTCAAATGTCCCGGGTGCTGTCTTTCCCATTTGGACTTGAATGTAGCCTTTTATAGTAGTCTTTGCCGTTGCGTAAGTTGTCTCTATATCATTTTGTTGTAAGGCACCTCCTTCCTTAGCAAGTCTATCTGCCTCCTCATTTCCTGGTATGTTGCAATGGGCTGGTATCCACTGGATAGTGCACTTCTTGAAGCACTCGGCTAGTCTTTCAAGGGAGATTATCAGATCTTTCAATCCTTTAGTTTGGTGGCTCTTCAGTGCTGATATTATTGAGAGGGCATCTGAAAAGATTACTATCTGTTTTTCTGCCTGTGCTTTGCATTCAATAAGAGTTTCAGCTGCCTGTTTCAGGGCTTCTGCTTCAGCACAGAAGTTATTGCAGTATTTTCGAGTGGCAATTGCCATAGAGTGAATTCTATTCTTTAATTTTATGAGGATGCCGGCACCCCCATTTTCAACTGCATTTGTTGCCGAACCATCAGTATATGCATGTGTCCAAAGCTTTGCTGGAAATGTTTGGTCAATATACTTGGTTGCTATATACTTTCTTTGTGTTTCTGTCTGTGTTCCCTTACCTTCAATGCCTGGAATATCAGATTTTAACTTAGGAAAGCATCTTATTTTCTACATTGGGATAGTTGAGCTTGTTGGGATTTTCTTTGCAACTGAGCTTGCTAGTATGGTATTATTGTTAATTTTTTCTTATGCTTGGGCGACAAAGTTAGTTCGCTTGAGCCTGCCTCTTCCTAGCCTATTCATTCTTTGGTACATGGTATATATATACATTTTTTCTGTACAATGTTTACACTCTCTTTCCTCAATTTTTGTCATATAGGGACATCAGCGACTATCTTTTGCTGATTATGGTAATCAATGGCATTCGTTTCAACTCATATTTATATCTTGGATCTGTAGAGAGAAGTGTGGTTTACTAATGTGTAACACATTTCCTACCAGACCAGACAGTGCAGGGGCACACCCGATTAAGACGTAAACAAACGTGGGATGACCGCAGGCGATTATCTTATCAACTGATAATAGTTCTGTCTGACCAGTCTGTTGATTGTTAGCTAGACCGTGTAAAAAAGAATTAGCCATCTTAAAGAGATTACCTGTGATAGATTATGAAGTCGTGAATGTAAACATGATCGATAATAGACGGAAGCTGGCATACCGTATATGCACAGGTGACTTGTAAACAACATATTTATTTTTGTGGATGTCATGCAGACATTTTCCGTGAGAGGTGGGGGGAATATGCCCATCAAAATATACACAAATTGCATGCCATTGGCTTGGCATTTTAGATGAAAAAATACACCATTTCTGATTGGAGTCGTGTCATATAGTAGCAGTCTGGATGCGTGCCGAAAAAGCCATATAATCTATGGTCTTTTGAGTCTGGCACTGTGAAATTCAACTCGTCAAAAAGACAGCCAGACATACCAGAATGAAGGAATAGGATCAGGATTCCATTTTAAAGGACCGGACAACATGTTTAAGCTTGTTGTAGATTTCCACAACAACAACTCTACATTTATTAATACGGAAAGCCCGGAATCCTAGGAGCCTGAACACTAAGTCTTAGTGGGAGTATATTGTAAAGTAACACCCCAGACAACGTGTAATAGGCATCCTAATCAAGTTACCGAAGTTTTTTCTCTGAGCCAGATATCGATATTATCAAAGATCGTTGGGGTGAGTTCTACATTCTATAATTCTATATTTTGCATTTATTAACATGTGAAAATTGCTAGTGGATGTCCAAGTCTTACAAGGCTGGCAACCTCAGCATATAGAACGATGGTTTCATGAACCACCACTGCAAGAGCTGGTGATTGCTTTATACGGGCTTCTCATAGACAACCAAAAGGAGAGGTAATCCCAAGTTCTACGATATGGATAATGATAGAACTAATGTACACACTTATTATATTAACTTTTTCAAAAAAGTGCATATGTAAATGTAAACATGTTCAATTTTAAATGGAATGGATGTTTTCCGCTCACTGGGATTAACATTAATGCCCAAAGAGGGTAAATTTCTGACGGCAGATGGGATGGTGGAATGAAATTGAGGGAACACCTGATTTTATGTAAGTAAACCCAATACTCAGGATGGCATTTGTTTCTCTTTTATTTCATGATACTTGTCGGTAGTACCATATGGTGGTTCTTTCTGTGGAACAAGTGTGTGGTATAAGTGGCCTGCAGCTAAAGCTAGACACCTTCAGCAGACGGGTCTTAAGAGACGCTGGACCATATTCGCAATTACCCCACGATACTACGAGGAACGTTTAGCGGCCACCACACTTGACTAGTAACGAGAGTGGACCAGTCCATAATATGCAAAGAACAAGCACCGGCTGGAGCAGAAACCAACCGACATCTTACTGGCAGCTAAGTACCTATTCAAAGCTGCTAAGTCAGCTCCCTAATCAGACCATTACCTGAGATACAATTTTAAAGACACTATCTAATTCACCCCACTCTTATTTTTTACAAGTGTTAACGATAATTGGCTATTAAATCATGTTATCTATAAATAAACACATTTATAGCTGATTTCGTCCTTTTGAGTGAACTGCACTCGTATGTCATAGACATTTAAATATTTATAATAGAGCTATTAAAGTAGTATGTTACTGTGTTAAATCAGATGGCGGTTCACCACAACTAGGAAAATCCGTAATTATAGAAGGTGAGGAAAGATAAAACATTTAGACGGCCCGGACCCTGTCAGCTGTAGAGAGAGTTAATATACCTACATTTTTCCTTCTGGCTGTCTTAAGACATCTTAAAATCATACTTAGTGATGTATTCGTCTCTACTATCAAGCAGCTCACTTGAATATCATTTGTCACAACCATTTCCTTAAATCGCCCAACGACAATTTACATAGGCAAATATTGCCTTGCGTATGATGTAGCTGGTTTGATGTAGGCCTAATTTTAGAATACCTTCTTATACTATGTTTACTTTGAATTAGTTTAAATATCTGCAACTCGTATCTGATTTTAGAACAAAACTCACCTGTGTCTAAAGTGAATTGAAGAGACAGAAAGTAACACTGAGACTGTAAAAGGTAACGAACAATTCTAACCATTGATCACTAATATATGATATGTTTTTAAATTTTCAAATGTTTGGTTTACTTTTGTTTTTATAACATTTAATGTTTTTGTCTCCTTTGAAAACAATGAGATAATAAGTTATACAGAGGATTGAATGCGTAACACTTTTAGTTAGTTCATTTGAAAAACAAAAAAGGAAACAAAATAATGAAGCTTCTGTAGGTGCTGTCAATTGGTGTGCGGCTGCTTATTTGGGCTAATCCTAATACAATAGCTATCCACTTTACATAGGGGACATTTACTGTACCATGTCTGTGATGTCCTGGCTTGGCAGTGGGTGTCCACAGCACCCATTTAATCAAAACTCACAATTCACTCAAACATTAACTTTTGTTACAAAACAATGTTTTGTGGGCGGCTAGGCTTTCACGCATACATATTACTCAGTGTCTTAAATAGTTTTAAAATGTTTTTGTCAGCAAATCGTATTTAAAGAGCTGGTTAGTCTAATTTTTAATCCTACTGATACGTTCTTTAACTATGAACACACAACTTCAGTAGCTGTCAGAATGCGCGAGTATTGTGCTACAACAGACGAAAATTTGCAAAAAAAATGCAACGATTTTTTATCTAATTGATAAGTACTTTATATTTGAACACACAGCTCCAGTATCTATGCCAGAATGTGCGAGTATTGTGTTACCTTAGACGAAAATATGAACTCACAGCTCAAATATATATGTCAGAATGAGTATGCGAGTATTGTGTTACCGTAGACGAAAATTGTGCACACAAATTCAACGATTTTTTATCTCATTGATAAGCACTTTAAACATGAACACATAGCTTCAAGATCTATTGCAGAGACTGCGGGAATTATTACCTTAGACCAAAATCTGCACGCAAGTTCAACTGTTTATACAGATCTTGTGTGACAGTGAATGCGTCACTTTAGGAATAATCCTTTCTAACTAACACAGACTATATAGCTTGGGTGATAGAAAATTGTTAGAACTAAACCGTAAAATTATGTTTGAAACAGATCATGATAGCAACAGCGTAGATAAATTTATTGTCCAATCGTGAGATGAATAAAGATCACGCAACGCTGACCTAAATTTGAGCTGAACCCAAGCGGGCTTGCCCCGGCCAAAGTTAGTTGCAGACAAGAAGCCGAAAGTGTCAGACGCATTTTCTTATGCTGCAGATTTTTGAGGATTTTTCAAATAAAACTAAATGAAGTTTTCATTTAGTATTTTCCCAGTTCTAGTGTTTCATATGTGCATTATTTCTAAAAAGGAGAACAGTAAGTAGAGTGCCTCAAATATTATAATTGATTTCACATGCTAAGACAGGATGGCTTTTCGCAGATTGAAAAGCAAAGAAAATGGCTGTAGGTTTTTCCTGTAGACGAAAATTTAAAGAGTTGAACGGTCATTCAGAGGCATTTGAAATTTTAGTTGGACATTAACCTATGTGATAAAATGAGAAACTGGATTGATTCATTGAAACTTGTGAGCATGCATTTATTCGCAAAATGGTCTTGTAAGGAAAGAAATTACTAGGAGTTTAATCAGAGTGGTTCATCTGAAGACAGAAGCCTCCGCTGTATCATTAATAAAACAGAATGACTCATATGAAGCCTAACAATATGTTGTAATAATATGGAGAGGAATGCACATGATTGATGAAACAATGCATGCATGATATCATATTTCACACGTTCTTGTGAAAACTTGTTGTAAATAAAGAAAGTTTGTATTTCTGGATCAAGGATAGTTGGTGATACCGACTAGATTTGCTGGTTTCTCACTGAATGTAATTAAACGTTAATGTTATTATGTCTTTGAAACCACCGCTGATAACGGCGCTAAGTCTAAATGTTATATAATCTCTGTTTACACCCACTGTTGCGAGTGTAGTGGTTTGGTCTATATCATCGCCACACAGGCTAATTTAATATATGTGTGCTGCTGTCCTGTCACTGTGTCTGGAATGTTGACCTGGGTGTGTGTTGATATGTTCGCACACCACAGTGCGTACGTAAGAGTACATGCAGGAGTCAAAAAGGGTTGCAAACGACTGGAACAGTTCGCTACTGTTTATTACGTTGCAACACAGACACGATGACATAAATGACACACATTCGACAGCAAAACACGAATCATATAATTTCCACATTGCATTAAATATATATAATACGGCCTGTCCACATCCTGGCCTAAACAGTACTTCAATACTCAATAAAGCCTGCACCACACGGCAGCTATAATAATGTTCATATGGCCTAAACAGTACTTCAATACTCAATAAAGCCTGCATCACACGGCAGCTCTAATAATCTTCATATGGACTCTCAAAATCACACACTAGTCCCACCAAAAAACCCGTCACGAGATTCGGTTGTCTTGAACACCGTTCTCGATAACACATGCAGACTAGCGAGCTATTCACATAACTCAAAACAGTACAGAATAAATACATTAAACAGCGTTCACACGCTTATCTGTACTCTGTCACCCGAAAAATAGGAAAAGATAATTCTATCCTAAAGTCAAACAAGTATCCGCTTAATCAAGCGTTGCAACTCGAAATTTAATATGTTCAAAACACCATTCTAAAGATTACTTCCCCTTCCATAAATTCCACTTGCAACAGTTACCACCCGCTCCGGGAAAAAAAATGATTCTATCATTTTTTTTGAAAAAATTAACTCCCAAAAACGAAAAATTTAGAAGACAATTAAGCTCTAACATATGCCTACAAAAATATCTTATTTTAAATCAAAATTAGATATTTACAAGAAATATCAGCATTAAAGTGTAAAGTAGCAATTAAAGCATACAGCATAATCAGCTAAGTATAAAAAGTAATTAGCTAAATATACAAATATGATCAGTTCCACAATTAAGTTACGTATATTTAGTACAAACCAAACTAACAACAACCGATCAAAAGAGAAAACACAAGATCAATCAAAAGAAGATGATCTGTAAAAAAGGAAAGTAAGAACTCAACAATACCATATACTCATAACTAAGTTGGACAATTACATGTAAAATAAATACAACTGTCAAAAGTAGATATGTTATATCAAGTCATATAACCACTCCAACAATACAAAGAATAGAGGTATAAGTGTTGAAAGAAGACAAAGTATACAAATAGAATCAAGTAAAACGAAGATGAGGTACGAAAGTATAAACAAGATATGAAATCCATACCGAAAAGACAACAGAAAAGGAGGAATGAAATGAAGAATAGTTACCAAAGACAGATAGAAAGCAAAGGCACGAACGCAAAGAAAGTCAATAACAGTATATACTAATAACTGTTTTGATCAGATAACCTATTCAAAAAAAAAATATATAAACATGATCGAAAGGCACAACACAAAATATCAAAGTATATCTATACTAATACCATCAAAAAATAATTTATAACTAAACAAAAGCTAATAAGTAATTTAACTAAGTTATAAGAGTTATACAAAACTAACATAAATAAATTATAGGCATCGAACAAACAAGTAATAGCATTACTATAACTAATACGACCAACGCACAATCAAGCGCTAAAAATAAAAAATACATCATAATAAAAAACAACTTTTTACAAGAACTAATCAAACTACATATCAATGATATCACGAAGTCAAATGCTGGGCACACCCAAAAAAAAATTACAATGCAAAAAAAAAAAAAAAAATCATTTTTTTTCAACAGTACCGTACAAACATATTTTTTTTCTCGATAAGTTACATAAAAACAGTATTTAATTTTTAAGTAATTCAATAATACTTTAAGTAAAGCCTAATAATGAAATCAATATTTTAACAAAATGAGTGAAATATAAAACAAAAATCCTATCTCGAAGGAACCTTTAAATCAACACATGTAAATTTAATTTATCCTTTAAGTTCTTTCTGCTGACAATTACGTTCAGCTCCGTACAATGCTATTTAGGTATAACTCTATCTCTTACTCAAATCGATAAGATATACATTATAAATAAATCTACACTTTGTTGTTACTATGAAATATAAAAAAGGTTCTATAAAAATATCTACAAAAAATAAGTTTTTTTTAAAAAAAATAATCTGCTAAGAAAATAATCTACATGTCTGACTGGCAAGAAAATCAAGTTCTGGAAAAATCGAAGTTTCACAAAAAGTTAACAAATCCAAATACAAGATCATGTATGATACATGCAAGCTATTTTCCAAAATTACATTTCACAACATACCAGATAATACACATCTTCTCTGTATGTTCTATATATTAATTAATCATGACATCAAAACATGAAAAAAATATAAATTAAGTGAATAACGAACACTCAGGATTATCTAAAAGTAACCACTACATCAACACAATAAATGAGTTTGTGCAATCTCATCATGTACAAAACTATCCTAAACAACACAGTTGCAAAAATTCTAAGTTGAACAGAGTAGTATAAAGGATAATAATTACATACTACACATTATCAACACAATAATATATAAATAGCATAAAAATGTATTAATACATCATCAAAATACAGACATATAAATAACACTAAAAAATTATGGCAATCAAATGATGCATAGAAATAATCATTACAACAAAATTATATGTTATTTCAAAACAACAACATGTCATGTACTAATATAGAATACAAAAATATTTACTATCTTCACATAAAAAAAAAAAAAAAAAATCAGACGCGAAGTCTCCCACTCTCTTGTAAACATGCTTGACCTTCAGAAAGTAACCATCAGTTGCTATTTAGACGCTGACAGGTTTCGGTTGACTACTCGAGCGGAAAGTTGACTCACATTTCTGACCGTCAATATGTCACAGAAGCCTTGACCCTTATCGCAACGTAGCTTCTGTCAACAAATACAAATGAAAATTTCCATTTTACTCAATAGTGAAATTTAATGAAAAAAAACGTAGAAATCACATTTACAATTACCCAGTACCGGCTTGTGTAAAAACCCGGTCTCTTCACGATGTCACTAGCTCTCTCTATCACATGTAGATATCATAGAATTCTTGGGGACAACATGACCGACCTTGAATGTCGCCGCTGTCTTACGCTGAAACAAAGTCTCACATTCACAACAACAAGTAGAGCAATCAATAGTATTCAAGCATCCACTGTTATTTTTTACTCTGTTTACTTTGATTATAAATGACTCTGGGCTCATGTTGAACAAAATTAGCACAATTGCGCTTATTATTTGTTCTACGATCACAATACTTATTATTACCGTTGTCTTGTTTACAAAAAATGACTTTAGTCTTTTGTTTAGGAACATTACTCTGGTGATATAAAGCAACATTTGAAAAGCTATTATCTCTATCATACTTTCCAACATTCTTACAATCAAAACTTTGAGATTTGTTAAATTGTCTACAGTATCTACGAGAGGGAAAATTATTATTTTTCTGATCTCCCTTGGTACTGTTTACTCTTGGGGTTATCTCTCTTTCTAGAACTGTTTTTTCTTTTCCCTTATGGGAATATATTTACCAATAGTTTCAAACTGACTGTGCTGAGTTTGACAACTGCCAGAAACAATAGTATCTCTATTGTTTCCGCATATGGGTTTCATCTTTGGAACAAGTAGTAATAGTCTCAACACCCGCTATTAATTTCTGAGTATTTCCAGTAGTAGACAAATATTTGCTCTTATGAGTCTTGACCTGAAATATATCACCTTTCTTTTCCTGACCAACGGAACTGCCTGTTACACTAGAATCTTTGTTGGTCTGACGCCAAGAATTATCACTGGAACTATCAGTAATATTAGAACTTTTAAAGTTGTATTTACCACGATAAGATCTGTCTTTACCATGAATGACATCTCTCTGAGCAAAAAGTATATGGGGCTGACTTTTCGCAACTTTCTGTCTATCATTGTGAACATTGACAGAAGAGCACCTTTTGTTTTTCAAAACCATATCTATTAAGCCAAATATTCTTTCCCTTGCTTCCGCAATTTCAATATCTTTAAGTGAAATCGTTTCACTTAACCTTTTATTTAACTCCTTAACAGCCAAAACTTTGTCGCTTTCTTCTGCTAGCAAATTTTCAATTTTAGCGACCTTCTCTTTCTCAGCCGTCAACTCCACTAAAGTCTCTTTCTCGTACTGTTCTTTATTTGCCCTCAACTGAGTCAACTCTATCTGAAGTGTTTCAGTCTGGACATCATCATTGTTTTTCATAATCTCATTACTCTTCTTGGGGGGTACAATATTCATCTCCCCAATTTGATCACTGAGCATCGCATTATCATTCATCACCTCATGAAGCATTTCTATGTAAGTCTTCTCACAGACATTTCTCTCAACCTTCAATTTCTCATACATCTCTTTCTGTTCTTGAAGTTCCCGCATGAGATTACCTATCTGAGTTTCCAAGTCTTGGACTTTGCTTAAAGTTGAATTTAATGTAGCTTGTGCACTAGAAAGTTCTGAGTTTGATTCAAGTATCTCACTTTTAAGCCTATACACAGTTGCCTGTAGTTCGTTCTCTTTAGCAACACCTTCTAGGAAATTCTCTCTTTGCTGTAGAGCACTTTGTTTGTTTACTTTTGCTTGTTTCTCAATTCTCAATTCCCTTTCCTGCTCATCAGATGTATGGTTGTGGATTATTTTGAACATGCTTTGCATTATATGTCCGTGTTCAGTTCAATATACTGTTGCAAAAACACACGAAGGTGCCGTAGCAAATTCACCAAATCCTTGGCCATTACCAAATTGCAAACAAACTTAAAGTTGTGTTCAGCAAATAACTCCAGGGATGTTGACACATTAATCAAAAAATCATCCATTATCCATTCTCCAAGTCGTGCACCTCTCAATCCCTTACCATCTCTACCTACCACCAATGCAGACTCCAACATAGGCCTTATATCTGTAGGGTACATATCACGATCCATGGTGATTCACTTACTTAATCAACTATATATAGTAATCACTTATAGTTATGACAAATTACTGTCGCAAAAGGTTTGACAATTACCCTTCCAGCTCACAAAGTTAACTATTTGTCAAGAAATGAGCTTATTCATCAATTCTGTATCACCAATTCCTTTTTATAGCACCTTTATCAAGTCACATCATTATCAGGAAAATCGACATATGTCAACAGCCATTAACACCTATGCATCAAATCTTAATCATATGTCAAATTAGACATAAACAACAATAATAACAAAATGAGCAATTAGGGAGGCCTAGCGACATATATGAAGTGACACAATTTACACAAGACACAATCACTTATCTTGTCAATGATCCCGCTTCTTTTCCGCCACGATACTGGATATCACATAGACTGCTAAAACCTCCACTGCGGGAAAGCACTGGAACTTGATTCGCTTGTCTTCAGGTAATTTCGTCAATATGATATGTGCTTAACAATGCACAAGTTGACAGGAACCATAATACAGCACACACTGCCTCTCTTGACTCTTCTGTAGTCTGAAATGTACACGGCAACTCCGTGTATCATAACATCTGGAACTTGTGATGGTGATAACTGGCACAGGTAACTCGAATATTGCAGAAATCTGTGACAACCCGTACAAATGCTGGTACAAATACTGTCCAAGTCTAATTGAACTTCCTTGACCACTGCAGACGTTGTTGTAGTCTATAGGCACGAAATAGGACGTCAATTGCTACTGGTGTAAAGTTGCATACTACCAAATAAAGCGTGCGTTGTTTCTCAAATGCGCCACCCACGCAGATAATATTTAGGTCACAGTTCTGAAGTACACCAGATTCAAGCCACGCCTACATAAGGCTAATTATAACACAGTCAAGTGTTCTACACTCTTGTCACGTGAAAGTCATATGTATTATTTCCAACTTGTAGTGACTGATCCTCTAGATATGTTATGGTCTGGTGGACAAAATTTGCTTCATATTATCCTCTTGCTTCAAGTACATATCACTGTAGAGGTAACAATTTCTTAATCGTATACGCCACCCAGGCACATCTTAAATCATATCCAATGATACAAAACTACGCCACTTAGGCTATCGACGCGAATAGTCGTAGATGTCAGATCCTGTTAACTGAAAACCACCATAAATGTAACAAAAGTGGTTTCAGTCTGAAATGTTATCACTGTTATTACTGGCCATAAATGTACTCGCATTCGCTAGCACAAACACGAGTCAATATAACATAATTTCCCGGGCATTATGTATATATATAATACGGCCTGTCCACATCCTGGCCTAAACAGTACTTCAATACTCAATAAAGCCTGCACCACACGGCAGCTATAATAATCTTCATATGGCCTAAACAGTACTTCAATACTCAATAAAGCCTGCATCACACGGCAGCTCTAATAATCTTCATATGGCCTAAACAGTACTCCAATACTCACTAAAGCCTGCATCACACGGCAGCTATAATAATCTTCATATGGCCTAAACAAATCTTCAATACTCAATAAAGCCTGCACCACACGGCAGCTATAATAATCTTCATATGGCCTAAACAGTACTTCATTACTCCATAAAGCCTGCAACACACGGCAGCTATAATAATCTTCATATGGCCTAAACAGTACTTCATTACTCCATAAAGCCTGCAACACACGGCAGCTCTAATAATCTTCATATGGCCTAAACAGTACTGCATTACTCAATAAAGCCTGCAACACACGGCAGCTATAATAATCTTCATATGGCCTAAACAGTCTTCACTGCAGTTTATCAAATAGGCTGTACACACAGCGAAATATATAAGTCGACATTTTCTCAAATCCTACGTAGGCATACATTATCCAAAAAACACTGGGACTCGACCTACACGGTCCACGCCCAAAACACAACTCTCAAAATCACACACTAGTCCCACCAAAAAACCCGTCACGAGATTCGGTTGTCTTGAACACCGTTCTCGATAACACATGCAGACTAGCGAGCTATTCACATAACTCAAAACAGTACAGAATAAATACATTAAACAGCGTTCACACGCTTATCTGTACTCTGTCACCCGAAAAATAGGAAAAGATAATTCTATCCTAAAGTCAAACAAGTATCCGCTTAATCAAGCGTTGCAACTCGAAATTTAATATGTTCAAAACACCATTCTAAAGATTACTTCCCCTTCCATAAATTCCACTTGCAAGGTGAAACCTTAAGTCTGTTAGAGAGGAAGCTCCATCTCTAGCGCATAAGCTAGTGTCGTGGTTGAGTTAAAGTGGTAGAGTATTTGTCGAGTTGGACAACTGTAGTGAAATCGACAAGGGATAGTGGACTGACAGAGTTATAGATTACACACACAGAAAGGTGTAAATAGGAGATGGACTTGAGACAACCTGGAAGAAGATTTGCCAAAATGATCTCTCTCTCCAAGCCTCAACTCACTTATGTCTGTCTAAGCATCTCCTGCTCTCTCTCTTTTCTCTTATCATACATAGAGATTATAGTAAAGAGCTAAAAACACAAATATGGATGGAAAGGTCGTGAACAGCGCATTAATAAATGTGTAAAATTTATTAAAGAAGAAAAGCATGAAAATAATGCATATCATCACAACAACATAAAATTACCTCAATAATCAAATATTCATCAAATAATCATATACACCAACAACCACACACACAGATCACCATTCATAAAACCTGTAGAACACAAAGAGATAAATAATCGAGTGACAGTTCTTCGGTTTTCGGGGACCAGCTGAAGTAACTCCAGTAAGTGGTGTTTTCGTATATATCCTCCATCGGTGATGGAATTAACCTGAATAACATCACTGTATAGGCGCTATCGTTGGTGACCCCCCTACTGGCGCGAGTTGGGCCGGAACTCTGTCCATAGATGGCTGCTCATACGTGCGAGGTTTTAAGTATCCAGGAAATACACCAGAAGAAGTCACTTGAGGACAAAGAGACCCAGGCGCGCTTATCCGGCGCAAGGCTCCGCTTGGCTGTAAATCCTGTTTAAACTGGTTTGGCTGTGGTTTGCTGAGTGCCCCGTTTAGGCACAAAAAAGGCGGGTGATATGGAATTCTGCTATAGGCATGCTGAGCGGGTTTGATATTCTGGAAGCCGCAATGCTCTGGCTGGTAATCCAATAGGCGAGTAGAGAACTACTACTGCGTTTGGCGATTCCAGATTTAGCGTTGGCTCCGTTGCACTGCGTGAGCTTAACTTGGCGTTGACAAAAAGGGGTTTTGATTCAGGAACGGGGTTGACGATTCGTGACGCTAGCGGTATTCAGAACCCTCTAGATCGAAGAGAATATTTCGTTCTTCGCCTGACTGGAATCTGCTCTCGCGAGTCGGTCTCCCTGAAACTGAGATCAAAAAGAGACACCCTTTTACATCAAGCAAATAATAAATCACACTAACTTTATACAGAAAGTTTCGCTCCACTATGGGATTAAATTTATTGTAGTTATTGCTATGATAGTTTAGGGCTGTCTTTAACCATGTCTCCTGTTCCTTAAAAATATCAATTATCAACACGCGCCCGCATAGTCTTAATATCTTTTGCACCCCCAGGTACCTATCAGTAAATGTTCTGACATCAAAAATCTACTCCTCTTCTCCCAATCTCAACATACAGGAAACCTAACCTGTAGTTACAGTTAAATGAATATGCTTATTCATCTTACAACATTAAATGAATTTACATAAACAGATTACAGCATTTGACATTACACAAATAAATCGTATGTCCCCTTGGGGAAATATATTAGCATTCCACAATGAGTACATAGACAAGGCAATGTTCTTGCTATAATGATACAGTTGTGGCTAGATCATACGATATAATTATATCTATGCCTGGTGACTGCTTTCAGTGAAAGTTATAGACTAGTGCCTAGCCACACAGGTAAGCATAAAATGATCCTCCCTTGCCACTAGAAATATCTATCAAAAGGAATAAGTGACTATCTTCTATAATCCAGAGTTATTACCTGCATCTCACTATTCAGTTTTAAAGTGAACAATCCACACCTGACATTATCTCACAGAAATGACAGTTAATTTTGCTGACTCTTAACCCAATGGTAAGCATTCGTGGACTGATTCTACGCCTAATATCTGTTATTGTAAGTTTGACATTTAACCCATGATAAACCGTAACAGTGAAAGCACCACTTAATAGGCCGTAGACAGCGCTACCTTATTACTGAATAAATTACTAGGAGAAGTCCTCAGAAATAAATTCACTTCCCTAACAGATATATATAAAAGCTAACATGAATATATCATATTTATAAGATATGTCAACTCACCCCGAAAAATGCCAAGAAATAGGCGAAAAACATTTAGTTCTGTGTTAATGTTTCCCTTATTTCCATAATGGTCTATCTCGGGCCAGAAAATTCACGAATGTCTTTGTCTATTAAAACCAGTCTACTCTTATAGATCACAAGGGACGCTCCCCCCCGAACACCTGGCGTGCGTATTTCTACAGAAGTTCGGCGAAAGACGTAATCTAGAGTAAGACAAAAGAAATCGTGCGAAAGATCCCCAGGTAGAGAAATGCATAACATTATGCTCTATCTTGTCTAAGGGGCGAAAACCCAAAAACTGACCGCGGGTAGTTATCTTCCCCTGGAACAGATCACACTCGTTACCCAGGCCTTAAAGGGTACCAGCCGCTCGTCATCAAACGTTTTAAAGCGACCAGAGAAATTCCCCTGTTGGGACCACAAAGGGTACCCGCCGCTAACGAACCGTTTCTTTCACAGAAACCGTCTTGGCTCGTTCTAACACTTAAAGCGGACCCGAGAAATGTTTCTCTGGTCGAACAGGTGCGTTGACGTAACATTATCGTCTAGCGTTAGCTGACCGCAGCTGGCCAGCGTAAACAACCTCGGGTGGGGTTGAGAAGGTGAAAAATGAAAGAAAGAAGAATATGAAAGAAACGAAAATACAAAATGTCTCGGAAAACAGAACATTTAAAGGAGTAATCAAATTATGGACAAGATGGTAAAATAAATTATCTTTCACGTGACAAGTGCCCCCCCTTTTAAAGTTCGAGGAATATGGACAAAAATGACAGTAATTTATCTTTTCAATCGTCTTTTGTTACCTGTCATTGGAACATCCTATACTCATAAAACCAAATACGTTTCCAATTTCTGTCTGTCTGTATGACTAGCTCCGAGTTCATTTCTTTTCTTCCCTCTGTCTAATAGACGTTCAGCGAATGGGATTCTGCGAGGCCACTGAACACTGACATAATCTGTTTCCGTGTGAACATGACCTTCCTTCCCCAATTTGCTTTGTCTGTCCATGGTCCGGAAAATTATCCGCACCTGTTGTGAGTTTCGGCCCCGCCTGAACTCACTGGCCACTGCATAGGTAATCCGCCTGTTATGTGCAGTGTAATCGTTGCTGGACTCGGGCTGTTTAATTTCCGTTATGGGTTTACCTGTCGTGGACTTGAATAACCCTCTATAGCTGCAGTCTATAGGTATTTTCCGCGCGCGCGTAACCCTAGTTGGCAAATACAGCCGGTCGTTGGCCGAAGAAATGCTAGCATTTTTCTTCTGCCTCTCCACACCTACTCCGCTGTTTCGGCGGGAGCATTGATCAATCTTCAGACCTGTGCCGTCTAAAGGCGGGTCTAGAGCTTTCCTTGCCTTGCCAGTCACAACTCTGGCTTGGTCAACGGAAATGATCAAGTTGTTCTGTAATGGCCTGGCGGAGGCGACTACTTTGCTGTCCATCAGTGGGGTTGAGACCACTGGAATAATGCGATTAGAATGAGAAAACTCTGCTGCCTGAAGCAAAGAGTAATCGATCGCATTCTGGGGTTCTACTAAATCGTAACAGATCTCCGTAGCTTCTATCCGTGAAGACAGATAGGTAATATCTGCGAGTTGCAGAGCTTGTTGAGTCGCTTTACCATTACTAGCATGACGTGAGCCAAGGCTCTCAACAATGGCTCCTTGTACAGTAGTAAGGCAGCTTTTCTCACTGTCTTCTGCCCTGAGAAGTGTGAGAGACTCAAATGGAATACCAGGGATCCCTTCGCCTGGAACCCTGTGTCCACCATAAACGTCAACTTTGCCCTCCCCTGAGGAAGTTACTGGCGTCAGTTGAACTTTGTCCTGCAATGCGAGATCCACTTCCTGGTTGACAGGCTCCGCAGTCTGCATGCAAAGGACTGGACGGTTTGAGATCCCGTTAGATCGCGAAGTGCCCGAGAAAAAACTCTCGGTGTGTTTTTTCAAAGTTCCTTGGAACGGTTTGGAAAGTTTAACCCTTTTAGCAGGCGACTTATTCTTGCACCTTTTCCGCTCAGGGTGATGAGAGGAGCGGCACCTCCTTTCTACAATCGTTGAGTTGGAGGGATACGCCTCTGCATATGGTTTTTTCGCTGTCCGCCGGGAATCTTCTAGCGAAAATATAACGTGATAGGGTGTGGCTCCCTTTTCTCGACGTCACGTGTCGGTTAGGTGCTGCTCGGTCTGGAGCGTGAGAGGCTCGGGGTTCGCCGCTTGCCAGACGGGAACAATCCGTATTACAATGCTTGTTAGCACCTGTCTCACCTTTGTGCAGTTTCCATGCCTGGGAACGTTGCGTAATTTTCCCCGTGGCCTTAGGTCTGCTATCCCGACGTAAATTCTTTCCTTGTTTGGGCTTTTGATCCACGTCCAAAGGAAAGTAAATTTTCTGGAGTTGGGGTTCGGTTTTAGCAGGCAAGTTTTCTTTCATGGGCGCAAGGTTTGCAGTGGCGTTGACCGTTAAGGGCACAGTAGAAGCGGAAGTAGAGTGACTACATTTAGTATCTGTTTCCACCCTCCGAATTTG
Organism: Oreohelix idahoensis; assembly: GCA_024509875.1. Lineage (NCBI taxonomy): Eukaryota > Metazoa > Mollusca > Gastropoda > Stylommatophora > Oreohelicidae > Oreohelix > Oreohelix idahoensis. The sequence goes on from JAMPIV010005482.1 coordinate 373,344, forward strand.
GCTATCCAGTTCATTCATTCTGATTTGGTGTAGCCTGCTCCTTTCTTGGCTTTCTCTGTCCCTTTCTTGGCGCTCTATTTCCCATTGCTTGTCCCGTTCTTGTTGCTCCATTTCCAATTTCTTGTCCCGTTCTTGTCTTTGCTTTTCCCTTTGCTTCTCATCTTCTATCACTTCTTCTACATACTGTCGGGTGAATGCTTCACTCTCCCCAGTTTGTTTACAGGACCATGCCAAGATTAAACGGCTGTCAAACCAATTGTCTACCTCGTATTGATCCTGCAGGCTTACTGCAAATTCTAGAAAGGGCTGGATTTCGCTATCCTTGTACTCCATGTACTTAGCTACCTCGAGGGCAATCCTATGCACTTTATCTAGATCAGTTATTATATCAGGGTGAGCAAACACTATAGAAGAATAGAACCTAGAGATCTTAGTTACCTAGTCCACTAGATGCTGATTAACTTAATAGTCAATAAAATCTAGGCTAGCCTGGGAACTTTAAAAACAAGAAAGTTTGTAGCTACTCTGATCGCGACAAGTAAAAACCCAAAAACTCCAAAAAATGTAAGTGATGTAAAACTTACTATCACTTCACCCCAGTTCTGTCAGTACTAAGCTATTGAGAGGATTGGTTACTATCGTCCGAATGAACACCCTCCCTTGGTACAAATGCAAGCTAGTAACTGACTATCTGTAGCTTCTTATCTCAGATTAAAGAGCTACTCCTGAAAAAAATATTAACCCTTAAAAAAAATTTTTTTCTGACTTTTACAACAATAGTCGTCAGATTTGTCAACCAAAAACTCAGCAGTGATACCATCAACCTTTACCAGCTGTCTCATGTGTAGCATGAACAATAAATGTAACTTAATATTTATGATTGCTGTGGAGAAAACGCTGTTCAGACTTCCTCCAAAAGAAATAGTTCGATATGTCTAGGGGAAAGAAATTCCTATAATCTGCCGAACACTAAACTCTAAGAATCAGAATAGAATCTTGTGAGAGATTCATCCTCGGATCGAGCACATATTAAATGTCGTACTAAATGGGTTCTAGAATCTCGGACGGGCTCCCATTTGTCGTGGTTGAGTTAAAGTGGTAGAGTATTTGTCGAGTTGGACAACTGTAGTGAAATCGACAAGGGATAGTGGACTGACAGAGTTATAGATTACACACACAGAAAGGTGTAAATAGGAGATGGACTTGAGACAACCTGGAAGAAGATTTACCAAAATGATCTCTCTCTCCAAGCCTCAACTCACTTATGTCTGTCTAAGCATCTCCTGCTCTCTCTCTTTTCTCTTATCATACATAGAGATTATAGTAAAGAGCTAAAAACACAAATATCGATGGAAAGGTCGTGAACAGCGCATTAATAAATGTGTAAAATTTATTAAAGAAGAAAAGCATGAAAATAATGCATATCATCACAACAACATAAAATTACCTCAACAATCAAATATTCATCAAATAATCATATACACCAACAACCACACACACAGATCACCATTCATAAAACCTGTAGAACACAAAGAGATAAATAATCGAGTGACAGTCCTTCGGTTTTCGGGGACCAGCTGAAGTAACTCCAGTAAGTGGTGTTTTCGTATATATCCTCCATCGGTGATGGAATTAACCTGAATAACATCACTGTATAGGCGCTATCGTTGGTGACCCCCCTACTGGCGCGAGTTGGGCCGGAACTCTGTCCATAGATGGCTGCTCATACGTGCGAGGTTTTAAGTATCCAGGAAATACACCAGAAGAAGTCACTTGAGGACAAAGAGACCCAGGCGCGCTTATCCGGCGCAAGGCTCCGCTTGGCTGTAAATCCTGTTATAACTGGTTTGGCTGTGGTTTGCTGAGTGCCCCGTTTAGGCACAAAAAAGGCGGGTGATATGGAATTCTGCTATAGGCATGCTGAGCGGGTTTGATATTCTGGAAGCCGTAATGCTCTGGCTGGTAATCCAATAGGCGAGTAGAGAACTACTACTGCGTTTGGCGATTCCAGATTTAGCGTTGGCTCCGTTGCACTGCGTGAGCTTAACTTGACGTTGACAAAAAGGGGTTTTGATTCAGGAACGGGGTTGACGATTCGTGACGCTAGCGGTATTCAGAACCCTCTAGATCGAAGAGAATATTTCGTTCTTCGCCTGACTGGAATCTGCTCTCGCGAGTCGGTCTCCCTGAAACTGAGATCAAAAAGAGACACCCTTTTACATCAAGCAAATAATAAATCACACTAACTTTATACAGAAAGTTTCGCTCCACTATGGGATTAAATTTATTGTAGTTATTGCTATGATAGTTTAGGGCTGTCTTTAACCATGTCTCCTGTTCCTTAAAAATATCAATTATCAACACGCGCCCGCATAGTCTTAATATCTTTTGCACCCCCAGGTACCTATCAGTAAATGTTCTGACATCAAAAATCTACTCCTCTTCTCCCAATCTCAACATACAGGAAACCTAACCTGCAGTTACAGTTAAATGAATATGCTTATTCATCTTACAACATTAAATGAATTTACATAAACAGATTACAGCATTTGACATTACACAAATAAATCGTATGTCCCCTTGGGGAAATATATTAGCATTCCACAATGAGTACATAGACAAGGCAATGTTCTTGCTATAATGATACAGTTTGTGGCTAGATCATAACGATATAATTAATATCTATGCCTGGTGACTGCTTTCAGTGAAAGTTATATAGACTAGTGCCTAGCCACACAGGTAAGCATAAAATGATCCTCCCTTGCCACTAGAAATATCTATCAAAAGGAATAAGTGACTATCTCCTATAATCCAGAGTTATTACCTGCATCTCACTATTCAGTTTTAAAGTGAACAATCCACACCTGACATTATCTCACAGAAATGACAGTTAATTTTGCTGACTCTTAACCCAATGGTAAGCATTCGTGGACTGATTCTACGCCTAATATCTGTTATTGTAAGTTTGACATTTAACCCATGATAAACCGTAACAGTGTAAGCACCACTTAATAGGCCGTAGACAGCGCTACCTTATCACTGAATAAATTACTAGGAGAAGTCCTCAGAAATAAATTCACTTCCCTAACAGATATATATAAAAGATATGTCAACTCACCCCGAAAAATGCCAAGAAATAGGCGAAAAACATTTAGTTCTGTGTTAATGTTTGCCTTATTTCCATAATGGTCTATCTCGGGCCAGGAAATTCACGAATGTCTTTGTCTATTAAAACCAGTCTACTCTTATAGATCACAAGGGACGCTCCCCCCGAACACCTGGCGTGCGTATTTCTACAGAAGTTCGGCGAAAGACGTAATCTAGAGTAAGACAAAAGAAATCGTGCGAAAGTTCCCCAGGTAGAGAAATGCATAACATTATGCTCTATCTTGTCTAAGGGGCGAAAACCCAAAGACTGACCGAGTGTTGTTATCTTCTTCTGGAACAGATCACACTCGTTACCCAGGCCTTAAAGGGTACCAGCCGCTCGTCATCAAACGTTTTAAAGCGACCAGAGAAATTCCCCTGTTGGGACCACAAAGAGTACCCGCCGCTAACGAACCGTTTCTTTCACAGAAACCGTCTTGGCTCGTTCTAACACTTAAAGCGGACCCGAGAAATGTTTCTCTGGTCGAACAGGTGCGTTGACGTAACATTATCGTCTAGCGTTAGCTGACCGCAGCTGGCCAGCGTAAACAACCTCGGGTGGGGTTGAGAAGGTGAAAAATGAAAGAAAGAAGAATATGAAAGAAACGAAAATACAAAATGTCTCGGAAAACAGAACATTTAAAGGAGTAATCAAATTATGGACAAGATGGTAAAATAAATTATCTTTCACGTGACAGCTAGTCTATCAACTCGACTCTCTGTACAAACAGCAAACCCCAACTGCCTACCCGGCCACACGTGATAATATTTGGTGCTGTTCCAGTCCTCTATAAAGAGCAGAAAACCAGAGTAAGCATTAACGAAAGATGGACCAATTAATGGAAGATTTCCAGCAACTCGGGGTTGAACAACAGCAGCAACCACAAAACCGATCCGCACAGGCACAACCACTGCAGCCACAGGACAAACAGAATATGGAAGGACCCACAATGATAGCGCTACAGCAAATTACTGAAACCCTACAGAAAGCTGACAACTACGCAAAATTCACCCAGGTCAGATCCATCGTCCAGCCGTTCTATGGAGACAAGAAAAGATTCAGAAGATGGTTGGCCGACATGGAAAAATTTGCGTCAATAGCAGAAGCAATAACTGATGACGAGAAAAAGAAAATCGCTCTGTTAAGCTCCGATTCATTAGTGACTGATTTTTTAAGAAGGAGGTTCCAGCAGTACCCCACAGAGACCTACGCGTCCCTTAAAAAAGAGCTAACCCAGAGGTATGGAGAAATCATAGACAAAATGCACGCTTGGTCAGTCCTTAGAAGCATGAAGCAAGAAATAGATGAATCGGTACAGCTTTTTGGAGATAGATTCCTCAATATGGCAGAAGAGGCGTTTTGTGGAGAAATACCTACCACACCTGATGTGGAAATACAGCTGGTGGGGACATTTGTTGATGGCCTTAGAGCAGACAATATCATAATGCATCTCTTTAGAAAAGACACGAAGACAATTGCTGAAACAATCCAAGCAGCAATACAGGAAGAAAATGTTCGCCGAAGGTTCCAACAAAGAATAGGTAGGGAACCCCGACTAGACCATAGGGACTATACTGAGCATGAACCTATGGACTATCATAGAAAATGGTCCAAAACAAAAGAAACAACACAGAGCAGAAATTGTCAAGTGAGCCCATCCAGAATAATACATTATGAAGAAATGCTGAATGATGGAACCAAAATACATCCGGACCCCAGCTCCTGCATCATGTCTATACAGGGTCAACAGTATAGAGCACTGGTAGATACAGGATCATCCATCAGCCTTATTAGGTTCCAGCTGTTCAAGAAGATTCAACATTTAGTAAGATTCCAACCGTCCAAAACACACCTAGCTTCAGTCACAGGACAAAGACTAAAATCAGTTGGGACAGCATGGGTAACATTTTCCTTAGGTGAAACAAATTTTGAACACCCATTTGTTATTACAAAAGGCATGTCTAGAAATCTTATCCTAGGGAGAGATTTCTTTAACAAACACAAAGTTCGTATATACTATGACTTCCAGAAAATCAAAGTCAACAATATTTACATCGATCTCCAGGACGATATCCACATCGCCTCCTTGGTAAGACTCACAGCTCCCATAACGGTAGCCCCAAACTCCCTAGTTATAGCAAAAGGCAGAGTAAAAAATTCTTAGTACATCACACCAGGGCAATCAATCCAAATACAGCCCCTAGCAGAAGAAAGTATTATCGATGACCCATTGTTGCAAATTACAGAGGGAATCGCTGAAGTCTCGAAGTCCAGAGATTTCCCCATCATGATATTGAATATGTCAGGAAAAACTACCACTATAAATAGAGGCACAATTGTAGCACAGGTGGATAAGTCAACGTTAAGACAAACTACACCCAATAGAGACCATTCACAAATTGTCTCAAACACTCTCACTGGACATAGTGCACGAAATTGCAGTACAAATAACCATGGCACACAAAAAATAAACAGCTATAGTTCCTATAGAAAAATAGACAGAAATACCAGCCACAGTTCTTTTACAGCACAGCATACCCTACCCGGAAGGCAGAAACGAACCAGTCCATATATAAGAAGAGTAACGCCAAGGTATGAAAATGACCATAATCACTCATTTTTGCGCCCCAAAAAAACCAAGAGAAAAGATGAAGTGCTGTATATCAGAGAGAAACAGAGAAACAGAAATTGTCCTGCCAGGATGATATCCGAAGCTACAGGACAGAGATACATGCCCCATGGAGCATCAATATAATGCAAAAACAGGCGGATATGATGCAGTCCCAAAACCAATTGAATGTCCCGAGGAAAAGGAAGAATTCTTATATGACTCCACCACAGGAGGATACTATAGCAGCAAGGTTTGAAGCAGAAAGAAGAAAGAAACTGCACCCGCAGAAAGGAGACATCCCTATAGCACAAGAGAAAGACACACAGTAACACACGCGGATAGGCGCAGTTACGGCAGAAATAATCAGAAAAAATGGCACAATAACGACTACCCCAGAAATAAAATAAGAAATGAATATACAGTAAATGCAGTGACAAATGGAAATGCACACAGCAGATGGCAGAAGAGACAATACCAAGCACAGCCCAACGAACGGCAAAGAAATACTCAAAAGAAAGCCACATACCAGGAGCAGATATTTTCACAAGATGCAAGAAAAATGCCCCAATACTACGGGAAAGAAACGGAGGTATCAAGACAGACCAGAGATATCATAGCAGACCATAGATGCAGAGAGAGGGTATCCCAGTTACTAGCAACCCTGAACACCACAGAAGAAAATATACCACGATTGAAAACGTTTGTGGAAAAACACCAGGACGTATTCGCACTCAACGACATGGAATTAGGCAGAACAAACTCCGTCACAATGGACATACAAACACAACAGAGGAGCCAATACATCTCAAACCCTACCATACGCCTTTGAAAAACAGAGAAGTGGTGAAAAGGTCTATAAATGAAATGCTACAAGCAGGAATCATCGAAAGATCCAGATCCCAATGGTCCTCCCCCATAGTGATAGTATCGAAGAAAGATGGTTCCAGTCGCTTTTGCTGCGACTACCGTGCCCTCAGCAAAATCACAAAAGTCATTTCCTACCCCCTGCCCAGAATAGACGATCTACTTGCGACGTTAGGAAAGTCTACCTACTTCACCACACTAGATCGCACATCGGTAGTTTCTCTTGGAACGTAATGCCATTTGGTCTAAAAGGATCGCCAGCAACATATATGTCACTCATGGACGAAGTGTTAAAGGGTTTACAACCATTCGCCCTAGCACATATTGACGATATACTGATACATACCACAGGCACGATAGAAGACCACCTTCGCAAGGTAGAAATAGTCCTCGATAGACTCAGGCATCACCAAATAAAGTTAAAACTGTCGAAGTGTGAGTTTCTAAAGACAGAAACAAAATATTTAGGCGTTGTCATCAATAGAGATGGTATCAGACCAGACGAAGACAAAGTTAAGGCCATAAGAGAGATGCCTAACCCCAAGACAGTCAAGCAAACACGCTCTTTTATCGGTTCCGTAGGATACTATAGGCGCCATATCATACATTTCTCGCAAGCAGCTGAGCCATTGATAGCACTTACCCGCAAGTATGCACGTTTCAGGTGGACAGACGAATGCCAGAAATCGTTTGAATATCTAAAAAATGCCCTAACCATCATCCCACTTCTTGGACATCCAGACATTTCTCAGCCCATGATACTATACACCGACGCCTCGGATAACGCAATCGGTGCGTGTTTGGTACAAACAGTACTAGATGATGAAACTCACATCCTACCAAATATCCCCAATGAGAAACCCATTGCATTCCTATCCCACGCATTGTCAAAGTCACAGAAACGGTGGACCACCACTGAGAAAGAAGCATATGCCATTCACTATGCAGTACAGAAATTAGACTTTTATGTCAGAGGAACCAAACTCATTATACGCACAGATCACCAACCTTTAGTAAACTGGCTCACCAAGACACAAGAACAGCCTAAGAAACTACAAACATGGTCCATGAATTTGCAGTCCTATGACACCACTATCGAATATATCCCTGGTACGTTAAACACCTGTGCAGATCTCCTATCTAGAATTAAATATGATGATGAAACTGAAGCGAAAACAAATACAGTCAAAAATGATTGCACATCCTCAGAGATTGACGATAATGCTAAAGAAATTAATGAAATTACTTCATCAGGTCGAAGAAGTACTTCAGATTCTGCCACTCAAGTAGAAGAAGAAAGTCAAGATATGTTTGACATGAGAATAGAACAAGCAAAAGATGCAGAAATTGTCAAGCTGCTCACATACGTAAAGAAAAACCCAACAAAAAGTAAAGATTTTACAGTACACCCAACGGATGGAGCTCTATATGAGCTCTATATTATATCGATCATAAACAAGAAGGGACACTAAGAAAAGTCATTCCAACACATATAATCCCAGAAGTATTGCTACAGTTCCATGATAACAACGGACACATGGGAAGAGACAAAACCATTGACATTATAAAGAGAAGATATTATTGGCAAACCATGTATAAGGACATTACAGAACATGTAAACTGCGAAACATGAAGCCACGTTCAATTCCCCTCCAAGAAAAGCAACCTTCCCATTATCCCATGCAAACAATAAGCATTGACATATCAGGTCCCTACCCACTCACCAAATCAGGCAACAAATACCTCCTGCACATAGTTGACCAATACTCTGTTTGGCCAGAAAGCTACCTACTCCGTGATGCCACATCGCAGTCCATCACGCAAATTTTTTTACAAGAATTCATTCCCAGGCATGGCTGTCCAAAACGAATCATTTCGGACAACGGTAAACAGTTTATCGGTAACCCATTTAAAGCCACCTTACACCAGCTGAATATCGAACATACTAAAACCAGTTACTATTGTCCTAATGCAAATGGCAGAAATGAACGCATGCATGCCACCTTACACGATATTATTAGCAAATATATCAAGGGCAACCACCAATACTGGGACCTATACATTAACCAAGCTCTTGAAGCCATCCGAGTAAACATGAACGATACCACAGGGATGTCACCATTTTACATGCTGTACGGAAGGGAGCCAAACTTTCCTTTAGACAACCTCCTTCGTCCACAGCGAAAATATATGGGAGAAGACCCCATAGAAATAATTCTTAAAGAAAAGCAAAAAGCTCACCAGATAGCACACCGTAAGAAGGCATTTCACAAAAAGCAGAAACAACATGATAAATCAGCCAAGCTACCAACGTTCAAAATAGGAGACAGAGTATACTACAAGAAACATGTCCGCAGCTCAAAATTCGACGACCGATGGTTAGATGGATACAAAATTACAGAGCAAACGACGCCTGTAAACTTCATTATCTGGAATGAAGAGAAAAACCATAGAACAAAAGCTCATGCAAAACAACTCAGAATCGATAATCACAGACCCATTACACCTCTGACTACAACTACTAGACCAGTCAGAAAAGCCACTCTACATTATAATCCATCCAGTATAGATTCGACGGACTTATCAGAGTCAGAGACGACAGACTCTGAATTCTACCAGTATGACCACGTACCCAGACCACCCACTGACGAAATACATCGAGCAAGACAACAACGAGACTCGTCCGAGAGCGAAGAAGATATCCCGCTGGCAGAATTGCGTAATCGACTCCAAGACAGAGACCTGTGTATTAGAAATGAAGAAATCATGCCTCAACCTTCAAGAGATGACAATACCAAGTCAACGTTTATCCACACTCAAACGTATTCCCGCAGTGAGCATTCGTCTGTCGATACGTACCACACTCATAGTTCAGGCAGCTCCAATTGGAATACTAGTGACAACCAAACACTGCTATACCAAAAGAACAGGATTGGTCGTTCCGAACAATCAGATCCTGAAGAAACTATCCCCAAGCAGTTTGTTGAACCATATACCACCAATCTTTATGTAGACGAAACAGAACAAGAAATGAGAGAAAACAGTGTCAACCCCAGTGCAGTTTTGTCAGACCCCAACGAACAAAATGACAGAGAAATGGTGGAAGTATATGAACGAGAAACAGACATTGATTTACCAGACACAGCCAGTACTATTGAAACTAGTGATGCGGATAGCACCTTATTTGTACCAGTCAGCTCCAGTGTCAAACGCGCCTATAAAACAGAATCTGATGACTCACCTCCTGTCACCAAGATTCCTCGTATGCCGCAGAACCATATCAGACGGAACATTTTGAAGAAACGCAGGCATGGTTCGAAACCAAGCTGAGAGGTACTAGCTACACACCCCCAGGCCACATCACAGTTGGTACCATTTTCTTCAGCGTACCACCAACCTGTCAAAAGCAACAGTGTCCAAATTACTGTGCCCACTGTAAACGGTGTTAACATACCGCAGAACCAGGTCAGACGAAAAATCAACGCCTAACATACACCTACTTCCAAATCAAAAGATGTTAAACCATCACCGAATTCGTTGATGTCCTCAGCGCTCCAACAATCAGCCAATGCAGTGTCGCCTACCACATCCATCACCACTGCTACCCTATATGATGCTCGCCTATCCAGTCGGGAGATTACAATGCTTGAAATGATGAAAGAAATGGTGAAACTTCTATAAACACGCCCAGATGTTTATGTGTTTGCCACTCCAAACACAGTCTTCATGTGCATGCCATTCCATGCACGGTCTACGCAAAAGTGAAATTAATGTTCTAACTATCTCATGTACTTTCTTTTCAGACTGAGTTCACAATAACTATCACAAACCAGATGAACTAGGTGCAGACTGAGATGTTAAAGCCCCATTTGATGAACCTGAACTTACGGACAAGCAACTGCTGATGACCAGATTATCCCACAGTACCAGCCCAATTGTGATGTTATTCCTGGATTTGTTGTTGTGTAGTCTTAACAATTGCTCCCACACATTTTGAAAATGTTCAATAAAGTTGACACAACAAGTTAGGGTGTTCTACAATCACAATCACATTTATTACAGACGGTTTGATGTTTAGTCATCTCACATAAATTGCACACAGATGGTTGTCATGCTGATAATTTATACCTTGTGACTTCATCATTTTGCCATTTTTCACTTTCTCTTTGACTTGCTATTCCAGAACTAGTGATTCATTTTCCGTGCATCTTAGCGCACATTCACGCAGACACCTTGCACGAGTAATTTTCCTCTTACCTGATATTAATATCTTTGTTCCCAATTATCTTAACTCATCTATTATCTATCACTTCGATCCATCGCACTGATACCACTATGATATCTGTTTAACAGCATATGTAGCATATTTAGTCACATTATAAAAAAAAAAAAAATTCATACCCATATTCGTCATGCTATTTTCTCCACAGGTTTAATTATTTTAGCATGTTCACAAAAATTTGTTTGAAATTATTACACTTTGCACAAGAAATTATATATCCAACCCTTTGATTCACTATTGTAAGATTTTCCTCACTCCACTATCACACCTCCTTAACTTACTGTTATCCTTTCCACTATTTTGAGACGACATTCTAGACTTATGAGCTTTTCTATCCAAATCATTTTCCATCCCTTCGAATTACAATAATGTTGTAATCAAGAGATCTAAAATTTTCCCCTATCTATCAAGAACTTACAGTACCCTCTCCTCACTCCTTATTGACAGCAGCCACTACTATGTAAATTCTTTTCTGACCTTAACTATTGCTTGCAGCCCTATTGTTTAGAATTGGTAGTATCTCTAGTGTTTATTAAACTGATTATTATCATTCTCCTGTAATTGTGATACATTGACAGAAAAGAATTGAAATTTTGAGATATTGAAAAGAAAGAAAAAAATTTTGCAAACCAGAAAAGATGAACAAAACAGAAAATGCAAAGAAAAGAAATCAAACAGAAAAGAAACGAAACTGAGTAATGAAAAGAGAAAAGATATAAAATAAAAAATAAAAAGAGAACACATTTTGAATGTTTTTATAGGATGTGTTATATGTTTATATGCCACCCTCGCACATCTTAATGATACTGATTGACAGTTTATTACAAAATTTGTTATGCACATGAATAATGAAAGGATGATAGGCCAATGCCATATAACATTGACTGCCCTGAGATTAGCAGCTGACATAGAAGAAAAGAGAAAAATAAATCACCACATCAGAGTGAGCAACTAGTTTTTGCTCATACTGCCTATGCCAGTCATACCCCTTACCAGCATGATCTCTGATACTCCAGCAGTATTTTGTTGATACTGCCTATGACAAGTACCCCAATGACATTTGCGCATGCTGATTTTTTTTTTGCAAATGGAAATATCCTTTGAGAGCATTTGTATATGCTGACCCCAGATTGAATAAATTGCAACTATTTGTTGATGCTGCCTTTGCCCCATGTTAAAAATAGCATTTGCAAATGCTGACATAGCAAATGAAATACCCTTCTATAGCATTTATGTATGCTGACCCCAGATTTGAACACCCCCATTACCGGATGATAACCACTGATGGCACATGAGAGGAAGAAGCAACTGTTTAGTGATGATGAAGATGCCATTTTCTATTATGGTGAAACTTTATGTTGACACAACTAATGTTTTGTTGTGCGGTTTATGCACTAATGCCCACATTGGAATGGGATAATGAATAATTTTAGGTTGTTACGAAATAACAGAGAAAATAATTGAAATTTTCTGGAATCTATGAACATAGAACAAATCAGAGGAACATGATTGCTGCATATGAGAACCATAAATTTATGGATTATCATTGGACAAGAGACACAAATGAATTATGATAATCCTGTGGAACCAAAGGTGTTAAGGACACAATAGAGATTAAACGAAAAAAAAGATTGAATGCTGATGCACCCAGAAAATAATGGAACTATACGAGATTTGGATCACCCATAGACAAAGGATATACAAATGGAGTATGCATATCCCATGGAACCATAGAGGTTATGGACAAAATAATAAAATAATGGAATGAAATGATTATATATTATATATAAAAGACAAGAGATTGTGTAATACCTCCACATTTTAGGAGAAGACAATTTTTGATACGTTTGCCACTTGCCTTATATTTTGAACCTGATTATAATAAGATAGAATGCACATGAATATTGCTTGCTAATGGTTATATTGAAATGGTTATGGTATTTTAAATTAAATAATAAAACAAACCAGAGGATTGAAATATGATTGAGACATTGTGACAATACTGAGCTTGGATCGCCCTTTACGATATATGGACCAAGAACTATGTAACCCCATGGATTGACGTGTCATGGATCAATATACAATGGATGGATATAAAATTATAAAAGACTACCTAGATTGGACATTCATATTGCTGAATCACTGATTACCATTGGAATACATGTACCCTCATGCCTCATAGGAATTAACTTAAATTGTTATGAATTTAAGAAAAATAAATTGATCATCTGGCTGTAGCAGCAGATGTTATAAACACCATATAGTTCTGACAAACCTTCGACCTGCGAAGGCAGAACTGGTGTTCACAATGCAAATACTGTTATATAAAATATGGTGTTGTATTATTGTTACTGAATTAAGATATTCGACTTGATTTTCTATAATGATTGTATGATGTGTTGTTTAAAAATATTGACAGATACAGCTCATAAGGTTCACTAAGGATGTATTTCTAGTGATAACAGGAGAACAAGACAGGATCCCCATGGCATGGAATTTTGGAACGCCATAAATGATATTCTTCTTCTTCTTCCGTCCTTAGCCAACGACCGGCAAAGCAGTCAGTGGTCATTACGCCTAGTGGCGTCTTAAGGGCAACAGCGAATAGATTTTCTTTGCCGTTGTTCCCATCACGCCTAATGGCGTCTTTAGGGCAACGACAAATCAATCCGTTTGTCGTTGTTTCCGTAATCAAAGTGACTGGCAAACGGGTGATCAGCCCGTTGGGAATAAATGATATACTGAACTTAAAAGAACAAAAGAAGAAAAATGTTACACTATATACATCGAACCAAAGATAACAGGGATACATAGTAACCAGAGTGCCAAGAACCTTGTCTTAAATGGGAATATTAAATTTCAATGACATGTTGTAAACATATTGTGTTGATGATTGATTGAATAAGTTGATGTATGATAATTGCAACAAAGTTAGTGCAAAGTTGATTTTTCTTGAAAAAAAAAAGACTAGTAATAATAAATAATTTTAAGCTATGACTCACATAAGAGAATAACAATGACAGAAAACAAGAAAGAAAAAGAAAGATTTCAAACAATTAGAAATGGCTAAATCATAAATGGACAGGATCACCACCAGACGTATTACCTGTATGGATATTGGAGACAAACATCACTTATTTTGAAAAAAAAAAGGTAATATAGAACATTCTCTACAGTGATGGACTTAGAACAAATTCATATACTTACCATTTGGAAAATGTCAAATACAGGAAACATTCAGACAAATAAATAAGGATAAGCCATGAGGTTTTAATGCTTTTATTGTGTAAAATATGATTGCATATAAAAATGATGCTTGTTATATTATCGGTTGAAAATATATGCATATTATGTCTAGAGATGTTTTCCACATGTAATAATGAGCAAGTAGCTCATTCACTAGAAAAAAAAAATGATGAATACCCATGAGAACATTGGCTATTTTATGAAAGTGGATTACTATTACCACAAGGATTTGGAGATTTTGGACATTTCTTGGAATATTGCAGAGTACTTGGAAACTAAAATAAATAAGTACGCCAGGAAGAAAAAAAAATTTTTTAAGTACTTGCAGACTAATAATATGGAGCCAATAACAGGAACAGAAAAGAGATAACACCCCCCACCATATCTAAGAGAATGTAGTCAACTATATTTTTGAACGAAACGTAATAGATTATGATAATGCAGCTAAGTTCTGCAAATAAGATATTTTATTGTTCATTTCCCAATGTTGCCACTTGTCACATTTTTTGAGTGATGACCTTATGAATGTTTTGAAGATTTTGTTGGCCAGTGTTGCCAATTGGTAAATTTGATGAAATAAGGTTGTGAGATGAAAGATGATATAAAATTTTTTGAGATGATGTCCATCAATAAGGCCCCTTTATAGATGACAGTCCCATATAGACATAGGAGCTCAGATATAGGAATTTCGTTAAATTTTCCTGGGATAAGTTTTGGACTTAGAAAATTTTTGAACTTGAAAATTTTTTTTTTTAATATTTTTGGACTTAGAAATTTTTTGGAACGATTTTTTGTTATTGATAGTACTCACATGTCTCCCCACGGGATACATTTGCGGAGCCCCGGGATCTGTATGTGACAGTGAATGCGTCACTTTAGGAATAATCCTTTCTAACTAATACAGACTATATAGCTTGGGGGACAGAAAATTGTTAGAACTAAACCGTAAAATTATGTTTGAAACAGATCATGATAGCAACAGCGTAGATAAATTTATTGTCCAATCGTGAGATGAATAAAGATCACCCAACGCTGACCTAAATTTGAGCTGAACCCAAGCGGGCTTGCCCCGGCCAAAGTTAGTTGCAGACAAGAAGCCGAAAGTGTCAGACGCATTTTCTTATGCTGCAGATTTTTGAGGATTTTTAAAAAAAAACTAAATGAAGTTTTCATTTAGTATTTTCCCAGTTCTAGTGTTTCATATGTGCATTATGTTTAACCAGGAAAACAGTAAGTAGAGTGCCTCAAATATTATAATTGATTTCACATGCTAAGACAGGATGGCTTTTCGCAGATTGAAAAGCAAAGACAATGGCTGTAGGTTTTTCCTGTAGACGAAAATTTAAAGAGTTGAACGGTCATGCAGAGGCATTTGAAATTTTAGTTGGACATTAACCTATTTGATAAAATGAGAAACTGGATTGATTCATTGAAACTTGTGAGCATGCATTTATTCGCAAAATGGTCTTGTAAGGAAAGAAATTACTAGGAGTTTAATCAGAGTGGTTCATCTGAAGACAGAAGCCTCCGCTGTATCATTAATAAAACAGAATGACTCATATGAAGCCTAACAATATGTTGTAATAATATGGAGAGGAATGCACATGATTGATGAAACAATGCATGCATGATATCATATTTCACACGTTCTTGTGAAAACTTGTTGTAAATAAAGAAAGTTTGTATTTCTGGATCAAGGATAGTTGGTCTCCCTTGTTTTGCTTTGCTTTGGAATAGCCTACGAACAGAAGAGGAAGAATGTCTGTAAAAATAATAAAATAATGAACCATAACTGCTCTAAAATATGACAACTTAGAGGATCGTCCTAGAACCTGGTGAAACCTTAAGTCTGTTAGAGAGGAAGCTCCATCTCTAGCGCATAAGCTAGTCTATCAACTCGACTCTCTGTACAAACAGCAAACCCCAACTGCCTACCCGGCCACACTTGTTGCTTATCACAGCGAGAATCACGCGCAAGTAAACATGAATATAAATATTTTTCTATACTTTGAGCTCATTCTCAAATAGACGAAGATGTTTGCACTAGAATTGATAGCTTCAAGAAGAAATACAGTAGATGTGACTGTAGCAAACAGATTTGTATACCTACCACCTATACCAAGGCTTCTATCAAATGTCATTGCAGAGAGGATGAAGATTACAGGAAAGAAGCAAAGAATAAACACAATAGCAATAAAGATGACCATCTTCACTATTTGTTGGTCTCGTCTGGTTGCACTTTGTAGTTTTGAAGCTTCAAAATGGATGTCCCGCCATTTAGCAGTATTCTTTAGTTCGTGTACTAGCAAGATGGTCATCAATGATACAATAAAGAAGGCAGCTACTTCAATGAAGTTCATGAATAGCGTCATCGCATATCTAATATCTTCAGCGTTCGAAGCAATAATGAGGCCAATTACAGTTTTGTTTTCTTTCAAGCTTAATTTATGTCCTATACCACATGAAGTGAATACAGGAAGAACGCCTGGGACTATAATGACATATACAGCGACATTTGAGATTATTGTTCTTCGTGGTGTTATAAGGCTTCGAACTGTCAACGGGTAAGCGATACAAAGGTACCGCTCAATAGTGACTAGGCACGTCAACAAGGCAGCGACACGAACAAAATAAAAGTGAGGCCATGCTGAGGTTAAAAATAGAATTTCTAAATAATCGACGTCTTCAAATTTTGACATCATTAAAGAAGTTTGGTATATGCTGCCCCACAAGAGAGTCACCAGTGCTCCAATGTCGGCTAACGAAATACAAATTAATGAAATATTTGTTGTGTCCTTTAAACCCTGGCTGGCGAAGATAATAATGTTGATGATGTTACAGACTGTACCGAAGACGCTTATTAATCCTTTGATAGCACAAGCATTGATAGTCATAATAAGTTCCATCTGTTGATCAGTGATAAGATCGGGGAGCGAATATCCAGAAACGTCGGAGGATATTGATACATTAATCATTGTTGTAGGTACATATTCACTCTTTTATAAACAAATGAAACCTCACATACAAGATATGTACACATTTAAAAAAAAAATCTAAGTTAAAATAGATTTACAGTTTCTCGTTTTCATTAGATAGATGACTGCGCACAGTGTTGTTAGAGTACAGCTGACTGCTTCACTAGTGTTTCTTAAAACGACCAAATTTAGATATCGTTGTATACGGCTTCATTTACGCTGTTACAATCTTTCACAACTGCATGTGATTTGTCAATTAGTTTAATGAATTCGTGAAAGCAAACGTAGGGCTTTTTATGTTAATTGGTTTTTTATGTCAACATTCTGAAAGCGACACAGAACCAGAAGAGCGGAGCATCAAAAGGTATAATTGCGTCTATGGTTTATTTAGAATTAATTTAAAACAACGCATCGCAGTTTCAACAATGTGAAATTGATTTTTGTACGGACAAAAGAAAAGCTTTGATCATTTTAAAACTTACTGTTGTTGGTCAAGAAGATATGTTTTTTTACTGTCAAATGTAATTAAACCTGTACAATTTCAATATACAGTCATTAATTCCAAAGAATTTCGTTTGATGTCAACAATGAAATTAACCAAACGAACTTCACAAAGTTGTAACAATTGTTTAAAATCAATAACAACGCTACATTATTTTTCAATAATCCACATAGAAACGAAAACACACAGACACACAGGGGCTTGAGAAAGAAAAGAACGGTGGCTAATTAGTTAGAGAAGTGAAAGTGGAGTTAATTGTACTGTACATTTTAATTAAAATAGTCGAATATGCCATGCATATAATTTTCAGATGCCAGGATCAAAAATAAAAAAGGTTAAAGCGCACATTAATGGCAGGTCGATTCTGTAGATTGACACATGTGGCGTCAGTATGAGCGAAAACTCAGCGTTCTATTTGTTGACTTTATACATTGTTTAAATAAATTATATTGTATGGACATTTTGACGTTTTAATTATGAAAAAAAAAAATAACAAAGATCAAATAATTTCAGTGTGTCCCTTCATCTTGCGAAATAATGATTTCATTCAGCCTTGCGGCAGTAGACATAACTAACTGGTTGTTAATTGACAGGCAGCCATCAAAATGGGCGGGCACTGATTGTTGTGTCAGTATCTGAATGTTTTCGTAAGTAGTAGAGTAAATTAACTCATATTAAGATTTTACGATGTTATAAACCCCATTTGGGCAGAAATGATTGATTTTATATAATGATAATACAAATTTGATAACAGGAAACCACAGAGAGACGTGGTGCTCTCAGGCATACCTCTACACCCAAAGGTAGAAGAGAAATTACTAAGAAGATGAGGAAGGTAATGCTAACCGCCAACCTGTTTGAAGATGTCAGGAACCTTGAGCTGTCTACTACTTTTATTGGGGTCATTAATGTAGAAGTCTGAAGGCGAACAAGGAACAGGAGGAAGATGACCTGACTAAAGTATTATTCAGATTTTAAAACAGATGTTATTAGATTAAGTTCATTCTCATAATCTGTTACTTTTAAGATTAAGTTCATTCTCATAATCTGTTACTCTTAAGATTAAGTTCATTCTCATAATCTGTTACTCTTAAGATTAAGTTCATTCTCAAAATCTGTCATTCTTAACATTAAGTTCATTCTCATAATCTGTTATTCCTAAGATTAAGTTTATTCTCCTAATCTTTTATTCTTAAGATTAAGTTCATTCTCATAGCCCTTTATTCTTAACACGACATCATGGAACTCTTTCTTAGTTTGACGTGAAGCTGAAAGTTTCTCTCCATTTACGTTATTGCTTATCTGACCTGTTATCAACACTTTTATTCAAAAGACTAATATGTCAAGACTATTACTGTTGAAGTGTTCTAGTTAGGTAGTTTTGTGAACGAGTTATGAAAAGTGTGTAGTTATGAGGAAGTAACCCGCCAAACAATAAATGACGAAAGTGAATTATGATGTGCTCTTTCTTCTGCGTCTCCTGGTGACGATACAATATCTCCACTTGGTCATTTCTTCCATTTTATTCCATTTCACCTTTATTGGATCTTTTTAAGCAAACTTATCTGGAAACATTAGCTACGAAGCTACGGGACAGCCGTCACTTTTAATTAATTACTTATTCCACCATTTTTTTGTAAACGTACGCAAATCTTTTAAAATCTAGCCTTGATACATATTAAAAGACTCAACACAAATTAAAAATAATCTTTTCATTAATCCGTACTCGAATAATTGTTTAAAAGCGTATCAACTTGGCGACTAAGTCGGGCGCCGAGACAATAATTATTTGGACGAAATGGGACATATACACTAGTAAAATTCATTTCAAACTCTTAAAACTATTAATTGTAGTAATTTCATACATACAACGACGTATATTATATTTTGCAGATCGATCTGAGTGTAATGGGAATATTGCCCTTTCTTACTTATATGTTTCTCTCCTACCCGTGCCAGAGAGAACGCCATACTATCCTGTGGGTTGTCTTTCTCCTGGCCTGGTTCCAATCTAGTCCTCGGTCCTTTAGGTATTGCCTGATGTTGTCCTCCCAGCGAATTCTGGGTCGTCCTGAAGGATTGTATCCCTGGCTCTTAGTTTCCCATTTGTTGCGGTAGCCTATTTTCTTCCATTCTGCACATATGACTAATCCATCACAACTGGGACTGCTTCAATTGGGTCCGGCTGAGTTTTGAGGCACTACGAAAACAGATGTTTAGTGGCAGCCATCTTTGCTCCAACATGTGACAACACATAAGGGAGTATTTTTCTCTTATTTCTATAGTTTCATGTTCTCCACTTAATTCTCACTTTCTTTCCCTCCTGTCTCTTGTTTGTCTGTCCCTGACGAAGGCCTTGTGGCCGCAACGTAGGTTTTTCTTGTCCTTTCTCTTTGTAAGACGTATTACTATTTGTGTGTTTTTGTAATTTTTTTCATTCTACCGAAAAAAGGTAAATTTTACCTTCTTTCAATGAGTGTTTATTTGAGTTTTTGAGGTAAAAATGCGCATCTTTTCCCAAATGTTTGGTGGGAATGTGTCATTGTTCGCTGCATTTATCTAATTCCATTTACACATTGTTAATGTGTCGATATATCACTGTATATGCACGGCTATTAGTAATATTGAATAGGTTAAAGTTTTTATAATGTACTTCTATTACGAGTTATTAAATGTTCACACATATATGTTAAAATACTACTTACTTTTGTTACAAGTTAACTTCTGTAATTACAAGATATTTGGTAGTGTATTATGTATGCTGTAATGTGATAAGTATATGCCAGTTTATTAGTTATATTGTAATGTGACATTTATATGCTAGAGAAGAAGCTATGGTGTAATGTGATAATCATCACTACATAGTGATAATTTATATGTTAATGAATAATATACATAAATATATGTTTCAGGCCCTCGTGAGAAATAAAAAAGTAGAAAACTAGACAACCAGAAAAAAAAAAAAACAACCAGAGTCTAGAACCAAGGACCTTCCAAACGACACCACCTCCTAGGTACGGGAGCGAATTGCGACTATCCTCTCTATCAACTAGGCACCACAAAAATATCGTTTTGTGCATTATTTATTTACAGTTTACATGCCTCGGGTTTCAATATTTATTCATTTATTTAAATATTTATTCATTTTTATATGTTGTACCTAATGGAGCAATGGCCATAGC
The DNA here is from genome assembly GCA_024509875.1 of Oreohelix idahoensis. NCBI lineage: Eukaryota > Metazoa > Mollusca > Gastropoda > Stylommatophora > Oreohelicidae > Oreohelix > Oreohelix idahoensis. The sequence continues at coordinate 394,154 of JAMPIV010005482.1, forward strand.
TGCAACTTTTCCTTTGCAGGAAGAATTCACTGAAATGTTCAGGCGCTTTTACAGCGGTAATGTATCTACCCGTTTGACTTAAGTGGACGGTTGCAGCCCAATACGCAACCTCATGATAGTCGCCTCTTGCAATGAGAAACCTAAGGGACCGATACGCCTTATCTTTCTTTGTCACCATTATTACTACAGTTTATCACCTATATTATCAAAGCTGCAGTACGAAAGTTGCGTGATCACAGTGAAGCGATAGTTGCTGATAACCCTTGCATACTGTACAGAGACAGTACACAGTTACAGTCAGATACATGCTCCTACACCATAACATGAGGAACACCACATTAAAAAACAATTACAATGTTGACAATAAGTCAAATATATACATTCAATCTTCACTATTCGCTTGTTCCGTATTCGTGGATTCGCTCATTCGTGCGAGATAAGGTGTAACCCATTGTTTCCCCTTCGCGGGTACCTCGCGGGTATTCGCGACCATAAGCAGTAAGTAGTCAACAAATTTCAAGACGTCTACCGCTAGGCGTCGCAGATGAGATCCAAAGCTTGCTTGTTCTGGCGGCTTTCGTTGTGTTTACACGTGTCTTTGTCGAGCATATTTTCATCCACGTTTTTGCAGTTTTACGCTGCTTTTGATTATTTCTGTAATTAATAATGACATTCAAGTGTTGTGTAAGTGGGTTCTTGAGTGTGCCTAAGCGCAAGAAGGCTGTGATGAGCCTCAGTGATAAAGTGTGTGCGTTAGATAAACTTTGTTCTGGGATGTATTTTCATCACATGTGTTGCATCACCAACTGTTGAGTGTCTTTTTGTTGTACGCCATAATTGTTGAAGGCGATGAAGACATAGTATGGTATCTGTGGTCTGGTTTGTGTAGGATGCAAATGTGTATTCAAACAGTGAGCATTACAAGCAAGGCAATCCACACAAGGACGTCACATTAACTCACGATGTGAAAAGTCAAGGATGCTTGCAACAGCTAGTGACGGTTTTTGTATAATTTATTATAGACGCCACAATGACGAAGTGTGTAGACATAAACAAGCAGGTACATCATAGGTACGATCAAACAGTCATTATTACATATGTAGTCAATTCAACAGGCACAGCAGACAGCATCATAATAATGTACCTTATATGCCTTTTAGGATATCGGAAACAGCTGTTCATGTAGTCAGGTAGTAAACTTCCCCTTTCCATAAGAGCTAGTAGATATCAACAAGGAGATTAAATCTGGTCTCCTATTTTTGACCTCAACAAGACAGGCATGTCTTTTGAGCGTCACATTATCGTCCTCTATGTTCCTTATACAGCAAAGGTATCAAACCTAGATCCATCAATAAAGGTCAGGAAGCAAATAGTCCGTAGGACAGGCATCAATCGATGCGTGACAATATAAGTGGATCGTGAGCTGAGCAAACTTGTCATATCACAGACTTTATAATAAGGCAGGCTAAGCAAAAGTCAACATCACAAGATGGCGATAAAGTTACTCAGCGAAAAAAGGATTCAGTTACCTGTCATCGGAAATTAAATCACATAAATCACATATGCCTCCAGGCATTTGAAATAACATAGAGATATATCATCTCAAAAAAGGAACAACAATGATGAGGACTCCTTCCTGAATAAACTAAGCGAAGACTAGCACATCGCTATGTCTCGCCTTACCAGCATCTCTGCTCAGACTGACCTGGGCGGAAATCATTTTAAACAATGCCACAAACAGAGACATGTGCAGAACACGCGAATCGAATACAACCCAGCTAAACTTACGAAACGAAGAATGTTCTACGATGTTCGACTGAAGACTCAAACCTTAAAAGGAAATGAATCTTGAAACATTGCGATTGCCAACTGTTTTCAAAGAACTGGCGATCTGAGCGCTCCATATATGGACATGACTCAAAATCGTTCACACAACTATCGGCAACTATACTATCAAGATAAGACAGCTTCTTGAAGACAGCTATCAAGATTAGACGACTGTAGAAATAGAAGTGACTACAATTCCATGAGTTACTTCCCATGCATTAAAAAATTAACTATAGTCAAAATGCATGGTCAGAATAAGTTGCGACAAGTTTAGCGCAACATTACCGCCACCTCCCGATAAAAAAAAAATGTGCAACATTTTTTTTTTTTTTAAATATCCAAGAGTAAAACCAAAAGCGGTTTAACAACGCACGAATTATGCGGGGATAACTAATTGCACTGCCTAATATGAGGCTACATTGACACATAAAGTGTCTGGTGAGAATATTTCTCAACAGATAAAAAATCTTATTCCAAAAATATATATATCGGGGAGGTGCCATCAACACACATTACGCTTGCATGAAAATACAATATAAATGCAAGTTCATATCATTATAATCAAATAGCAGTGTCATACTCTAATACCGCTTAGAATGGATGTACACATCTGATATAAAATGTTAAATATTACATTATCTAAATGTTTAATTATACCATTACATAATGAAATTAAACATAAATGACGATCCAGGACACATCTCCTGTCGTTCCAAGGAAAGTGTACAATGTGGAACTCTCCATGTTTGACAACAGAAAGGTAGCTTCTCTGATCAACAATAACATGCTGAGAAAAAACAACCAATATAATTCTATTTAATAGCCATTAAGTTTCATACTATACAATACATTATTATTAACAATTGTGACCGAGTGAACTTTCGGCCCTTATATTAACTACTCAGTCTTCTTCTTATATTAAAGATAAAAACAGAAGAAGATGATAACAAAGCACAATAGTATGTGTTCACATAAAGTGAGGACAGATGTGCTAATGTATTGTAGTAATATAGGTGTGTTATGGCTCTGTCGTATATCTAGAAATAGAACAGAAATATTAGTTGGAATCATGTGGGCATCTAGACAGAATGTCAGCCATCACATTATCCGACCCACGGATAGCTCGTACCGTGAAGTGAAAAGGTTGAAGAGCAATAGCATATCGAGTGGATCTCGAACTCTTCAAGTTCTTAGTCTGAATAGCTGTAAGAGCTTTCTGATCAGTTTCTAGAATGAAATGTGCGCCTAGGAGGAATCCTTGTAGTTTGAGAATAGACCAAACCATAGCCAACAATTCACGGTCTAAAACCGAGTAGTTCCTCTCTGCCGCATTTAGTTTTCTGGAAATGTACATGACAGGATGCAGAGTTTCAGCATATTCCTGCATAAGTGCTGCTCCGATCCCAGTGGATGAAGCATCACTACGAAGAACAAAAGTTCTATCAAGAGTAGGTAATCTTAGGATGGGAGGAGAAGAAAATATACTTTTAATCTGGTCTAAGGAAGATTGGCATTCTTCAGACCAACGGACCAGATTAGGCGAACCTTTCTTCAACAATGTTGATAGAGGTGCCATGATCGAAGATAAATTTGGAATAAATCTCCCATAGAATTGAATTAACCCCAAGAGACTTCGGACTTGTTTCTTCGTCTTAGGTACAGAGATGTTCAATATTTTTGAAGTATTGTGGTCTTCTGTCTTCAAGAGACCATGACCAACACGATGACCCAAGAAAGAAATTTCACCAAAACCAACAAAAGCTTTAGAAGGTTTTGCTGTCAATTATTCTCACGTAGAGTGGACAGTAAGTCATATAACCCTAAATAGTGATCTTCCCAGGTATCACTGAAGAGACAGATGTCATCTAAGTATGCGATGACATCTGAACGATGTGACAGAATTCGACGCATCATGCGAACGAAAGTGGCAGGGGCGTTCATGAGACCAAAAGGCATAACATTCCATTGAAATAAACCCCTAGGTGTAGAAAAAGCAGTAAGAGGTTTGGCATGCTCTGCTAAAGGCACTTGCCAATAACCTTTAGACAAGTCAAGTTTAGTGAAGAATCTAGAATTAGAAAGTCTAATCAGTAGATCTTCTAACAAAGGCATCGGTTCAGCGTCGAACTTTGTGACCTGATTCAATTTGCGATAATCAACGCAAATTCGTATGTTCTTATCCTTCTTCCGGACAATAACCATGGAAGAAGGATATGGTGAAGTCGATGGTTCAATTATATTTAATTGAATCATTTCATCCAATTCCTTTTCCACTTGCGACTGAAAGTGTATAGGAATAGGATACGGCCTAACCCTAATTGGATTATTGTCGGTAAGAATTATGTCATGTTCTATGACATCTGTGTGTCCAGGAATGTCAGTGAGAACATCCTGAAATGTCTGTAACATCGACGAGACTTGTCGATGTTCGTCACCAGAAAGATTAGGAGAAACAGAAACGTTTTTCCAAGATTCCGTGGAATGTAATGGAACCACTGGAAGAGGAAGATTGACATCAGAAAAAACAGATTCCTCATCCTGTATGACAGACAGGGATGAGTAATGACCGTGAGGTGCAGGAGAATCATCCGTTGCCTGGAAAATAGGCAGCAAATAGTCCGGACGTTCGTGAAATTCCGAAAGCATGTTGATGTGGAAAGTTTTATGCTTTCCATCAATATCGACCACATAGTCAACATCGGAAATCCGAGAGACTATTGCATACGGACCTTTCCATGCAATAAGAAGTCTATTTTCCCTACTGGGGAGTAGGACGAATGCTTTGTCACCTGGACAAAGTTGTCGTAGACATCTATTCTTGTTAGCAAACTGCCTTGCCTTCTCTTTAGCAATTTCTGATGAAGCAGTCGCTAGTTTGCATGCCTCAATGATCTTTTGTCTAAGAGCAATGACATACTCATATGAGGATTGAGTTTCATCGCTAATATCATCGGCAGTGATGAGATCGTGTAATAAAGACATAGGGCCGCGCGGACGCGCGCCAAAGACAAGTTCGAAGGGAGAAAATCCTGTGTGTTCATTTGGGACTTCTCTATAGGCAAAGAGAGCCGCGGGTAAAACCCTGTCCCAATCTTGAGGATGATCTTCAGTTATCTTACCAAGCAAAGTCTTGAGCGTTCTATTCAGACGCTCAACTAACCCATTAGACATAGGATGATAGATACTACTGAGAGATCGTTCAATATGTAAGGTAGACATTACCTGTGACATAGTGTCAGATATGAGTTGAGTGCCATGGTCTGACAATATTTCTCTGGGGAACCCCAAGCGAGAAAATATCAGCCAAAGAGCATCTGCGATATCTGTAGTAGATATGCTCTTTAGAGGGATAGCCTCTGGCCAACGTGTGCACATATCGACACATGTAAGGATAAACTGATGTCCTCTGGCCGACTTGACCTTAAAAGGGCCAATAATATCTATGGCCATTTTCTGAAATGGCCGAATAGGAATGTCAGCAGCCTGGATAGGCGCAGCATGTCGTGGTCCTCTAGATTTGACCTCCTGACATACCTTGCATGATCGGCAGTAAATACGAATGTCCTTATTGACAAAAGGCCAAAAGAAAGCCGCAAGGACTCTCGACTTTGTACGGGCAAAACCCATATGTCCAGCACATTGCGAGTCATGAGCATGTTGCAATATTTGCACTCTCATGCTCTTGGGAACAAGAATTTGCGAATGTGCCGACGTAGTCGAATCTTGTACCATACGTACAAGTACGCCGTTTCTCATTGCAATCCAAGATTTTCTATTTGTATCCTGATTCGGATCACCTTTCTTCTAACGAATGAAGAATTTTTTTAAAGAAGGATCTTCTTCTTGCAATTTTATGAAAGAGTCACGAGTGATTACTAAGTGACTATCTTGGCTATCAACTTCATTATCATTATTCAGTGAAGTTTCGGGTGTTTGTAGAGCTTGTGCTCTTGTAACTACTGCATTTGTAGCTTGCATGTTATTATCTTCCCAAGCAGCAATCTGCTGTGGGGTACACTCCCTAACTCCGTGTATACGACCAATAATAAGGTCCGCAATAGGATTAGGTAAGAGACAAGCATGCACATCTCCAGTAAAGAAAGGAGTGGCAATGCGAATTACAGCAGTAGGATATTTTTCTAGAGTGCCGCCAAATGTGACACATTTGATAACTCTTCCTGTCGCACAGGATGGATCTACAAGCGATTGTCTAACACCGATAGTGGTGCATCCGGAATCGAAAAGTAGTGAGACCGGAGTATTATTAACAAGACCCTTATGTAGGATTAGAGAACCTCTCCCGTCATGTGCAACCGAAGCAGGAAGAGCGGGGAGAGGGTGACCACAACTCAAAGTCGATATTGTAGTTGGTTCGAACAAAGTACTGCATTGGGGGCACTTGTTTGCTCTCCCAAAGTCAAAAGAAGAACAAGTGACAGCGTCAGAGTTTTTATTATCAGAAACCTGATAACATGCTCCCTCAGATTCTTGTTGAACCGAGTTAGCCTGCTGATATCTCTTTTTTTGTGTTGAGATCTACCGCGACTACCATTACCTCTGAAGTTATCACTGTTGTTATTATCTCTGTAGTTATTATTGTCTCTATTATAACTGTTATCCTGTTTCGAATTACAGTTTCCATGATTATTGTCATCCCCACATTGGCCACCAAATGTTGCGTCACCAACTGTTGAGTGTCTTTTTGTTGTACGCCATAATTGTTGAAGGCGATGAAGACATAGTATGGTATCTGTGGTCTGGTTTGTGTAGGATGCAAATGTGTATTCAAACAGTGAGCATTACAAGCAAGGCAATCCACACAAGGACGTCACATTAACTCACGATGTGAAAAGTCAAGGATGCTTGCAACAGCTAGTGACGGTTTTTGTATAATTTATTATAGACGCCACAATGACGAAGTGTGTAGACATAAACAAGCAGGTACATCATAGGTACGATCAAACAGTCATTATTACATATGTAGTCAATTCAACAGGCACAGCAGACAGCATCATAATAATGTACCTTTTATGCCTTTTAGGATATCGGAAACAGCTGTTCATGTAGTCAGGTAGTAAACTTCCCCTTTCCATAAGAGCTAGTAGATATCAACAAGGAGATTAAATCTGGTCTCCTATTTTTGACCTCAACAAGACAGGCATGTCTTTTGAGCGTCACATTATCGTCCTCTATGTTCCTTATACAGCAAAGGTATCAAACCTAGATCCATCAATAAAGGCCAGGAAACAAATAGTCCGTAGGACAGGCATCAATCGATGCGTGACAATATAAGTGGATCGTGAGCTGAGCAAACTTGTCATATCACAGACTTTATAATAAGGCAGGCTAAGCAAAAGTCAACATCACAAGATGGCGATAAAAAGTTACTCAGCTCGAAAAAAAGGATTCAGTTACCTGTCATCAGGAATTAAATCACATAAAATCAAACATATGCCTCCAGGCATTTGAAATAACATAGAGATATATCATCTCAAAAAAGGAACAACAATGATGAGGACTCCTTCCTGAATAAACTAAGCGAAGACTAGCACATCGCTATGTCTCGCCTTACCAGCATCTCTGCTCAGACTGACCTGGGCGGAAATCATTTTAAACAATGCCACAAACAGAGACATGCGCAGAACACGCGAATCGAATACAACCCAGCTAAACTTACGAAACGAAGAATGTTCTACGATGTTCGACTGAAGACTCAAACCTTAAAAGGAAATGAATCTTGAAACATTGCGATTGCCAACTGTTTTCAAAGAACTGGCGATCTGAGCGCTCCATATATGGACATGACTCAAAATCGTTCACACAACTATCGGCAACTATACTATCAAGATAAGACAGCTTCTTGAAGACAGCTATCAAGATTAGACGACTGTAGAAATAGAAGTGACTACAATTCCATGAGTTACTTCCCATGCATTAAAAAATTAACTATAGTCAAAATGCATGGTCAGAATAAGTTGCGACAAGTTTAGCGCAACACATGTTTTCAGTGTTAATGCAATTTTCTTTATTTCTTAACTTTAAGAGTTTTCTTTAAATATTTTCAAAGTTAATTAAATGTTCTTTATTCCTTAATTTTGAATGTTCTGTGTAAATGTTTTCAACATTTTTTCCCAGGGCTCTTGTAATAATGTGTTTGTGTGTTTGTGTGTGGATGAGTGAAAGCATAGTGACAGTGTGAGTGAATAGGTGAGTGAGTGAGTATTGGTACTCCAAAAGATTGTACATACTGTACTAATAAAGAAAACAGTGTATAAAACACATTTATAAAATGCACAATATAATAAATAAGCTGTTATGTTCAAGAAAGGTACTCTATATGATGAGTTTATGGTGATCGGTAGCAAACGTGTATGGTGAACATGGTCCCGCAGGAACCACACCCATTTTTCCCAAAGGATAAATGATTCCGAATACGCGGGGTTCCGTATTCACGGGGTTTTCAAGGAACCTAACCCCCGCGAATAGCGAGGATTGACTGTATATCATAGAACCTTATAAAATACAACTCAACCAGTAGTAGAAAAGTCCATCTGCCTTGGCAGTTTGTTTACCAAATATGGCAGATTAGATATAAAGACCAACATAAATATTTCAATAAGTCAAAGTAGTGGCCCATCAGCTGGCAACAAGTTGTAGCTTACGGTTAATTCAAAGGCCCACTAAGAAACAATTAATTGACCAGTTATAGTAGTTGCTGCATACGGCACTAAAACAAAACTGTAAATGAAGAAGATGCTTATCCGTTCAAGATTTGCCTTATTATTTGAAGTTATAAGATTGTGTTAATATCCCTGCTCCTGTCTTCAGAATTAAGGAAAGAGAAATAATTCACAAGCCCCAACCGAACTATTATGTCGGGGAGAAACAAATTTGGGACACTGGGTATACACGTCTTCTTTTGTTGTTACATATATTTTAAAAAGATATATATATTAAATAATTGTGAACAAATGACAAAAGTTAACAACAAAAGTGAATCAAAGTTAAACAATATAATATGAGCTGATGCAAGTACATTTAACCAATTATAACAGACATTCCTTTATATTATTTAATACGGTTGTTTTTATACACAGGTATTCTGTTATTTTGTCATCATAGAAATGAGGTTTATAATATGGTAATGAATTATGTAAGTAAGTTGGAATTGTAATCTTTTTGGACAAACCTGCGAAGGTAAACCCTCCTCGGCAGTACTACGTTGTCTATATAATAATAATAATAATAATAATCATAATAGCCCCGTCAGTCATAACTGACTATGGGAAGTGACCTGAAGTGACAGCCCTCACCTGCTTTATTTCATCGTATTCCATTCGACGTTTTATCATCTTTTATGCTTGCCGAGAGAGCTTCGTTTCGCCCAATCTGAGGTTACGATGGGCAGCGTCATCCTCTCAGGCTACTGGATTTATGTCCAATGCCCTCATCTCTCTCTTGCATATATCTTTGAACCTCAGCTGTGGTCACCCAACTGTTCCTTAGCCATCTGTCAGTTGACCGTAAACGATTTCTTTGAGGATAAGACTATCTTCCATGCGGCAAGCAAAGCCAAGTCAGTGTATACATGCTTTGAAGGCTAGCACGTGACAGCACCTCGGCATTTGACACTTTGTCCTTCCATGAAATACCGAGGATATGGCGTAGACACCGTAGATGGAACGTGATGAGCCTTCTTTCTAGCTTAGCATATGTTGTCCATGTCTCGCTGCCATAGAGAAGTGTGCTGGTGACGCAGCCGTTATATATCGCTTCTTTGGTCTTCGTTCTAAGTTTGGAGTTGTGAGGCGGGAAAAAGTGGCTGCCGCGTTGCCAAAGAAGCTGTCAATATCTGTGTCCAGAATGAGTTTGTTGTTGATGGTAGACCCGAGGTATGTGAAGTGAAGCTTCTCTGCCAATTCATATCTATCGATAATGATAACTTGTGCAACATCCACAACTGATTCCGTACGCAAGATCTTTCAAAAGACGCAGTGGCCGACCGCTGGGACCACAAGACCTTTTAAAAGATACTGATTTATTTCGTTGTTTCTTTCTATTCTGATATTTTATACTGCCCGGAATTTATCTCGAACGGAAGTAAACACAAAACTGGGCAAATTTCAACAAGCTTCAACGTAGTTTATTTGCGTCTGAAGGGATTTTTTCACATTTATCTTCATCTTTAATCGTGTTTTGTCGTATCGCTATAATGGCCGAAAAACACACAGGATATGTTACTAATATGTGAACAGTGAACAAACTGTGTGATCAACCATAACTTTCTTACTTTTTCTGTGTTTTTAAATGGATTACCTGCACAAAGAGAGCAGTGAAACTGTATAGTGATAACAATTTATGTTACAAGCCTTACGTAAGTCGAAAACTTTTGTTTAAAATTTCAAGTTATCTTTTTTCCGTGTATATATTATCTGTTATAACATAAACATAACATACAATTAGCTAGAAAGGCATCCAATGTACTTTAATTTGATATATAATATGTTATACTTAACTCATGATTAGACACACATTGTCAGTAAACGTAAATTATGTATGTGTAAATTTTTGGGGTTTAAAAATAATTCCGTCCAGAGCTGAAAATAATTACGTACGTTCCTTCTTGGTTTGCCGTCTTGTAGTTACTGCTGCCACAATCGGCTCTTTCGGTCTCCCTATAAACACATTTCTACATCCAAGTATGACTGGGTAGATCGGATCATCCATTACAGCCGCTTTAACAACACCCGGACCAAATCCGAGTGTATTTCCACCAGTGCGATGGGGAGCGTTATGGTGCATCACCTTACAAAACTCCACATAATTTGACGGTTTCTTCTGTTTCTTGACGAGGTTTGACAAAATGCCTCGCGACAATACAATCACAACTCAAACCTGTATCAAACAAACAATGAGTTGAAGTACCGTTCAATATAACAGTTCCTAGCTTCGAAGGCCTCTCACCCTCAGGTTTAGAATCACTGACATTCCTCCTCCTTTGCGAGTCTGTTTGTAAAAAACCTGTCCGATTTGGCACAATTTTTTTGCTCTGATGAGATGTCCCTTGCGTAGGGGTTTTCCCTTGTCGTGTCCTTTCTGGCCTGTCTGCCATGAGTGACGTTTGGGCTGATCATGGGGTTTGGTGGGGTATCGAGTTTTGTTGAATTTCGATTTTCCTTCAGGGGGAGTCTGGGGTAAAGTTTCTCTAGGGTTGTCATAAAATTAACCGTGATACTACGTTAAAATATCTCCAATGATACAACGTAGAGATAAAAACTAATGCGTAAGCTACTAGAATACATGATCGCCCACGCCGCGGGTCACCACCCGCCATGGAATTTAAATTGTTAGACGTGGAGGCAAAAAGTTTACCCTTGGAGCGGGATGAGAACGGAGATCAAAGGAAAAAATATGACTGAAACGTGCTTGAAACTAGCAAGGCTAAAAGGACGCAAATTGGTGGGGCAATGAAAAACAAAAATTAACGTCCCCAAGTTGACACAAGGTAAAGAAATCGACAAAAGGGACCTTAGCTATTATACGCCACAGTCATTTCTTGGACGCTTTTGCGATAACTTAGTCCGTTTATTTGAATGCAGTGATGAACGCATTCCAGAAGATTCTAGAAAATATTTGAAAAGTAACTTTTCTTAATAATAATGTTAGGAATATAAAACCTAGCTGGCCGGATGGCCCATCTTGAGCAGTGAAATAATATGCTTTCATTTATACAGACGGACAGATAATAAGAAAGATATTGACAAAAGACTGTGTTGTTCATATCAGCGAGCGTCTGCATTGAAACAAAAATGTCCCTAATTTTCAAAAAACTGCAGTCTTGAGACTCAAAGCGCTAAAATCTAGTTGGTATGAAAGAGAGGGGATGGGCTGGAGAAATGTGGCTAAAAATAACTTTAAAGGCAAAATTGTGTAGGGAAGGCAGAGTTTGGTTCAAAAAACAAGTGTTTTTTGTGAAACGCAAGTAGAGACGGACGGACCAACAGACAATAAGGCATACTTGACTGAGGTATGACTGAAATGACTTTTTGGTAGTAGGTTTGAATTTGAAAGGAAAAAAGGCGGTGATTGGCCATAGATGAATATATTATCGGCGCTCAGACGCGCACTTTTGCCATTCGTTATAAGTTGTCCTAGTAGACACAGTGAATAATATAGTGGTGTATTCCCAGAAGCAAATTGATATCTTTAGAGGGACGCCATACTAAAGCCTGCAGCTCAGCTGAGTTTTGCTAGCAATTAACTGTGTTCTATATTCATAATTCTGGTAAGACTGAAAGTATTTCTTTGTATATTTTAATATGTGTTTAATGTTTCGAGTGATTTGATACTGCCATATCAAAATCTATCCCTTACAACAAGTAAGGATTCGCTCTAGACCCCCCGCCCCAGTTCAGGGTCTAGAGACAAATAAAATACATAAACTCCAGCAAGGATTATGAAGGACAGATTAAGTGTTGAGATCAGTGGAACATATCACCTATCCTATTCTATGGCAGAAAGCTAATGAACATATTTCAGAATATGTAGTCTGGGAGAACTTATCCTATGTGAAACCTACTTGGTAAGATGTGTTGTATGGTCAAAAAGATCTGACCTGTCTATGTGGTGTTGTTGTTGTGTGTAGTGTTGTGTCCAGAAATGGGTTAGAGGATGGAATTCTGACACATGACCAATACTTTATTGCAGAGCTGTGAGTTTTTATTTGGCACCAATGTGGTGTCAAATGATGAGTTAACTAATGCAAGAGTGGACCCGTGCAGTTTATATTTTGGCAGAGCAGCCTGAGATTGCTGCCCCAGAAGGCACGGGAGAGGTGGGGCCACCAGATCTCAGCACCAGAGCTACACATTCAAGCTACGTGAGCGTCTGGTTCTGCTGAGAATTCACCAACTCAACTTATTTTTCTAACACACCCAACCACAAAATATTCCATCAAAATAACTGGACAATGTGTAGTCGCCATAGACAAGGAGTGATGAGGCCACCCCAACAGCACATCCATTAAGTGTTCTCCCAAATAGATTACAACTATAACCAGTAGTAATATTAACTAATCTAGTAACATACATATGTACACACCTTTCATTTATTATGTCATATTCATGCATTTCTTTCATAATTGCAAAACCTTTCATATGTTTTGACCAAAATAAAACCTTGGTTCAGAACAAATAAATTTAAAGAAAATTACTATCCAAATTTTACACATCTCGAGTTAGTTCAGTGTGTTATAACATTTTATTACTATTATTAGACTTGTTAAATATCTGTGTGTGTGTATGCAAACCACCACAACACATTACATATCAATACCCTAGAATTTTAACGTAGCCACATTCATTAGAAAAAAAAAATAGATAGGTGTGAGGTACGTAGTGGTAGCAAGAAGGCCTCCTTCTGACAATTCACAGCTACACTTATCTCAGGAGCCTTCACAGCTGACCTCATGCATCACATTAAGTAATATCTCAATCAGACAATACCATCAAAACCACTAATATATTGGGGTCTCTTGTTCCGGGATAATTTGCCTATTAAATATATTAGGATCTCCTGGGGGGAGAATTAGATTAGGGGAACACATTATGGAAATTAAAAGTGTCCCTTAAAATTAAAGTGTCCCTGAAAATAAAAGTTGGTGAATCTTCACATCCAGTGGTAGTTAATTGATTAATTAATTAATTAGAATTATTTTAGACTAGAGTAATTAGAATTACTTTAGTAGTTGGAAATTTTATCTTGCACATTGCTAGATTTGTTTAAAAAGTATGGCGGAGCTAGCCAAATTCAGATCAGCCTGCTGTGTCTAACGGCAAAGTGAATGGGAATGGATGGTCAGATTTTAATTCAATATGTAACGGCTGAATGTGATAAATATATTGAACGGGAAGAAAGAAGATTAGAAAAAGAGGCTGAGAGAAAGTTAGAGGCTGAGACTAAGAGGCTGCAGATTGAGGCAGAAGAAAAAAGGTGTTGAACTGCCGGAAAAGGGATAATAAAGCAGCAGACAAAAAGGCCTGAACGGGTAGGCAGAAAGATAAAAGAATGACTGCCGGAAAGGGAAGCATGAAGATAGAAGTGTTTGCAGAGGGAGCATGATATTACGACTAAGGGAGCTGGTAGCTACAAGGCCAGGGGCTTCCTGAAAATTGGTTGCCAGCCCATTTGCCCACCAGATGACTACGCCCATCTGGGAAGCCATCAACATCAGCTATGGGGTATTTCCTTTAGACAATTGTGTTGTGAAAAAAGACGATGACATAGAGGGGTTACCTAGGACATATTGAGTTATATCTACTACATATGGGTTTAAGAGAGAGAAAGGTGGAATCCACGCAGCCCACGGTAAATGAACCCAACGACCCACCC